>WNWK01002811.1:142500-147500 GCA_009830355.1 Cherax destructor
GGATTAGCACCAAACTTGCACACGAAAATCACTCCCAATGAAATCAAAAGACTTGGCAGATGATGTAACATCCCCCAATGAAAAGCAGTGGCGCTACTAGCAGGATAAAAGAAAACACAATAAGTGTCAAGGGCCCAAGACTGTTCATCTGCCTCCCAGTATACATAAGGAGGATTACCAATCGACCCCTGGCTGTCTTCAAGAAGGCGCTGGACAGGCACCTAAAGTCAATACCTGACCAGCCGGGCTGTAGTTCGCACGTCGGGTTAAGTATGACCAACAGTAACAGCCTGGTTGATCAGGCCCTGATCCACCATGAGGCCTGGTCACAGACCGGGCTGCGGGGGCGTTGACCCCATGAAACCGCGAAAATTTGTATATGCAACAATATCGCAAAAATCATTCAGAACCTAACGAAAAAAAAATATTTCATTGTGTTTGTTTATTATTAAATTACTGTAAACTTATCTAAAATATATTTAGTTGGATTAGGCTAAATTGAATTGCGCTCATTATAATAACGTTAGGTAAGATTTCTAAGTTTTACATTAACTTAACCGAAAAAATATATCTTTAAACGTATAAGAGAAAATTTTAGAAAGGACTTAATTTTAAATGAGTTCTGCCTAAGTACACCAAACGGGGAGTAGAATGAAATTAGCTCAGAGGCGCCCACACCACCGTATGTCCTCGGATCAAGGTAAAACACCTAGCTCTGCTGGGCGCTTGATTCTTATAGAATTGCGTGGTCCCGTGGGTTAGAGCGTCATGTGTGATTTTCGCTCATCATGAGGCGGGCCAAAACGACATGGGTCCGAATCCTCGGCTAGTCGCAGTGTTGTTATTGAATAATACCACTCGTTCGTGGTCAGCCTTATGGTGAGCGAAAATCACACATGACGCGTTAACCCACGGGACCACGCAATCCTACAAGAATCAAACACCCAGCAGAGCTAGGTCTTTACTTTGATCCGAGGACAGGGTGGTGTGGGTGCCTCTGAGCTAATTTCATTCTACTCCCGTTTGTGTACTAGCCTCACGAGCAGTATATATATATATATATATATATATATATATATATATATATATATATATATATATATATATATATATATATATGATATATATATATATATATATATATGACAGTGATTATGTGTAAATGATGTTGAAAGTGTTGAATGATGATGAAAGTTTTTCTTTCTTTTTGGGTCACCCTGCCTCTTTGGGAAACGGCTGACGTGTTAAAATATAAATATACATATACGGTAAATACTAGAAAAATAGTTATGTACTTTAAATAATGTCCTACATATGGCATGGTGAGCCAATAAACCGATGATTATTTCAACTATAAACAGCAATTACAGTAAGGAAGATATGACCGAGTTATTAGTTTCCTCTGGCTCCTGATGACTTCAGTTTCCTCTGGCTCCTGATGACTTCAGTACTCTCTCTCTCTCTCTCTCTCTCTCTCTCTCTCTCTCTCTCTCTCTCTCTCTCTCTGTATTTCCCTGTCATATACAGCCATCTTATGGCATCATTTACCATTAAACTTTCGTTAGAAAAGTAAAGGATGGAGGGGGAAAAAAAGAAGAAAACATTAATTATAACAATAAGAGCTCGGGGGAGTCGGGAAAGAGGCAGCCACATTCCAATATCAAAGGAGAAACCGGAATATTGATGCCTGGCTGGTTTGAAAGGCAACTCCAATTTCTCCGGAATGAAAAAGTTTGAGGGACGTCGGAGCTAATGATATCGTGCGTGTGTATTTAGTAGGAAGATACCGGCCTTGGAGATCAATAACAAGACTTGAGGCCCGGGCCAGTTTTCCTGCCAAAGATTTGGTGGGATTGATTTTGCAATATTGTTGATTATCTGTTTATATGTAATTTTTTTTTTTGGCTGAACTTTCCAGAAAATACGAGGGTATTATTCAAGATTTCTGTCATTAAGTGCAATTTATGATTGCTAGATAGGTTGTGGATGCCGCATGCGCAGAAGAGAAAGGTGGGAAATGAAAAAAATGCTCACCGTATGTCCCCATCTCTTGGCAAGATGAATTCCAATATTGTTGTGAGCATCAGATGGCATCACCAGCGCTCTAGGCCAATCAGTTGACAGCATCGAGATGGCATGTTATGAGGCAAATCTTTTTTCGTAATATGATAAGGTAAGGAATTTCTTATTGCGTTTTTTTATGCAATATTGGGTCAAAATATTTCACTTTGCTTATTTTGCGAGAACGAATGCAGCATTATTATTATTATTTACCTTTAATCAGAAAACGAATAAGCGAGGTAGGCTTTAATGTAGGAGACTTTGGATTCCCACGAGGAAAACAAAATATATTTAGCGCTAGGCTTGGAGAAGCCTCGTGCTCTGAATTAAAAACAATTTTGATTTTCTCAGGTTTAATGTTAGGTTACGGTGTCGTTCGTATTTTTTTTTCTTTGTAGTCAACTTCTATCTGATGTTCTGCTTGAAAGCTTGTCACTTGTCAGAGCAATGTGTGTGTGTGTGTGTGTGTGTGTGTGTGTGTGTGTGTGTGTGTGTGTGTGTGTGTGTGTGTATGTGAGTGTGTGTGTGTGTGTATGTGTGTGTGTACGATCGTAGACAAGGTTACGAGGGTATCAACGTAGATATTTAAAGGTAAATTGCCAATTGAAAAGTAATTTTTTTGGCTCGGCACTTCTAGTTTCTTGATATGAAGTAAGAAGTTTATTAGTTTTTTCTGTGAACATTTTACACTGTTGCCTTGCCTTTAGGTTTCTCGTCACCAGGACTTCAAAGACTTTTTTTTTTTAAATCCATATGCTTAGAGGCATTCGGTTTGTCAGGAGACAGGACAAAGTCTCTGATGACCCGGGTTTTAGCTATATAATGACCTCTGGCTTATCGGTCCATTCCGTTAAAACTAAAGTGTAAAATTTTAAGTTGCGATATCTACACTACCAAGACTTAAAAGATACTACTTGACATCAGTCTTTGAGCACCCTTATAATCGTATGACTCCAAGACTAATCTGCTGATGAATATTTGTATTGTATACAGTGTATCTTTCCCAATGTTACCTACACATTGTAGAAACTTCAAATAACTCAATTAAAATTAAATATTAAGTATGATTTAGTAGTTCACCTCCCTAAAATATCGAACTGATGTGAGGAACCTTGTGACGACCTTTTGGTTCGTTCTGGACCATTATAAAGTCACAACTGTGACGAGAAATGTAGAGAAGGTCGAAAGACAATACGTAGGACTCCTACGGTAGGAGCCGGGGGAAGAGGGGAGTGGTAGCAATAGTAATAATAGTAGTAGTGATGATATCAGTAGTAGTAATGATGACGATAGCAGTAGTAGTAGTGATGACGATAGCAGTAGTAGTAGTAGTGATGATACCAGTAGTAGTAGTGATGATACCAGTAGTAGAGTAGTAGTAGTGATGATCATAGCAGCAGCAGTAGTGATGGTGGTATCAATCAATAGCAGTAGTGGTGGTGGTGGACGTAGAATTAGTGGCATCGTCCCTCACACTTTGATAAAATATGTCATGTCAGTCTACGGAGAAACTACAATTACCGTATCGGGTAAAAGTAGCCAGATAAATAGAGGGGTTAAACAGGGCGACCCCCTTTCATGTGTTTTAGTTAATATGGTGATGAACAAAACAGTTAGTGTCCCTGGACAGAAATTATGTCAAGACGCTTCAGGGATATGACCCAAAAATCCCTGCACTGACCTTCGCGGACGACGTGGTGCTCCTGGCCGAGACTGAGGCTGAAGTATTTTTTTTTTTTTTTTTTTGCATAGTCTAACTGCGGCAGGATTAGAATCCAGCCCGTAGAGGAGAGCTACCCTCAAATTTAGGATGGTCCCGCAGAACAAGCAATGGTACGTAGACTCAGCCTAACATATGTCGGGGAGACACCTGTTAAACCTTCGCAACCAACTGGTGTGTATATATATTTTGGAATGCATTTCTCATGAACTTGAAGAGGGAAACCTCCTCTGGTGAAGCTAGAGGGGCGCTTTAATAACCTGGATAATACTCCTCTGAAATCCCAACTATTATTTGAAAGCTGCTCTGATTCATACTACGGTGCTAGGCTGTGTCCACAAGAATATTCAGAAGATAAAGGATAAAATTTTGTCCAAGTATACGCCGAAAGGGTTTTTAATGTCCCGTGTAAAATATGGTGGTGTGGGGTATGTATGCTTGTCGACGTGAACATCTGTACCCCAAAGAAACAGACTCATCTTGCTTCATATCGAGCAATTGCAAATTATATAAATAAGCTTTGGCAGTGCAGGCCAGTGCTACAAATACGATAAAACTAATTGTAAGAAGTAAAGCGATGTATACCATAGTACACACTAGAAAGAAAGGGGATGGTACAGTCCTGTAAGAACATTGGGTGGTGCAGGCCAGCAAGAACATTGGGTGTTACAGACCAGCAAGAACATTGGATGGTACAGGCCAGCAAGAGCATTGGATGGTACAGGCCAGCAAGAACATTGGATGGTACAGGCCAGCAAGAGCATTGGATGGTACAGGCCAACAATAACAGTGGATGGTGCAGGCCAGCAAGAACATTGGATGGTACGGACCTGCAAGAACATTGAATGATGGAGGCCTGCAAGAACATTGAATAATATAAGGATGCAAGAACATTGAATGGTAGCCCAAATTCACGCACGGATGAGGAATGGTACCATCTTGATGAAAGGAGCGGATTATATCAACGCTCTGGAGATTCAGTGCAATCTCATGTCCATTATAACAAGAAAGTCTGGATAAAGGAGAGAAATACACAATATCAGCAGTGCAGGATGTGTCCAACGTTAGAAACTTGGGCGTATATTACGAACATGCCCAAGGACGCATGGGTAGAGTGAAACGAAGCAACCCTCATCGTAGATTCCATTGCCAGAGACTGCCAACGAAAGAAATACATAACAGCGGAGGGAGTGCGTCAGCGGGACCTAGTTATACATGA
>WNWK01002811.1:152500-160000 GCA_009830355.1 Cherax destructor
CATACTATGCTTGTCAGAGACACTGGTCTGTAGCTGAACCCTGTCTGTCTGTCTCCTTTCTTAAGAAGTGGGACTACTTTTGCTGTCTTTACACCTCCAGCAGTTGCTTTTTGCCGACTGACTTTCTGAAGATTGTTGCTAGCACACACAGTGCCTCTACTCTCTTTCTCTCATACCCACACAGTAGCTTATTCACCTCCTTCCCTGTTTTATGCATTGTCTTCAGTGCTCGATGATGCACTCTCCTTCTGCAGTTTGCTGGTAGCTTTTCTATTTCCTCTTAGAATACCTCCTTAAACTTTTTGCTGAGCTTCTCACAGATTTCAAGGCCATTCCTTCTGAGCTCTCCGTCTTCCTTCAGCCTGATTACGTGGTCCTCCTGATGTGGCTATATAACAACCTTGGATCGGATTTGCTTTTCGATCCTATGCCATTCTCAAATTGTCATTCAATCTCTCTTCTTCCCCATATATGTTCGTTTCTGGCTCTTCTGCTCAGTTACTTGTTTTCCTGAGTTCTTTGAATTCTATACTTTTTCCATGCTCTAGAACATTTGCAGTAGTTTTGACAGCTCTGAATCTCTGGGTAAACCATGGACTCGCTCTGTTCTACCCATTGATTTTGCTCCTGGGTAGGAATTTTGTCTCTGTCTCCCTTCACTCTCCGGAAACGTACTCCACCACCTCATTCACTGTCTTACTCTCTAGTTTTCTTTCCCACTGCATCACATTCAGGAAATGCCTCATGCCCGTGTAGTTTCCTCATTTTAAGTTTGACTTCTTGCATCCTTCCCGTGCTGCTTCTCTCTCCATGTTTACTTCCACGAGGTATTCGAAACTCCTGACCGTGTGGTCACTGGGACCAAGGGGCTTTTAATGTGTAAAATCCCCCTATGTCAGAACCACTCATGGTGAATACAAGGTCCAGCCTTGTGTATGTGTGTGCGTGTGTGTGTATATGTGCGCGTGCGTGCGTGTGTGCCTGTGTTTGTGAGTGAAACAGACAGACAGATAGACAGACAGATGAAATTATACGTGACCCACAAAACAAAAATACGAAACGTTCAAGTAACCCCCCCCCCCTCCTTTCCCCCACCAATCCTCCTCACAGAAAAACTTCCTGACATTCAAAACAGAAAAAAACGAATCCAACAAAAATAAAGTATTACCAAACAAAAGTGCAGAAACCAATATCCCGTCAGAACGTGATATTTACCCAACAATATGAGAAAGAAGATAATATCTCTCATCTTCAAGAGGCCAGAAGCCATCGTACCTCAACGCCATTAGTAACTCTCCATCGAGTATTGACCTTATTACAATTAGCGGCGTATACACAGTCAGCCTCGGTCATAATAATGTGATTCATAACGCGTTACAACGGGTGACTATCGAGGGGCAAATAGGTACAGTGCGTGAACAGTAATAGGACCGCTGAGAACAAACGGTAGGAATCTGGTTTCCTATTCAGACAAGGGAATGTCAGCCAATGTTTTGTGGCTTCCGAAATTGTCGAAAATATTAATTTTGTCTTCATGGGTGAGCCCACGACCACCCACGGGATATTATATATGATTTTTTTAATAAATTATGTGTTTATTGTGTGTGTATGTGGTGTGTATTTACCTACGTGTGGCTGCCGGAGGACGAGTTTTATCTCCTGGTCCCGCCTCTTCGTTGGCCGCTGCTGGAGACCTTTATCTTACCTCTTCTTAAAGCTATGTATGGATCCTCCCTCTACGTCGTTCCACTTACCGAAAAAAGCCTGAAGAACTATTTTCCAACATCCCTGTGACTCGTCTGTTTTTTTTTTCAACTTTCAGCTGTGCCCTTGTGTTCTTGTTCCATTTTCTCGAACAATCTGTTCCTGTCTACTCTGTCAATTCTCTCTGTATTTTGTACGTTGATATCATATCTCCCATAGTTTTTCGTTCCTCTAATGTCCTCTCAGAACATACTCCGAGACTAGTCTCGTTCAAAACCTCTTCACTTTCTCCACTTTCTTGACATGCCTGACCAGATGTAGGTTATAAACTAGTGCTGAGCCTGATGTACACAGTGTACAATGTTGTGAATTACTCCTTACTTGAACTTCTGAAAGCTGGTCTGAGATTTGTCAGACGCGCATTTATTGCAGCGGTGTGTGTATGTGTGTGTGTGTGTGTGTGTGTGTGTGTGTGTGTAAGAGTGTGTGTGTGTGTGTGTGTGTGTGTAAGAGCGTGTGTGTGTGTGTGTGTGTGTTTCAAACAGCTAAATTAACCAAGGCAGTTCAGGTCTCTCCATTTGCGCCCTAGACAGAAAAGATGTTAAAAAAGCTTTGATCAGGGAAGAATTCCAGAGCGGGGTACAAACTAACAAGGAGTAGAGAGTCTACGGCCTTCTTACTTACACATGATTGCCGGGTAATACTGACACATTCTAAAGCTAAAAAAAGATTCCATTGTAATTTGGCTGCATGCAACCAGCAATTAGGATTAAGGCAATTTTGGCAAACGTTTACATATCATCACATAATTGTGAAGCTGGATTACCACTTGAGCAAGGAGGTAATGACTCTGTTGGAGGCATGCGTCAGGGCATGCTGCGTGCCTAGGAGGCGTGCGTCAGAACTTGCTACTTGCCTGTGCTTGTGGAGGCATGCGTGAGGAAATGTTGCATGCATTAGGCGTAGGTTAAATGAGTAAGGATGCTCTACAAGTTAGTGAACATGCTATACGATATGCTGCATACTGATAGCATGTGAAGCTGAATACTCCATCCCCTTACGTACGGGGCATTCGGTAGCTAGAGGCAGTGACACAGGAGTGGAGTTATCGGACGCAGGGAAGCGACTGGGAATAACGAATTGAAGTTTATAAAGCTTTGACCGTAATAGCAGCGACCGACTGACACAGGGAAAACAAGAGAGACCTCTAGTGACGGAAGAAACCAGAGAAGACGGACCAATGACTGAATACAACACAGAGAGAGGAAAAAGTCTACTCTCTGAGGGGTAACAGAGAGGAGTGAATAAACACGGTCAGAAAGCCATAGGCCGGAAAGTGTCCACTGAACAGAGACCACTGGGCAGAAAAATCTACTGACCAGAGGTCAGAGGCTGGAAAGAAACTGTGAAAGGTGAAGTATTTGGCACACATTTTTTCATTTTTTTTCGTGCTGTGAAGGGGTGTCAAGGAATGCTTGGGATACCTCTCTTCGAACTGCGGTTCGAGGTGTACAGTTTCAGGAGGGACACAGCAGCACCTTTATCCAAGGCCAGGGAAGGGCTGAAACACAAGACTTCTCTTTCCCCAGGTTTGATTTTCTTGTCATAATATCAGGAAATGTTACGTCATGCCAGAAGATATTAGAATATATCAGGACTTATTGTAGCTTAAGGGATTATATGATGCAAGGATATATTAAAACGCCGGGATATATTATATCATGCCAGGAGATACAAGAACATACCTGGAGTTATTATAGCATGCACAGAGGCATTTTATCATGCAATGATGTATTAATACACCAGGATTGATAAGTTTGGACACAAGATATTAGGTAAATGGACACATGTGCAACTAGTAAGACATTTACTACGCTACGTTCCGCTCATCAGGGGCCTTATCAAGCCAATACAAACCAATATAGTGAATGGACATATGGTATGTAAAAGGAGTCCAGAAGTAGTAGTGGAAGTGATGGTAGTAGTAGTAGTCGTAGAATTGCAGATAGTAACAGTAATCGTGCATGGCGACTGTTGCTGCTAGCAACATATAGGAGAAATTAAGTGTGAGACGGATTACAGAAGAAATGTACGTTAATTCCCGTTTCACTGATTTTAGAATTTCTCTACCTGGCTTTTCCAATGTACGTGTTGTTAGAGTCACAATGTGAACCAAGCGCCTTCAGTGATGACACAGAGTCAGTAATGATCTGGAAATAAAAAATCATTGTCATAAGTTAACTTTAATACCATTACTGGGATGGCATACAACTCTTTTGTTAATTCTTATGCTTTAGCCACCATGTTCGTAATCATTCTTATCAAGGTAGGTGGTGACCAGAGCAGGTGCAGCGCTGCCGGGGGTCTCTCGTGGTATCATCATTGTAATAGTTGAGAGAGAAACTTCTTCTTGAGGCACCTACCTCTACAAGTGACTTAAGAAATGACTTACTGGTGATGAGCGTCTTGGGAGAGGATTTAAGTTATGTGATATTTGGTTAATACATCTTTCCACTGAGAGGTTAAATGCTCTTGTTATCTGTAATGATATAGTTCATGCAAGTTTTCACAAGAAATTTGTTTTGAGTTTACTTCTAGACATTTAGTAGGATTTATAATGACAATGTCTGTCTGGGTCATGTCTGAACATTTTAATACCAAGTTCAATTTAAGTTCAATTAACGTAGTACGGATACTATGAATACCCAGTTCTTTCCTCATATTAATAAGTTCTTGTACCACTTACTAAAGCTCATTTGGTTCATTAATTTAAATCGAGGGTCATTAATTCCGCATTTCGTCATTACATCAGTCAAATCGGAGAATAAAGTCTCTGTGTATATGCATTGTTCGACGTATATTCAATGAGACAAACACACCTCTCGACGTTTATACACAAAGATATACACTGTATATCTTTGTGTATTATACTCGCAGAGTTGGCGTCTGCGCCTGTTGATGATCTACCCAAATTCCTTCTATCATTGACAACTTCTGATATCTTGACTTTTATTTAACTGCAAAGTATATACTGCCAACAACTCTTATCTACAAAAATATATAATGTGCGTGAGTGAGAGTCAGTGAGTGTGAGAGTGAACGTGCGAGTGAGAGCGTGAGTGTGAGAGTGAACGTGCGAGTGAGAGCGTGAGTGTGAGAGTGAACGTGCGAGTGAGAGCGTGAGTGTGAGAGTGAACGTGCGAGTGAGAGCGTGAGTGTGAGAGTGAACGTGCGAGTGAGAGCGTGGGTGTGAAAGTGAACGTGCGAGTGAGAGCGTGAGTGTGAGAGTGAACGTGCGAGTGAGAGCGTGAGTGTGAGAGTGAACGTGCGAGTGAGAGCGTGAGTGTGAGAGTGAACGTGCGAGTGAGAGCGTGAATGTGAGAGTGAACGTGCGAGTGAGAGCGTGAGTGTGAGAGTGAACGTGCGAGTGAGAGCGTGAGTGTGAGATGAACGTGCGAGTGAGGCGTGAGTGTGAGTGAACGTGCGAGTGAGAGCGTGAGTGTGAGAGTGAACGTGCGAGTGAGAGCGTGGTGTAGAGTGAACGTGCGAGTGAGAGCGTGAGTGTGAGAGTGAACGTGCGAGTGAGAGCGTGAGTGTGAGAGTGAACGTGCGAGTGAGAGCGTGAGTGTGAGAGTGAACGTGCGAGTGAGAGCGTGAATGTGAGAGTGAACGTGCGAGTGAGAGCGTGAGTGTGAGAGTGAACGTGCGAGTGAGAGCGTGAATGTGAGAGTGAACGTGCGAGTGAGAGCGTGATGTGAGAGTGAACGTGGAGTGAGAGCGTGAATGTGAGAGTGAACGTGCGAGTGAGAGCGTGAATGTAGAGTGAACGTGCGAGTGAGAGCGTGAATGTGAGTGAACGTGCGAGGAGACGTGAGTGTGAGAGTGAACGTGCGAGTGAGAGCGTGAATGTGAGAAGTGAGCGGAGTGGAGTGAAGGCGGTGAGTGAATTGAGAGTGAACGTGCGAGTGAGAGCGTGAGTATGAGAGTGAACGTGCAGTAGAGCGTGAGTGTGAGTGAACGGGAGTGAGTGTGAGTGAACGGAGAGCGTGAGTGTGAGAGTGAACGTGCGAGTGAGAGCGTGAGTATGAACGTAAGAGCATGACCCCTCATCGGAGGGTTTTTTCCCCTTCCCTTCTGTTCTAATCTTCATCTTATTACTGAAGGCGTTACCATGGCAACAGTCTGGGTAAAGAGGGAAGGGGAAATGATCCAGTCTGCTTCTCCTCTGCAAATCCCCTCGACCTTCCTTCGCCTCTCACCTCCCATCCCATAACTCCCAATCCCATCAATCCCCTCCCTTCGAAACCTTTCACTTCCCATCACCCCCTCACTATCATCCTTGTTTCTCCCCCCTTCCCATTACTTACCATCCCCTCACTTCCCATATCCTTACTGTCCAACTTGTCACTCCCTTTTTCCCTTACCTCAAAGTCCCTTTTTTTAAGTGTCGCCATTCTAATCTTTTCTCTAATTTCCCTTTCTCTCCTCCACCTCCGTCACTCTCTCCCCTCTCCAGCCTCCCATTTCTTCTTTTTTCCCTCATCCTTCACCTTCGTCTCGTCTTTCCAATCCTGACTTTCCCCTCTTTCCCTCAGTCTCCTTCTCCCTCCTCTTTCCACTCCTTCTCCTCTCCTCTACCATACCCTCTTCTCTATACTTACCCATCCTTTGCTTCCATCCCCTTTCTTTATTTTCCTCCTTCCACTCCTCTACCCCTCCCCAATCCTTCCCTCTCTTCCTTGCCTCCTCTCCTTCCTTCCTTCCCACCTCTCTTCCAATCCTAGTTTGCCTCCTCCTCCTTCCCCACAGACGGGAACTTGGAAGGAAGCACAAATAACAAACTTTATATTGACAAATTTTCGCTCTATGTAAAGCTCTACTTAAAGCGAAACGTTGCTCAAACACCTGAGAGAAGAGTAGGAAACTCAAACCCCGAACACCTGTTAGAAGAGTAGAGAACCTAGAGCCTGAACACCTGAGAGAAGAGAACTTAGACTACCCTGAACACCTGAGAGAAGAGAACATAGACTACCCTGAACACCTGAGAGAAGAGGACAACTGCATTCGCTTAAGAAATCTTCATTCCATAAAGGGCTTTCTTTACTTTATAAACGAGTGTTAAGTGAATGCATTTCCACCGTTTTCAAGTTACGTTTTCTGGCTGTTGTCTCGGCTTCATACACAACCATTTTAGGCCTCATGACCTTCTCCATTTTACTTGTTCCGAATTTGCTCTGCCATTCAGCATCCCCTCTCCTCCCCTCTCCTGATAATCTATAGGCCTATCCAGAGAGTCTCCGCCTCCTCTAGTGCGTAGGCCTATTGAATCCCCTCACGAAACAAACATCTCCCCTCACTTGTTTACAGTGTGTTCCCCCCGCCACTTCCAGTCACATCGAGGGTCCCCAAGCTTTTCCCCTCATCATGTCCGGCCTAATCATGTTATTGTTTTTTTGGCTTCCCTTTTGAAATAATGGTAATGGTAACAGAAAATCCATTTAATGCAACATTTTGCCAAAGGTTGGGCTTTATTGAGTATACAGTTACGTGGCTTTTTACCAGTACAAGGCTATGTGCTCGTATGTGCTCATTCCTGTATACTTAATAAAGCCCACCTTTGTCGAGACGTTGTATTAAAAAGGATTCGCTACTGCCAGTATTTTTGTTAGGAAATAGACACATGAGCAACACTGGGGAATCTTTATTTGAAGACTTATCGGCAACCAGTGGCTTTATCAATTCAACACAGAGGTTATTTAAAGATGCAGATACTGGAGACAGTTGAAGACGAGGTAA
>WNWK01002811.1:165000-170000 GCA_009830355.1 Cherax destructor
AAATGATTGTCCAGCTGGTTCTTAATCGAGTGTAATATTTTCGCACTTATAACTTTACAGGGTAGTTTATTTTATTATTTTCTGCTATAATTATAGTGCATAAAGAAAACTTTGTAAACACTCATGTTGCATCTTCTGCCACGAAGTTTCATTTCATTGTTTCCAGTTATGGACTCTTAAAGCATAAGATCTTGTAGTCTCTGTTTCTTAAAAGAGAGAAGATCGAGTGCTTTGAGTCTTAGAGTCATAAGGTTTCTTTCTTAGTAAAGGTACGCGCCTGGCAGCTCTTCTCTGTTGCAGTTAATCTTCGTATTTTATGTAATTTAGAAGCAAAAACTGAACGGCATATCCAAGATGCAATTCAACAAGTGCATTATAGTCAATATGGTATTATATGCTGGAAGTCTCCGGGTAAGAAACTTGCATTTGTAAGCATTGCTGCTCTCAGATAGACAATGTTGGGTATTTTTTTATCGATGTCAGTGCATATGATTACTCTCAGAACCCTGTCATATCTTGTTACAATGTGTGTGTGTGTGTGTGTGTGTGTGTGTGTGTGTGTGGTTCCTCGACTCTCAGCAGCATTGCGTGAGGTACAAAGAGGTCTGGATATCGTGTATTAAAAAATAAACACGGTTTATGTGGTGAAAATTGAAAGTTCTGTTGAACATTCCTGTATTTTTTTGGCTAGCTCAGCACGCCCTCGTGTGCTAGTATTACATATACGTGGTCTTGTTATAAGAAAACCCAATGAATATTATATTTCTCTCTCTCTCTCTCTCTCTCTCTCTCTCTCTCTCTCTCTCTCTCTCTCTCTCTCTCTCTCTCTCTCTCTCTCTCTCTCGTTGCCTCTATGGTTGGCTGGTCATCTCACTACTTTGAAGACATCACCTGCGCCTAATGACTGCAGTCTTACACTGATGGTCTCCCACCTCTTCCTTGATCGCCAGTAATCTCCTCCAATTACCAGAGTGGCAAAGCGGGGTCACAGATGAGACGAAATTAACCAGTGTGATGGTTGATAGGACAATCGTAAGGCATGTGTGTGTGTACTCACCTAGTTGTGGTTACAGGGGTCGATTCACATCTCCTGGCCCCTCTACCTCTGTGTGCGTATGCGTGTATCGTGTTTGTGTGTGTGTGCGTTGATACTTAACCAGCTCTTCAAGGGAAAAGAGGGAGTCCCTTTGATCCTGGTGAAGGGCTCTTCATCCATGCATCTGGAGGCTACCCGTTGCTGTTTTGGATCAAACTTGATTTTCTCCCATATCTAAGGCGCTCTATGATCCCTACGGATTTAGCGCTTCCACATGAATTATAATAAAAAAAAAAATTCAACGAACTGGTCATATCCCACGGAAACAAGGCGACCTAAAGAGAAAAACAAAAGTTTTTCTTTTTAAATTTAGTAATTTATGAAGGAGGAGTTACTAGCCCCTTGATCCCATAATAATAATTATGGTAATAATAATAACAATACTAATAACAATAACAATAATAATAACAATAACAAGAAGAAGACTAAGAAGAAGAAGAAGAAGAAGAAGAAGAAGAAGAAGAAGAAGAAGAAGAAGAAGAAGAAGAAAATAAGAAGAAGATGAAAGAAGAAGAAGAAAAAGAAGAAGAAGAAGAAGAAGAAGAAAAGAAGAAGAAGAAGAAGACTAAGAAGAAGAAGAAGAAGAAGAAAAAGAAGAAGAAGAAGAAGAAGAAGAAGAAGAAGAAGAAGAAGAAGAAGAAGAAGAAGAAGAAGAAGAAGAAGAAGAAGAAGAAGAAGAAGAAGAAGAAGAAGAAGAAGAAGAAGAAGAAGAAGAAGAAGAAGAAAAGAAGAAGAAGAAGAAGAAGAAGAAAAGAAGAAGAAGAAGATGAAAGAAGAAGAAGAAAAAGAAGAAAAAGAGAAGAAAATAATGATAATAATAATACGTGGTCACATCCCTCGGTGAACAACGGACATAAAGCTGAACAATAATATCTGTGTTTTTATGTCCGGATTTTAAGTTGCACTGCCATGTTGGTCATAGGCTTTGGATTCAAGGAATTGGAGCATTCCTTCCCTTCTAATTACTTCCTATTCCCCAGACCCCTTGCGGACTTACCGCTTCCCCATTAATATAATCACGAGAGAGGTATCTCCATTATTTCTTAACACCATTCCCCTCTACCTCGTATTCCTTAACCCCAGCCCCCTCTACCTCAATGATCTGAGAGTGGTATCCCCAGTATTCCATAACCCCAGACCCCCTCTACTCGTATTCCACAACCCCATCCCCCTCCACCCCTATTCCACAACCCAAGCCCCCTCTACCCCCACTGATCCGACAGTAGGGTTCATTATGTTACATGTCTTCAGGTCTCTGTTCTTCAACGCATACAAGAGACCTAGTAACTGTTCTTCAAAGAACAGTTCAACACTCTCATGAGACCCAGGAGCTGTAACTCAATACTCCCAGGAAGTCCATTTGCTGGGAACCAACACCTTGAAGAAGCTGAAGAGATTTAGTGTATAAAACTAAAGTAACACACAGAGGAACCGTGGTTTGATCCCCGGCACGGCTGGAAAGGTTGGGTATATTTTCTTGCACCAGCTGGGATGTTCAGAGCACCGCTGCTGAATGGTGTTCTAGGGAGGAGGGGCGGTCAGAACCGTTGTGCACTCGCGGACACCAGTGCACTCGCGGTCACCAGTGCACTCACTTCACCAAACTCGCTCCGGATAGTCTAATACGTCGGAGGATAAGTACTATAACATTATAAAAAAAAAAATTATACGTTTAAATTTAGCTCGATTTTTCTGAATTTGTTGCGGTGTGAGAGTAAAGAGTGATCTCTCCCAAGTGTCAGAAGCAGCAGAACATTAAGCTGGAGACTTGAAGTGGTAAATTAGCTACATATCCTAATTTGCCCTCTGAGGAAAATATTGATAGAACGCAGCTTTTCTTTATAAATTTGCCAAACTGGCTCCTACAAAGCCCTGTTAAAAAAACAGGAAAGGGAACCTTCCTCTAAGACACATCAGCGTGGAAATTTGTAGTCGATCAGGAGAAGCGTTCTTGTGTTACAGTGTGGAAAATTTGGAGGGAGAGAAATCAAGAGAGAAAATTTTGGCAACACGTATATGCATACTTCCGTGCAGTGCGTAATAATAAACCTGATAAACCGTACAGGCATCCCCTTCCGTGCAGTATGTAATAATAAGTCTCAGTAACTGCACAGGTATCCCCCTCTGTGCAGTACAGAGAGAAAATTCTTAGGTTTGTACCTTGACAGCAACTTGAAATTCAACACCCACATGCAACACATAACAAAGGTCTCCAAATCAGTAGGTATCCCCTTTAAGATACGTTACTATGTACCTCACAGAGCACTAGTTTCCATGTACTACTCTTTAATCTAATCTATCCTTATCTCATTTATGGTATTTGTGACTGAGGATCTACTACAGCAAATCCCCTAAAACCAATAATAACACAATAAACAACGGTTGTACGAACGATCACCTAGTCTAGTGCCAGGCAATACACTCTCCCATTCTTCAAAAGTTTAAGACTCAATATACATAATGTTCACTCATACTACTGTGCATACTTTATGTAAAGGACAATCAATTCAAATATAAACCCTAATCTGAAACTCTTCCTTGATAGCTGGAGTAGAACTCAAAGGAATAACACAAGACACAAAAATCTCTTTGATATTCCCCCGTGCTCGACTCAGCCTGTGTAAAAACTCAATGCGCATAAAAGGCCCTAAAATCGGGAGCTCCCTCCCTGAAGATGCCAAAGGTTCCCTATCAGCCAACCTGTTCAAAGATACTGTTATGAAGCACCTCCTTACCTTAATGGGATTTTGGTAGCAACATAACATATCAAACAAATCCTGAAACCTTCTGTTTTCATCTTGTTGCAACTTTCCTTCAACTTCCATATATTATGAGATAGGCATATACTGCCTCATCGTATTTTGTATCGAAATTTAAGTAATTAGTACCACTCACTCCTCTAAAATTTTAAGCATAGTTTAGCTGAGTTTTGAGCGAGACGCTATGCATTCCTTGGGCCTTCGGTTTACTGGAGAGAGTTCCAGGGGTCAACGCCCCCGCGGCCGGGTTTGTGAAATTTGTAGTTGACCAACATTCGTAAGTCTCCAAAAATGTTATTGTTTTACCAAACCTTCTTAAAAAAATTGTTCTTGCAGAAAAAATTCAGTAGAAGTTATAAGTTTATTTTAAAGGCTGCTGGAAATGCTCTGCATAACCTGAGACTTTCTCTAAACAATGTCAATAATATTACCTTTTACCGAATTAATTGTAAATCATTCTTTGTAGAAATAAAGTTTATGATTCATCAGTAGTTCAGGTATCCCCTTCCGTGCAGTACGTAATAATAAGCTTCAGTAACTGTACAGGTATCCCTTCCGTGCATTACGTAATAATAAGCTTCAGTAACCGCACCGGTATCCCCTTCCGTGCAGTACGTAATAATAATAATAAAGTGCGTGCATTACGTGGTAATAAGAAGGGGCAGCGCCGCCTTCTTGCCTGCCTCACTGGCTATAGAGAAGCTGTGAGATTAACTCTTGGAGGTTTATATATATTCGTATATTTAAGTGAAACACTAAAACCCCGTAGTGCAAACTCGATCTCCCGTCCGCTGATCGTTAGAAGGAGGCGCTACTCGAGCAGGCAGTCAGGCTGAAGGGAGAGGGAGAACCAACTCTTGACACGCAAGCATTAATAATAACAGCAACAATAATAATGATGATGATAATAATAATAATGATAACAACAACAACAACAATCATAATAATAATAATAATAATAATAATAATAATAATAATAATAATAATAATAATAATAATAATAATAATAATAATAATAATAATAATAATAATAATAATAATAATAATAATAATAATAATATTTTTTCCTAAACGTACATGATACAACCCGGGAAGAAGACTTCAAAATATTAATCCCCCAGAGGAGTATTAACCTCGATAACCTC
>WNWK01002811.1:175000-193194 GCA_009830355.1 Cherax destructor
ATAACAACATATAAGATACTGAGAGGAATTGACAAAGTGGACAGAGACAGAATGTTCCAGAGATGGGACACAGCAACAAGGGGACACAGTTGGAAGTTGAAGACTCAGACGAATCACAGAGATGTTAGGAAGTATTTCTTCAGTCAGAGAGTGGTCGGGAAGTGGAATAGTTTAGGAAGCGATGTAGTGGAGGCAGGCTCCATACATAGCTTTAAGAAGAGGTATGATAAAGTTCGTGGCGCAGGGAGAGTGACGCAGTAGCGGCCAGTGAAGAGGCGGGGCCAGGAGCTGTGACTCGACCCCTGCAACCACAACTAGGTGAGTACAACTAGATGAGTACACACACACACACACACACATAGAGTTGTCAGGAAGTGGAATTGTCTAGCAAGTGATGTAGTGGAGGCAGGAACCATACATAGCTTTAAGACGAGGTATGATAAAGCTCATGGAAAAGGGAGAGAGATGACCTAGTAGCGGTCAGTGAAGAGGCGGTGCCAGGAGCTAAGTATCGACCCCTGCAACCACAATTAGGTGAGTACAATTAGGTGAGTACACTCACCCAACACCCCTCACACACAAACACTCAAAAGGCAATTGTCGATAGACAATTGCCTTTTGACAACTAGTAACTACACACACACGCGCACACACACACACACACACACACACACATACACACACACACATACACACACACACACACACACACACATACACACACACACATACACACACACACACACACACAAACACCATTTTTCGCCAGATTATACAGGTGATGAAGACGGATGAGAGTAATGAGAACCTCGCCAGGAAGCTGCATAACACACTCTCCAGCGCCTACGATATCTTGGAGGTACACTCCGTTATTATGATTTTATTATTATTATTATTATTATTATTATTATTATTATTATTATTATTATTATTATTATTATTATTATTACATTCTTGGGGAAGCTGTAAAGGTTAATTCAGACTGTAAAAAATCCTCGGGTTTTGTCCTAGGTGGAAGGTTAGTTCAGCTTCTTAGATGAGAAGCTTCGGCAACGTAAGAAAAATACACGTCCCTTGAGGAGCAAAGTCGTGCAGCTTCCTGTTACCGAGACAATATTCTGTTACGTCTAGATTATGATACATAACTCAACTTTAAATGAGTAACATGACAATAAGATGAGCAAGTTGAAAACACAGTGACGTAAACAGGTTATGTATATTATGTGGGAGGTGCGCACAAAGGTTCCAGTAACAGCTGGGTGATAAACTTGTTAAGAAAACACAGGATCCCCAAGCAATCAGCTTTCTTTTCCAGGGAGGAAATGCCTACAGCGAAGCTCGATGTATGAGTACGTATGAGTACACACACTGTGTGTGTGGTGTGTGTTTGTGTGTGTTTGTGTTTGTGTGTGTGTGTGTGTGTCTGTGTGTGTGTGTGTGTGTGTGTGTGTGTGTGTGTGTGTGTGGTGTTAGAGTGTGTGTGTGTGTATGTGAGTGAGCGGACTCACCTCTGGCTGCAGGGTGAGACTCAGCTCCTGTGCTGTGTGTGTGTGTGTGTGTGTGTGTGTGTGAGTGTATGTGTGTGTGTGTGTGAGTGTGAGCGTGTACTCACCTAGTTGTGGTTGCAGGGGTCGAGTCATAGCTCCTGGCCCCGCCTTTTCACTGGCCGCTACTGGGTCACTCTCCCTGCGCCATGAGCTTTATCATACCTCTTCTTAAAGCTATGAATGGAACCTGCCTCCACTACATCGCTTCCCAAACTATTCCAATTCCCGACCACTCTGTGACTGAAGAAATACTTCCTAACATCCCTGTGATTCATCTGAGTCTTCAACTTCCAACTGTGTCCCCTTGTTGCTGTGTCCCATCTCTGGAACATTCTGTCTCTGTCCACCTTGTCAATTCCTCTCAGTATTTTATATGTCGTTATCATGTCGTCCCTATCTCTCCTGTCCTCCAGTGTCGTCAGGTCGATTTCCCTTAACCTCTCCTCGTAAGACATACCCCTTAGCTCCGGGACTAGTCTTGCTTCAAACCTTTGCACTTTCTCTAGCTTCTTTACGTACTTGGCTAGGTGTGGGTTCCAAACTGGTGCAGCATACTCCAAAATGGGCCTAACGTACACAGTGTACAGAGTCCTGAACGATTCTTTATTAAGATGTCGGAATGCTGTTCTTAGGTTTGCTAGGCGCCCGTATGCTGCAGCAGTTATTTGGTTGATGTGCGCCTCAGGAGATGTGCCTGGTGTTATACTCACCCCAAGATCTTTTTACTTGATTGAGATTTGTAGTCTCTGGCCCCCTAGACTGTGCTCCGTCTGCAGTCTTCTTTTCCCTTCCCCAATCTTCATGATTTTACACTTGGTGGGGTCGAACTCCAGGAGCCAATTGCTGAACCAGGCTTGCAGCCTGTCCAGATTCCTTTGTAGTTCTGCCTGGTCCTCGTCCGATTGAATTCTTCTCATCAACTTCATATCATCTGCAAACAGGGACACTTCGGAGTCTATTCCTTCCGTCATGTCGTTCACAAATACCAGAAACAGCACCGGTCCTAGGACTGACTCCTGTGGAACCCCACTCGTCACCGGCGCCCACTCTGACACCTCGCCACGTACCATGACTCGCTGCTGTCTTCCTTACATGTATTCCCTAATCCATTTTAGTGCCTTCCCTGTTATCCCTGCCTGGTTCTCCAGCTTTTGCACTAATCTCTTGTGTGGAACTGTGTCAAACGCCTTCTTACAGTCCAAGAAAATGCAATCTACCCACTCCTCTCTCTATTGTCTTACTGCTGTCACCCTGTCATAGAACTCCAGAAGGTTTGTGACACAGGATTTTCCATCCCTGAAACCGTGTTGGCCGTCGTTGATAAGATCATACCTTTCTAGGTGTTCCACCACTCTTCTTCTGATAATCTTCTCCATGACTTTGCATACTATACATGTCAGTGACACTGGTCTGTAGTTTAGTGCTACGTTCCTGTCTCCTTTTTTAAAAGTTGGGACTACATTTGCTGTCTTCCATACCTCAGGCAGTCTCCCTGTTTAGATAGATGTGTTGAATATTGTTGTTAGTGGTACACATAGCGCCTCTGCTCCCTTTCTCAGGACCCATGGAGAGATGTTGTCCTTCCCCATCGCCTTTGAGGTATCTAGCTCACTCAGCAGCCTCTTCACTTCTTCCGCGGTTGCATGTATTATGTCCAGCACTTGGTGGTGTACCCCACCTCTCCGTCTTTCTGGAGTCCCTTCTGTCTCTTCTGTGAACACTTCTTTGAATCTCATGTTGAGTGTGTGTATGTGTGTGTGTGTGTGTGTGTGTGTGTGTTTGTGTGTGTGTGTGTGTGTGTGTATGTGTGTGTGTGTGTGTGTGTGTGTGTGTGTGTGTGTGTGTGTGTGTGTGTGTGTGTGTGTGTGTGTGTGTGTGTGTGTGTGTGGAATATACAACAGTGTAAAGTTGAATATAGAAACCTTGAGATTGAATATAGAAAAATCGCAGTTGAATGGAGAAAAAGTCATGTGTGTATGCGAAGAGGGCAGAGTGGTATTTACTCACAGCGTGAGATACTTCCACTAAAGTATTGGTTGTTACTTCCCATTTACATTTTTACATAAGTAATGAACAAACAGAACCCCTGTGCGTCATGTGAAAAGCTAAATTGCATACACTTGGCCAAGAAATATACGTCAGGAGTGACAAGTTACTACCCAGGTAATTACACCTTGAAGAGACCAACTTGGCTTTGCATTGGCCAGGAACAACTTGGGGATGCTCTCCAAACGACCAGTCGTTAGTTGGAGCAGTAGATCACACATCCAGTGTTATTGTTACCTCATTGATGGCTAGTTGATAGGGCTACCCGGCGTAATGGATGGTTGTACACCACTAGTTAAATAGAAGCTAGTTTAAGATTCCAAGTAATTGAAGGCTTGGAGTAAGTTATTATGGAGAAAAACTTCCATAATTTCTTTTTTTTTCCTTGAAGGAGAGTTAATATTACTCAGATGTGGGTAGCAGCTTCAGCGGGACCTACTGTGGCATTACAAGACCTCACCGTAGCTTAAGAGAAACTTGCTGTAGCATTAATAAAACCTATTGTAGCTTCTAAGAAAACCTGTTGTAGCATTAATAGACGAGCCTACTGTAGCTTCAGAGGAGACTACCGTAGCTTAAGAAGAACCTGCTGTAGCTTCAGAGGAACCTACCTTAGCTTCAGAGGAACCTACCTTAGCTTCAAAGGAGACTACTGTAGCTTCAGAGGAACATACCATAGCTTCAGAGGAGACTACCGTAGCTTCAGAAGAACCTACCGTAGCTTCAGAGGAACCTACCTTAGCTTCAAAGGAGACTACCGTAGCTTCAGAGGAACTTACTGTAGTAACAGATGAAACTATCGTAGTTTCAGAGGAACCTAACTTAGCTTCAGAGGAAGCTACCGTAGGTTCATAAAAATGTACCGTGCTTCAGAGAAATGTACCGTAGCTTCAGAGGAAGGCAACGTAATGTGACAGAAACCTACCCTAGCTTTGCTAGGGATTCCCTACCAATCGTAGGGTTGTGGTGCCTAGCGCATGTCTCCCCTAACAATGGTAGGGTCGCTCTCAGGGTAGTTGGCCTCTTGGAGACACGCTGGGGAAGTCTGGGGTCACCGGGAAGAGTGAACGAGAACGAAAATGAGAGAGAATACCTGAGATACGTTAAATTCGTAAGATTTAAGTGATAGGAGAAGGGTGACGCAATAGGAATGACTCAACTCACCTGGCAGGTGAATTATTGATTAGGAAATTAAAAGTCAGATGAGTTATGAAGGTTAATAGCGGCCGGGTGTTGATAAGTGGATGCAAACACGTCAGTCCAGCAACGTTATAAGACGTTGCTCTCACACCTGCTGGCGTCGATGCAACATTACAGGATATCGGCACAGGGCATCATCGACACTGCACTACTAGACGTAGCGTAGACGTCGGCACAGGACGGAGCGTCGACACAACCCAGTGAGACATTCCTCCTGCACCTGAAGATGTCGACACGCCATAAGATGTCGATAGACCACAAGACGTTGACACAACTCTACTAAACGTCGACGCAATGCAGCAATATAAGATGTCGACACAACACCAGGAGACCTTGACTCTACAAAAAGTAGCCAGAACACCAGGAGACCTTGACTCTACAAAAAGTAGACACAACACTAAAGACGTCTTCACAACACTTCAAGATGTCGACATACACCAAGCCGTCTGTCGAACACTACAAGACGACGACACAACACTGCAAAATGTCGACTCACACAAGAGGTCGACACACTTCAAGATGTCGACACAAGACAAACCGTTGGTACAACACAACACGACTCTGAAATAACACTACGAGATGTCGAAACACCACAGGCATCGACGTAACGCTACAAGACGTCGACGCAACACCACAACACATCGACGCAACACCACAAGACATCGACACAATCCCACAAGACGTCGGCACAACACCACAACACGTCGACACAACAACAGGACTTCTACATAACACTACAACACATCGACACAACACAGAACGTCGAGGCACAAGTCGTCAACAAAACACCACATGCCGTCGACACAGCACTACGAGTCGTTGACACAGCACTACAAGTCGTTGACACAGCACTACAAGTCGTCAACACAGCACTACAAGTCGTCTACGCAACACTTAATGACGTCGACACACTGCACAGGACATCGACCCAGCACCGCAAAACGTCGCCTCACAGCACCACAGGCCGTCGACACAGTACTACAAATGGTCGACTCAAACACCACCAATGTAGTCGACACTCGACCGAACCTCTTAAGTCATAATTATCACTACAATTCCTGCAGTCGCATCCTAAATTCTAAGCTCGCGTTACCCATTTTACCGGCTGCCCTTTTATGCGTCTCTAGTCCTTCACCCCTAGACATTCTGCCGTGTAAATACGCGACAAATACCCTCATTCGCGGCGCGAAATATAGAATCAGAAACCGTGAAGCGCTCTTTACACGCCGTATTTGCGGAAAAATAACAGCCGTGGCCAGCGAGTCACGCTATGAGGCTACTAAGTACGCCGGGGACCCACGATCGTACTCCGGCCACAATGTGCTCGTTATTGCTTTTCTTGGCCACCTATTCCGCACTCCCTGAGAATTAGAATGCATAAATCAGCAGGCGGTATAGAGTCAGGTGTGGGTGGGTTGAGGAGAGGAGGCTGGGGGAGAGGAGATTGATTAGAGGAGATGGGTAGCGGTAAGGACGTGGGGGGTGGGTAGGGGAGTGTGTGACATAACCGAAGTACTGGTGGCGACCTTCTTCCCTCTCCCTCACCTTCACTTCTACTCTGTCATTCTCTCCCTCCTTCACTCCTCTCTGCTTCTTCTTCTTCTTCTTCTGTCCCCCGACATCCTCCTCCTTTTCCTTCTTCTCCTCCTCCTCCTTCTCATCATCATCCTCCATCCATCACGCCCTCCTTCCCTTCCTCATCCTTCCTCTCCCCGTCCTTCTCTCCTTCCCTCCCTCTCTCTCCATTATACTCCCTCTCTTACTCCCCTCCCTCCGTTTCTCAAACTTCCCTTGGTAACGCTACCAAACACTCTCACCACAATTCTTACTGAATGTCTAGAAGTAAACAAATCCAAATGTTAAACAACAGCACGCAATGATATTAAATCCTATAACCCACTTCAGGTGTATCATTAAAGACAAGTGCAGCACTTTAAACCAGTCTCGGAAGCTGTATTCACTTGGCATTACGTTCCTCGAAGTACTCCCCGTGAAGCATGCCATCTGTAATCCCATGCTTGAGTTATTTACAATGGCAACTGCCCCAAAAGATATTTCTCGCTTAACTGTTAATAAACAAATATCACAAAATTATATACATTCGTGGCCGTATTTACGACTCTCCTGGCGGGGCTCCATCTGCTCTTGTTGCAGATTCCTCACACGAGATTTATAGGCATAATGTTAAGTTAGGCAGAATAATTAGCAACTGGTTTCTGGTTGCAGGCCAGCTTCCTGGGTCCTTTCTTATTTCCCACCACAAGGCCAATGATTCCACTAAGTGGAAGCTGGAGATTTAACCTTAGCAACCGGAGGTCGCTGAGATTAAAATTTTCAATTTAGAAAAAAATTGTTTAGTTAGTTGTACTGTCTGAGTGGCTAGTTTATTGTGCACCCGGAGCTCATCCTGTGAGCGGTAGCACCCTCCTCCCAGCCTAAAAAAAATCAGGATTACAGGATTACAATGGGTCTGTCAGACCCCACAAAGCATTGTTACATCAATAAAAAACAATATTAGTCATTTCGTATATTACAATTATTTCATATAGTTGTTGTACACAGTGCAGAAAGAAATCCAATCTCAAAATAATTATATCTAATAACCATTAATTTGTTTTTACTATTTCTTCATAATGTTGCACAAACTACAGGAACATACTCTCAAAAATCATTACTTACAACCACTAAAATACATCGGTCATTGATAAGTTGCAACCTCTATAAAGACTGTATTTCTAGTCGATGCAAAATGTGGATACAACCCTCAAGATTTCAGATATATTATCATCAACAGTGAGGAATTTCGTCATATCGTGTAAGGTTTCCATGGAGGTGTCTCTGGAGGGCTGGATGTTTGGACACTAAGACAATGTTCCAGTGTATGGCCCTGTCTTTGTTCACACACTTTATATTTGATGTCACTGATATTTCTATACAAACAGTACTGCCAGATATACCTATAACCTAACCTTAGGCTAGCAGTAACAACAGTACTGCCGAAGATATTTATAGCATAGCCTTATTCTAGCTGTAACAACATATTGCAATCTACTTACCTTGTTACTTGTTACTTGACACATTTCATTAAGATGCATAATGGATCTGTTAGTTCTTGTCTGCACTGTTCTACTTTCATCATTCTTGTTTGCTAGTTCCTTTCTTACAATGATTCGTAAATTTCTGTTTGAAACAAAAATTATGCTCAATATTCTCAGAAAAAAATTGTTGACGCACAACCTTAAATGAGTTAAATTGTGAGCTCATAAAGGTAACCAAGGATACCAAATCAGACCGTCATTTGTTTCAGTGATACAGAGAGATAATGCCGACTGCAGTCCAGACACACGTCCTGTTACTGCAGTCCAGACACACGTCCTGTTACTGCAGTCCAGACACACGTCCTGTTACTGCAGTCCAGAAACACGTCCTGTTACTGCAGTCCAGACACACGTCCTGTTACTGCAGTCCAGACACACGTCCTGTTACTGCAGTCCAGACACACGTCCTGTTACTGCAGTCCAGACACACGTCCTGTTACTGCAGTCCAGACACACGTCCTGTTACTGCAGTGCAGACACACGTCCTGTTACTGCAGTCCAGACACACGTCCTGTTACTGCAGTCCAGACACACGTCCTGGTAACACGTCGTTGCATGACACACGTCCTGTTACTGCAGTCCAGAACGTCTTACAGTCAGACACGTCCTGTTACTGCAGTCCAGACACGTCCAGTTACTGCAGTCAGACACACGTCCTGTATGCAGTCCAGACACACGTCCTGTACTGCAGTTCAGACACACGTCCTGTTACTGCAGTCCAGACAACGTCCTGTTACTGCAGTCCAGAACACGTCCTGTTACTGCAGTCCAGAACACGTCCTGTTACTGCAGTCCAGACACACGTCCTGTTACTGCAGTCCAGACACACGTCCTCTTATTGCAGTCCAGACACACGTCCTGTTACTGCAGTGCTGTCATACGTCCAGTTACTGCAGTCCAGACACACGTCCAGTTACTGCAGTTCAGACACGTCCGTTACTGCAGTCCAGACACGTCCTGTTACTGCTCAGCTCCAGACACACGTCCTGTTACTGCAGTCCAGACACACGTCCTTTATTGCAGTCCAGACACACGTCCTGTTACTGCAGGAAGTGACTGATCAGCACGTCCAGTTACTGCAGTCCAGACACACGTCCTGCTACTGCAGTCCAGACACACGTCCAGTTACTGCAGTCCAGACACACGTCCTGTTACTGCAGTCCAGACACACGTCCTGTTACTGCAGTCCAGACACACGTCCTGTTACTGCAGTCCAGACACGTCCTGTTACTGCAGTCAGACACCGTCCTCTTATTGCAGTCCAGACACACGTCCTGTTACTGCAGTGCTGTCATACGTCCTGTTACTGCAGTCCAGAAACACGTCCTGCTACTGCAGTCCAGACAAACGTCCTGTTACTGCAGTCTAGACACACGTCCTGTTAATGCAGTTCAGACACATGTCCTGTTACTGCATTCTAGACACACGTCCTGTTAATGCAGTCCAGACACACGTCCTGTTACTGCAGTCTAAACACACGTCCTGTTAATGCAGTCCAGACACACGTCCTGTTACTGCAATCCAGACACAAGTCCTGTTAATGCAGTCCAGACACGTCCAGTTACTGCAGTCCAGACACACGTCCTGTTAATGCAGTCCAGATACACGTCCAGTTACTGCAGTCCAGAACACGTCCAGTTATGCAGTCAGACACACGTCCTGCTAATGCAGTCCAGACACACGTATAGTTACTGCAGTCCAGACACACGTCCAGTTACTGCAGTCCAGACACACGTCCTGTTACTGCAGTCCAGACACACGTCCTGTTAATGCAGTCCAGACACACGTTCTGTTACTGCAGTCTAGACACAAGTCCTGTTAATGCAGTCCAGACACACGTCCAGTTACTGCAGTCCAGACACACGTCCTGTTAATGCAGTCCAGATACACGTCCAGTTACTGCAGTCCAGACACACGTCCAGTTACTGCAGTCCAGACACACGTCCTGCTAATGCAGTCCAGACACACGTCCAGTTTCTGCAGTCCAGACACACGTCCAGTTACTGCAGTCCAGACACACGTCCTGTTACTGCAGTCCAGACACACGTCCTGTTACTGCAGCTCAGACACACGTCCTGTTACTGCAGTCCAGACACACGTCCTGTTAATGCAGTCCAGACACACGTCCTGTTAATGCAGTCCAGACACACGTTCTGTTACTGCAGTCTAGACACACGTCCTGTTAATGCAGTCCAGACACACGTCCTGTTACTGCAGTCCAGACATACGTCCTGTTACTGCAGACCAGACACACGTCCAGTTACTGCAGTCCAGACACACGTCCTGTTACTGCAGTCTAGACACATGTCCAGTTACTGCAGTCCAGACACACGTCCAGTTACTACAGTCCAGACACACGTCCAGTTACTGCAGTCCAGACACAGGTCCTGTTAATGCAGTCCAGACACACGTCCTGGTAATGCAGTCCAGACACACGTCCTGGTAATGCAGTCCAGACACACGTCCTTTTAATGCAATCCAGACACACGTCCAATTACTGCAGTCCAGACACACGTCCAGTTACTGCAGTTCAGACACACGTCCTGGTAATGCAGTCCAGACACACGTCCTGTTACTTCAGTCTAGACACACGTCCTGTTAATGCAATCCAGACACACGTCCAGTTACTGAAGTTCAGACACACGTCTTACTACCGCAAACCAGATACAAGTCCTGCTACCGCAGTCCAGACACACGTCCTACTACCGCAATCCAGATACACGTCCTGCTACCGCAGTCCAGATACACGTCCTGCTACCGCAGTCCAGACACACGTCCTACTACCGCAATCCAGATAAACGTCCTGCTACCGCAGTCCAGATACACGTCCTGCTACCGCAGTCCAAACACACGTCCTGCTACCGCAATCTAGATACACGTCCTGCTACCGTAGTCCAGATACACGTCCTGTTACCGCAGTCCAGATACACGTCCTGCGCTTTCTGTCTTCCCATGTACTCCCGTGTACTATTCTCTCTCTCTCTCTCTCTCTCTCTCTCTCTCTCTCTCTCTCTCTCTCTCTCTCTCTCTCTCTCTCTCTCTCTCTCTCTCTCCCTGGTCATGACACGCACGCCAGGCAGATCAATACCCGGAGGTAAGAAGGGAAAAGTATATTTTATTGGAAACATCAGACGCAATTCGCAAGAGTCAATCAACATTATCGTGACGATGAACGTCGCTAATGGAACGTTTGTGCCAGAAACATTTAAAAAACATTCTGATCGAAAATTTGGTTTTATACACTAATTTTTAAAATGTTCCTGCTAGAAATTCCAAATCATAATATAAAAAAAAAAAAAAAACATATCATGATGCTTATGAAATTAAATTTATATTAAATTTCGTTTCCTACAAGAACAATTATATCAGTTATATATTAAAAAGTTTGTTATCGAAAGTCATTTGAAAGAAAAATCATATACAAATTATATAAGATTGTAATGGCTGCCTATTGATATAAATATTCGATTAGAAACTCCTTACAAAAAAAAATTCTCAGCAAACAATGCTAATCAGAACATAGCTTTTAGAATTTTTTTTATCTTCATTATCATTATTATTATTTTTGTTGTTGTTTTTATTATTATTATAATTGTTAATAATATTATTATTGTTATTTTAACACATCGGCCGCTTCCCCCCGAGGCAGGGTGACCCAAAAAGAAGGAAAAACCCAAAAAGAAAGAAAAATACTTTCATCATTCAACACTTTCACCATCACTCATGGTAAATTAGACACATATGCAAGATTGATGGACTGACAACATCGATTCAAGATTGAGGGACTGACCACCTCAAACTCCTCCTGTTCTTCACGATTCTTTTTTGTATGGACTGATGAAGCCACTGTGTGGCGAAACGTTTTCTCAATAAAGATACCCAAGTGTCGCATATGTGATAAATTTATCAACTTGTCGGTTCTCTGAACCAGTCATTTACACCATCACTCATACATAATCACTGTCTTTGCAGAGGCGCTCAGATACTGCCAGGCATTGTAATTCCCATTTCCAGGACTCAAGTCCGGCTAACCGGTTTCCCTGAATCCCTTCACAAAATATTACCCTGCTCACACTCCAACATCTCCATTCACTCCTATCTAACAGGCTCACACATGCTTGCTGGAAGTCCAAGCCCCTCGCCCACAATACCTCCTTTACCCCCTTCCTCCAACCTTTTCGAGGACGACCCCTACCCCGCCTTCCTTCCCCAACAGATTTATACGCTCTCCAAGTCATTCTACTTTGATCCATTCTCTCTAAATGACCAAACCACCTCAACAACCCTTCTTCAGCCCCTCTGACTAATACTTTTAGTAACTCCACACCTTCTCCTAATTTCCACATTCCGAATTTTCTGCATAATATTTACACCACACATTGCCCTTAGACAGGACATCTCCACTGCCTCCAGCCTCCTCCTCGCTGCAGCATTTGCAACCCATGCTTCACACCCATATAAGAGTGTTGGTACCACTATACTTTCATACATTCCCTTCTTTGCCTCCATGGATAACGTTTTTTGTCTCCAGTGCACCACTCACCTTTTTTCCTTCATCAATTATTATTATTATTATTATTTTTATTATTATTATTATTATTATTATTATTATTATTATTATTATTATTATTATTATTATTATTATTATTATTATTATTATTATTATTATTATTATTATTATTATTATTATTATTATTACTCTTATAGTCATGGGAAAGAGCTAAACCCGTAAAGGTTACACAGCATTGGAGAATGCGAGGAAGATGGGTTTGATCTAATGAAGGGAAGGTCACCTGGAATTCTTTGTCAGAAGCGCCCTTGCCCAGCATGTAGATATTTAAACCAGACTGCAGCGGAGAGGGAGAAGTTCCTCCAGTCACGTATTGATGTAAACAGTTAGTGGAGCTATGGTTGGATCTTCGTACTTCCCGTATTACACTGTGGTGTATGTACGCCACCACCGCCACTGTAGTGTATGTAGGCCACCACCACCACTGTGGTGTATGTACGCCACCACCGCCACTGTGGTGTATGTACGCCACCACCACCACTGTGGTGTATGTACGCCACCACCGCCACTGTGGTGTATGTACGCCACCACCACCACTGTGGTGTATGTACGCCACCACCACCACTGTGGTGTATGTACGCCACCACCACCACTGTGGTGTATGTACGCCACCACCACCACTGTGGTGTATGTACGCCACCACCGCCACTGTGGTGTATGTACGCCACCACCACCACTGTGGTGTATGTACGCCACCACCACCACTGTGGTGTATGTACGCCCCCACCACCACTGTGGTGTATGTACGCCACCACCACCACTGTGGTGTATGTACGCCACCACCGCCACTGGGAACCTGACAGTCAAGTGTGGTGGAGGTGGACCTGGTTGTGTGGAGGTACAATTTTCCCAGTTGTTAATAATCCCAGAAGTAATACTCCAACGGAATGAGATCGGGGCTAAATACTGGCTACTGCACAGGCCCTAGTAGACGTCCTGTCGAATGATCGTATTGTTCCAGACATATGTATGGGGCACCATATACTTTTGGTGTACCTAATGACCAGGCATTGGATCTCTCGTCACTTCATTTCCCACGTCTCTCCTTATCAAGCGTAATAAGCTCTTTTTACCAGTTATGACTTTATTCTTAAAATGATGTTAACTTTAATTCCCATTTCTGTTGATCCTCAGTTAAGGTGAAATTATAGAGTGCTTGTGGTAATTCTTTGTGTTCTCTTAGCTCACATGTCTGGTATGGGTCATGCAGGCAGTGCAAGCAAACCAGGACGAGAATTATGAATCTCGTTCGAGAAGCACTGATACATAGATTAATGAATACAACACATGTGTAACACTTTGGCATCTGCTCTAGCATATAAGGTCCGGCCGCTGGCCTGTACTTTAGGCTTGAGGGACTGACTACCACTTTCCAAGAGTGACGGACTGATCACCTCACAGCTGCTACTACTACTGTCTCCAGTGTTGTATGCATCTGTATTAGACTGGAAAAGCCTGTTGTGCAGTATAAAGGTTTCGGCAATAAATCGGAAAAAAAAATCCAAGTGCTGCACATATGTCTTAATAATAATATACTCGGATTAGCTAGTGCTTTGACCCTGACTAAATCTTCGGGAACTCAGATGGCAATCCGATATCTCTTCAAGAAAAAGTGTCAAGTCTTGGCTAGAATTATTGAACCTGCACTTCTGTATTATTTGCTCCATAGGTTCAGTTTCCTATAAATTATCTAAATGGCTAGTAGATATTTTGAACCCAATTGTTGGAAAAATTTCTAACTTTAAAGTTAAAAACAATATAGATTTAGTTGATAAATTAATCACTTTGACTTAAATGATTTCAGTATGGTTAGGTTTGATGTTACTTCCTTGTTTACAGAAGTTCCAGTGTTTGTTAAGATTCCTATCTGAAGAACTTATTAATTACGATTTACCATTTCCATTATCTACTATCATTAAACTTATTAAACTTTGTTTTGTTGATGCAAACTTTATGTTTAATGATGAACTTTAATCTCAGAAGATTGGTATGGCAATGGGAAATCCTCTCTCATCTTTCCTTAGTAATTTGTATATGGAATATTTTGAAACAAGATTGCTTAACAAAATCCTTCCCAAAAGAGATTAGTGTTACAGATATGTTGATGATATTTTATGTCTTATGCCTAAGAATATAGATATAAAACATTTCCTTGTTAAATTAAATAATCTAGCTCATTCTTTAAATTTTACTGTTGAGTTTGAACAAAGTAACTCATTGTCTTTTCTAGATATTTTAATTATTAACGGGAACCACGATTTTAAAATTTTAAATTACAAAAAACCAACAAATAACTGTTCCTATGTACACTATTATTCTTCACATCAAGATAAAGTTAAACTGTCTGTGTTCTTCAATGTTTTTGAGAGCTCTGCGTATTTGCAGCCCAGAGTTCATAGATGACGATATCTCGAAAATTTCTGAAATAGCTAATGATCTAAAATACCCAAGAAACTTAACTGATAACTCTTTTAAAATTGCTGGAAATACTTTTTACATTTTAAAAAGGGACAACCAACCTTATTCAACAAAAAATATGTTGGTTCTTCCTTACCATGAAAACTTGATTCATATGCCTTCTCTACTTAAGAATTTTAATATCAAAGTTGTTGTTAAAAATCTTGATACAGTTAAAAAACTTTTGATAAAAAATTCCCCAAGAAATGATGACGGATGTGTCTACAAGACGCCACGTAAAATGTGTGATAAAGTTTATTACGGTCAAATTGGTAAAAGTCTTGAACTAAGATTAAAATAACATAAATATAACAATAGAAGTGGACAAGATTCTAATGCTCTGTTTATTCATGTGAGAGATTTTAACCTTCCAATTGATTTTCAAAATTCTGAGAAAGTTACATCTAGTAAGTCCATGGTCGAGAGGAATGTAATAGAATAAAGTCTTATAAAAAATAGTTTTGAAAATAACATGGATTTTGCTTTTGGGTTATACAAATTGGATTCATTTATAACTAATAATATTTGAGAAGAATTTAAGATACATTAGACAGGTTAAATTCTTAATGCTTGGACAGAATATAAGCTGTGTTTCACACATCCTTACTACCTACCTACATCATTATAAAAAGTCAAGTGTTGTGAGAGAGTCGCGAGGTGTAGCCTCGGCCTTATATGCCTTCCTGTTGATCTTTTATTTTTATAGTTCCTTGATAATGTGAGAAATCACGAAAACATTTTATAATTTCACTATTTTTTTTACAGTGGTTGCTCTGCATATTGTGATATCACCTGTTTACTGTGATCTTATTTAAATGAGTTCTTGCTAACTGATACACACACACACAACACACACACACACACATATATATATATATATATATATATATATATATATATATATATATATATATATATGTGTGTGTGTGTGTGTGTGTGTGTGTGTGTGTGTGTGTGTGTATCAGTTAGCAAGAACTGTGATCTTATTTAAATGAGTTCTTGCTAACTGATACACACACACACGCACACACACACACAGTCTGGAACCCACACCTGGTCAAGCACGTAAAGAAACTAGAGAAAGTGCAAAGGTTTGCGACAAGGTGAGTGCCACAACTCAGGGGTCTGTCCTATGAAGAAAGGTTGAGGGAAATAGGACTAACAACACTGGAGGAAAGAAGGGTCAGAGGAGACATGATAACGACATACAAAATACTGCGGGGAATTGACAAGGTAGACAGTGACAGGATGTTCCAGAGAGGAACACAGAAACAAGGGGACACAACTGGAAGCTGAAGAGTCAGATGAGTCAAAGGGATGTTAGGAAGCATTTCTTCAGCCACAGAGTAGTCAGGAAGTGGAATAGTTTATAGAAAGATATAGTGGAGACAGGAACCATACATAGTTTTAAGACAAGGTATGATAAAGCTCATGGAGCAGGGAGAGCAGAGACCCAGTAGCGGGCAGCGAAGAGGCGGGACCAGGAGCTGAGTCTCGACCCCTGCAACCACAATTAGGTGAGTACACACACACACACACACACACACACACACACACTATATATATATATATATATATATATATATATATATATATATATATATATATATATGTGTGTGTGTGTGTGTGTGTGTGTGTGTGTGTGTGTGTATCAGTTAGCAAGAACTCATTTAAATAAGATCACAGTAAACAGGTGATATCACAGTATGCAGAGCAACCACTGTGAAAAAAAATAGTGAAATTATAAAACGCTTTCGTGATTTCTCACATTATCAAGGAACTATAAAAATAAAAGATCAACAGAACTGTGGCTTGGCCAGGCCTTGATCCTGCGTTCCCATGCCCATGCGTACTTTGTTCAGCTCACACGGGGCTGGGCATGGGAACGCAGGATCGAGTCGTGGCCAAGCCGCAGTTCTGTAAATGATTCAAAATCACTTGTGTGTGGGTCGCATCCTGGGGACAAATTTACCAAAGTTGCCAGAAATGCTCTGAATGTCTGAATAAGTAGTATCATGTATTTGTAGACATCAATAAATAATAACATTTGCAGTACAGAATACATTGATAAGCTGCTACAGGAAAGATCATATTGACAAAATCAATAGTCACATATATATTAGTACTCATAACGCATATTTAAGTGGGAAAAATCGATCTTTTGACTTTTTGAAGCTAAAGAAGAGGAAGAAGTGAGAGGAACAAACGTAGAGGAGAAAGGTAAAAGGAAGGTATAGAGGAATGGGAAAAGTACGAGTGGAGAATGGTACGAAAGCACAGGAAAAATTAGGAAAATGAGGCAGAGAAAAGGAAAGCATAATAAAGTTGAAGAATTGCAGAGAAAGTTGAGAAAACAACAGAGATGGAGAAAGTTAGTCGAAGAGGAGGACGAGGAAGTAGAGAGGATATAGGAAGAGGTAAGGAAAGTAAGGAGGAAAACAGAGAGAAGGAAAGTGAAGAGAAGAATGGAGTTAGAGGAAAAAACAAGAATGAGGAGAAGTAAGCATCCCTAAGAGAAGGCGAGCATTATCCCGAGAGATGAGAATCACAGAGAATCATCTGCATCCCATGAAGCAATATTCTCAGAGGAAATATTCTCACTTCCGACGTGTGAAGTGTTGTGTGTGAGCGCACTGTCTCCATCACAGGAATACTGTGTGTGAGGGCACTGTCTCCATCACAGGAATACTGTGTGTGAGGGCACTGTCTCCATCACAGGAATACTGTGTGTGAGGGTACTGTCTCCATCACAGCAACACTGTATGTGAGGGCACTGTCTCCATCACAGCAACACTGTGTGTGAGGGTACTGTCTCCATCACAGCAACACTGTGTGTGAGGGCACTGTCCCAATCACAGGAATACTGTGTGTGATGGTACTGTCTCCATCACAGCAACACTGTGTGTGAGGGCACTGTCTCCATCACAGGAATACTGTGTGTGAGGGCACTGTCTCCATCACAGGAATACTGTGTGTGAGGGTACTGTCTCCATCACAGGAATACTGTGTGTGAGGGCACTGTCCCCATCACAGGAATACTGTGTGTGAGGGTACTGTCTCCATCACAGGAATACTGTGTGTGAGGGCACTGTCCCCATCACAGGAATACTGTGTGTGAGGGTACTGTCTCCATCACAGGAATACTGTGTGTAAGGGTACTGTCTCCATCACAGGAATACTGTGTGTGAGGGCACTGTCCCCATCACAGGAATACTGTGTGTGAGGGTACTGTCTCCATCACTGGAACACAATGTGCTAGGGTAGTGTCACCATCAC
>WNWK01002812.1:0-182500 GCA_009830355.1 Cherax destructor
GCTGGTCAGGCTGGTTAGGTTCTTTGTTATTTGACCCATTCTGTACTGTTTTTCATATAGGTGTTTTATATTAATGGATTTGAGAATGCTGGGTGTTAGCCAGGGATTGTTTAGTCTCTTAGCTGTGATCTGTTTAGTTTTAGGCAATGCATGTTATAGAGGTATTGAGTCTTTTTTAGAAAATAATTAATACAGATGTCAGTATCTGTATAGGTGTCTAACTCGGTTTGCCAGTCGATGTTTGACATAGCTGTTATGAAGTTATTAAGAGCTGCCTCATTATGTAGTCTGAAAGTAACTTTAGTAGTCTCTTGGGGTAATTTACCTAGGTTGATTATGAGAAAGGTAGGTAGTGGTCTGTGGTATTATCTGTGAGTATGCCTGATTTTAGAGGGGATATGGTGTTAGTCCAGATGTGGTCTAATAGGGAGGCACTAGTCTCAGAGATTCTTGTTGGCTTTGTTACTGCTGGTAGAAGCAAGCAGTTGCTCATAGTGTTTGTGAATTCAGTTACTTGTGGGTCCTGATCTTGTAGGAGGTTGATATTGAAGTCTCCTGTTAGTATTATGGTCTTTGTTCATGTGTGCATGAACACAGTGCAGGACAGAATCCTCCAAGAGAATCCACGATTGAAGGAAACGGAAGAAAACAAGAGGTTGTTCCTAGACCGAAACAGAACAAAAACAGAACGACAGTAGCTGAGGGAGAGGACACAAAGGCGAAAGGAGCTAGGAGGAGAGACAAGGACAGAATCAGCAGAGGACAACCAGAGCAGGGCAGAGCAACAAGAGCAAACACACACAGAACCATCCCCAACACCCAACAATCAAGCACACTATCCCAACACAAACTACAACCCACACTCACAGCCCCCCCAACACACCACTATAGAATCACACAGTACACAACCAGGTCCCCCACCCTCACAGACCCCCCAAAACACAGTGTTAGAGTGGCAACTGAAGGTATGGTACACCAATGCTGATAGAATTTCAAATAAGTGAGGAGGGCACGAAAGAGTCAAAGAGGCATCACGGACACAATAGCTCTCACAGAAACCAAGCTCACAGGTATGATAACAGATGCCATCTTTCCAATGGGATACCAGATCATGAAGAAAGACAGAGGGAACAGAGGGGTTGGAGGAGTGGCACTGCTGATCAAAATCGATGGGATTTTGACGAGCTGGAGAGAGGAGACAGAGGAGAAGCAGATTACATAGTAGGAATGCTACAGTCTAGAGGTCCCAAGGTGGTAATTGCAGTGATGTATAACCCACCACAGAACAGCAGGAGGCCAAGTTAATAGAGTAATAGAGAGTAATAGAGAGTAATAGAGCGATGGTTGACACACTGGCTGAAGTGGCCAGAAGGGCTCATGAGCAGGGCAAAGCTACTGATCAGGGTGGCTTCAACCACAAGGAAATAGACTGGGAGAACTTGGAGCCACATGGGGCCAAGATACGGGAGGGCTAAGATGATGTAGGTGGTACTGGAAAACTTCATGTACCAACACATAAAAGGATACTACCAGGGAGAGAGGAGAGGATGAACCAGCGACACTGGACCTAGTATTCACCTTGAGTAGTGCAGATATTGAGGACATCACACATGAAAGACCCTCGGGGCCAGTGATCATATGGTTTTAAGCTTTGATTACACAGTAGAGTTACAAGTGGAGGGGGAGGCAAATAGGGCCAGAAGAATAAAGCCAAACTACAAGAAAGGGGACTACACGGGCATGAAGAACTTCCTAAATGGGGTTCAGTGGAACAGAGAACTGAAAGGGAAATCAGTAAACGAGATGATGGAATATGTGACAACAATATGCAAGGAACCTGAGGAGAGGTTTGTAACCAAGGGAAACAGAAACAACGAAAAAGCCGGATGAGCCCGTAGTTCACCCAAAGGTGCTGGGAGGCCGAAACCAAGTGTACTAGGGAATGGAAGCAGTATAGAAGGCAAAGGACCCAGGAAAATAAAAAGAGCAGTCGTAGAGCCAGAAACGAATATGTACAGCCACATCAGGAGGAGAACAACAGTCAAGGACCAGGTGATCAGGCTAAGGAAGGAAGGAGGAGAGTTCACAAGAAATGACCGCAAAGTGTGTGAGGAACTCAATAGGAGATTCAAGGAAGTGTTCACCGAGGAGACAGAAGGGACTCCAGAAAGACAGAGAGGTGGTGTACACCACCAAGTGTTGGACACAATACACGCAACCGAGGGTCCTGAGAGAGGGAGCTGAGGTGCTATGTGTACCCCTAACAACAATATTTAACACATCTATCGAAACAGAGAGACTACCTGAGGTATGGAAGACAATAAATGTAGTCCCAATCTTTAAAAAAGGAGACAGACATGAAGCACTTAACTACAGACCAGTGTCACTGACATGTATAGTATGCAAAGTCATGGAGAACATTATCAGGAGAAGAGTGGTGGAGCACCTAGAAAGGAATGAGCTTATCAACGGCAGTCAACACGGTTTCAGGGACGGGAAATCCTGTGTCACAAACCTACTGGAGTTCTATGACAGGGTGACAGCAGTAAGACAAGAGAGAGAGGTGGGTAGATTGCATTTTCTGGATTGTAAGAAGGCGTTTGACATGGTTCCACACAAGAGATTAGTGCAAAAGCTGGAGGACCAGGCATGGATAACAGGGAAGGCACTCCAATGGATCAGGGAATTCCTGTCAGGAAGACAGCAGCGAGTCATTGTTCGTGGCGAGGTGTCAGAGTGGGCGTGTGTGACGAGTGAGGTTCCACAAGGGTCAGTCCTAGGACCGGTGCTTTTTCTTTTATTTGTGAACGACATGACGGAAGGAATAGACTCCGAAGTGTCCCTGTTTGCAGATGATGTGAAGTTGATGAGAAGGATTCAATCGGACGAGGACCAGGCAGAACTACAAAGGGATCTGGACAGGCTGCAGGACTGGTCCAAGAATTGGCTCCTGAGTTCAACCCCACCAAGGGGGTGAGTATAACACCAGGCACATCTCCTGAGGCGCACATCAACAAGATAACTGCTGCAGCATACGGGCGCCTAGCAAACCTAAGAACAGCATTTCGACATCTTAACACTGTGTACGTTAGGCCCATACTTGAGTACGCAGCACCAGTTTGGAACCCACACCTAGCCAAGCACATAAATAAACTAGAGAAAGTGCAAAGGTTTGCAACACGACTAGTCCCGGAGCTAAGGGGTATGTCCTACGAGGAGAGGTTAAGGGAAATCGACCTGACGACATTGGAGGACAGGAGAGTAAGGGGGGACATGATAACGACATATAAAATACTGAGAGGAATTGACAAGAGGGACAGAGACAGAATGTTCCAGAGATGGGACACAGCAACAAGGGGGCACATCGGGAATTTGAAGACTCAGATGAATCACAGGGATGTTAGGAAGTATTTCTTCACTCACAGTGTGGTCAGGAAGTGGAATAGTTTAGGAAGCGAAGTAGTGGAGGCAGGATCCATTCATAGCTTTAAGAAGAGGTATGATAAGGCTCATGGAGAAGGGAGAGAGACCCAGTAGCGGCCAGTGAAGAGGCGGGGCCAGGAGCTATGACTCGACACCTGCAACCACAACTAGGTGAGTACACACACACACACACATATATATATATATATATATATATATATGTCGTGCCGATTAGGTAAAACTTGCGATTTTGGCTTAAATAGCAACGCTCACCTTGCCATATAAGACAAGTTAAAATTTGTGTATGCAATAATTTCGCCAAAATCATTCTGAACATAACGAAAAAAATATATTTCATTGTGTTTGTTTATTATTAAATTAATGTTAACGTATCTAAAATATATTTAGTTGGGTTAGGCTAAATTAAATTGCGCTTGTTGTAATAAGGTTAGGTAGGTTTTCAAAGTTTCTCTTGGTACAAAATTATAAATTTTTACATTAACATAAATGAAAAAAATATATCTTTAAACGTATTAGAGAAAATTTTAGAAAGGACTTAATTTTAGATGAGTTTTTGCTAATTGACCAGTTTTACCTAATCGGCACGACATATATATATATATATACATATATATATATATATATATATATATATATATCGTGGCGATTAGGTAAAACTTGCGATTTTGACTTAAATAGCAACGCTCTTCTTGCCATATAAGACAAGCGAAAATTTGTGCATGCAATAATTTCTCAAAAATCATTCTGAACCAAACGAAAAAAATATATTTCATTGTGTTTGTTTATTATTAAATTATTGTAAATGTATCTAAAATATATTTAGTTTGGTTAGGCTAAATTAAATTGCGCTTGTTATAATAAGGTTAGGTAAGTTTTCTAAGTTTCTCTTGGTACAAAATTTTTAATTTTTACATTAACATAAATGAAAAATAAATATCTTTAAACGTATAAGAGAAAATTTTAGAAAGGGCTTAATTTTAAATGAGTTATTGCTAATTGACCAGTTTTACCTATTAGGCACGACATATATATATATATATATATATATATATATATATATATATATATATATATATATGTGTGTGTGTGTGTGTGTGTGTGTGTGTGTGTGTGTTGTGTGTGTGTGTGTGGTGTGTGTGTGTGTGTGTGTGTGTGTGTGTGTACATGTGTATGTTACCTAATAAGCAAAATCGGTTAATTAGGCAGACTTGCCCGAAAAAAAATCTTTTCGGAAAATGACAGATAAATACATTAAAATATATTTTGATAATTAAAATGGTATAGAATTTTTTATTAATGTACCAAACTAACATAGACATATCTCCTAACCTTTCTCAAATTAACGTAATTTTATTTAGCTTTATCCTACCCAAACATTCTTAGATCAGCCTAAATATGTTGAGTATTGCTTAATATCATTGAAATTTATTAATTTCGTGTTCAGAGTGACTTTCTCTGCATTTTTTCGTTAATAAATTTTCACTCTCTTAGCTTGGCCAAACGATGGTTGCTTAATAAGATAAGATCGCAAACTCTGCCTGAAATGCACGACATAGTGATTAGAAGATTATATATCATCGTGTTTAATGACTTCTGGTAATAGCTGAAAGTAACAGATACTCTGATAATTATGGGTACAGATGTTTATCTTCACTCATCGTCTCTACAACGACTCACGAATCCCTGACGTTCGTGCCCTGGTGGAAGTCCAAGAGTGTGAGATAATACAGTAATACTCAACATTAGCGTTCGTATTTGCAGAATTCTGATGGCCTTTAAGCAAGGTGGCTTGATGCTGGTGAAGGGCTTTTGATCCAGGGCATTAGAACTACCCTCCTCGTGATTTCCTTCCATTCAGCAGGCGATGCTTGACCCATAGGGGTTTAGCGCTTTTTCATGAGTATGATAGTGATAACAATATGCTATCTAACGCTATGGTCCCCATCTGACGTCTTCTAGTAGGCAAGTACATCAATCCATACCTGGAACACAAGGTGGGACATCAACCCATACATGGAACACAAGGTGGGATATCAACATATACCTGGAACACAAGGTGGGGCATCAACCCATACCTGGAACACAAGGTGGAGCATCAGCCCATACCTAGAACACAAGGTGGGGCATCAGCCCATATCTAGAACACAAGGTGGGGCATCAACCCATACCTAGAACTCAAGGTGGGGCATCAACCCATACCTGGAACACAAGGTGGGGCATCAACCCATAACTAGAACACAAGGTGGGGCATCAACCCATACCTGGAACACAAGATGGAGCATCAACCCATACCTGGAACACGAGGTGGAGCATCAACCCATACCTGTAACACCATACACAGCATCAACCTATACCTGCAACACCATACACAGCATCAACCCATACCTGTAACACCATGTGAAGTATCAGTCCATGCCTCTAACAGAGCCAGGTGCCACCATGACAGTAATCAATAACGCAAGAGGTTCCCTCTGCGGTGTTGTTAAGAAGCAGATCTAACACGGTGTCGGCGGTGTGATGAGAGAGCCGTCATCCCCGGGGCTCTCAATATTGTTAACAAACCCGTAATCTGTCCAGCAAAAACTATCGCCATTGAAAACAACACTTTTTTCCCCCAACTGTGGAGGTTGAGCCCCAAATCTTCACCATGAGGACTCTTTTTTTCTTTTTTAATTTGTACGACACGCTAAACCCGTGTGGTTCAAGTAGGGCAAGAGTGGTGGAGGCTCGATCTTCCGTACTACTGTTGGAGGCTAACCATCCCATTCCAAACGTTGAGGCTTGCACAAATAGGTCGCTTTTCAAGTAGCATTAAGTAGCACTGCGGTCTCTTGATAAGCTCAGTCCCAATGCAACGAGACGTAGTGCTGACCTACGAGGTGAAGACGTCCATTATCTCTGCTAATCCTCATATTCTGGCTTCACTTATAAGACGGAAGTTGACGCATCCGCCATTCATGATACTGAATGAACCGCATGGGTTTAGTGCTGAATGACGCACGTGGGTTTGTAAGAAAAGAAATATACTAACACTACACAGTCTGTATAAGGCAGACTTGTAAAGAATTATTTGAAGACAATTTAGACTGTATGTAAAATAGGAGAAGGTATCGGGTTGTGAAGAAACAGATCTTTGAGTCGTATACACTGACGTTAGGAATAATGAACAATAGGCTTACCTAAGTGTACTGCATGCTGACTTGTCGAGTACAAAAGTAACTGATTCTACAGCCACGTCTGCTTCAATCTCAAACACTTTTGTTTATACCTTGTCATTTTCCTTAGTGATCCTCCCAGGTGACATGTTTTTTTCATGTTACATAACCTCAGTAGCGTGCCTTTCCAGTTAGCTGACCTACTTGTTTGCTGACAGTGACCTACCTTATAGTAGAAACTGACTTACCTGGCAGGTGATGGGTGACTTCTTTGGTCAGAAAGAGTATAGTAAGGGGCCAAGGGTTCAATTAATATAATGTTACCTTCACAGCTCCACAGAAGATGATAGGCTGGATAACACTAACCTTCAAACTAAGAGACACCAAGCCAGTGATAATACTCTTTGTGGTACTTGCACTCCCTTGATTGAAACATTTCTATACACTAACAACCCCATTTAAGGCAGGTGACATTGTGGATCTAGAAAATGTACAGATAACTTTCACTGCTGGAACCAATTCAAACATCTAAATTATTAGCTGTAGCATTCCCTCAACTTATACTACCTTGAGCGTAAGCGAGAAAGATCAATCATAATTTACTCCTACAAAATAATGGAGGGCCTTGTTCCAAATATGCAAACTAAAATTGTTACTCACGTGTAGTGGCTGGTTAATAGGAGACCAAAAGGGGCAGTTGTCCCAGGGTCCCCAGAAGTGAAGGGCCTCAAGACTCCAATTGGTATGAAATATTGCTGAAGTGGAACAAAAATGTTTTTCTTAATATCAAATTTGTGTAATTTTAAAAAAAAGTATCGTTCTGAGGAATTATAATTATGAACAGATTGAAAAATACTAAACAGATACTCGTATGTTGCGTATATAGTTTGTGTGTTGCTTCAGTTCTCCACTTCATGTTATTCTGTTACTGCCAACGAGAACAAGAGGCTCAGTACACGGTGCAAAATATCCACAATGAAAAGAGTGGTAAAAATACACAAGGTATAGAACAAACCTCTAATTACAAATACAGTTTCGCTATGTGTAGAGATTTATAAGTAGAAGACTTGATAAAGCTCTATAAAGCTTTGTAAATGATGATTGGCATCCAACACCAGCAGGTGTGTAGTACACTAAGAGACAAGACAATAAGCATAAAGGTTTAAACACATTTTAACTCACCCCTCACTATACTTATGGTGGGAAGAAATCGCTATAAAACGCAAGTTTATATATATCGAACGGTGTATATGTATCACTGTCTATATGTCGATAGTTTACTTTAATCACTATTTTAGGTATTAAAGTAAACTTGATTGGTAGTAAACAGATTACATGCAGCCTAAATGAACCTTCGTGTAGTCACTAGAGTTAAAATCAAGTTAACGAATCAACTATAAAAAGCGAGGCTACAAAAATGTAAAAAAAAAAAACTACTACTGTGAAAATATCAACAGATCAGAAAAACCTGAAATGTTTTCGTGCATTTGTTTACACATCTTCAGAGGAACTCACATATAAAGAAAAATGCCTATAGAACCTTATCTATGCTCAAGAGAAAACCTGATGAGCTCTTCCAGACCATTTCTGACCAACAGAGCTGTGGGGTCCTGGAGTAATTCGGATTGCATACCGCTATCATCAACAACCTGGGTAATCATGACCTCAGCCAGAAAGGCTAAGACTGGGCCGCATGGGCGATGGTAACTGGAAGTATCAACAGGTAGAGAACTGGTGAAACCGTGTCTATTGCACAAATTATTTTGCAGTCGCTTAGGTTATTAAAATGATTAACAAAGAAAAACGGTTTAATTGGACGACCTTTGCATGAGTCGTGTGTGTTGTTGGATGGGAAGGTGGAGTTTTTGCCTTGGGGTTCTGGAAGGGTTCTGCGTGCACCTGCCCAAACGACAGGATAAAACCACGGTGACGTAATTACTCATCTTTTATGGCACCATGCCAAAACTGGTGCTCACAGCAAGACTCTGTTGATAGCCAGAGCCAAGAGTCTCTGGCACTCAGAGCCTTTACACATAAGCAATGAGACACACACGCAGACCACTGAGTCCAGCTCGGATAATTCAGAGGTCACTTCTGCTGTGGCCCACCAAGGTGCCATCGGCTGCCCCACGAATATAAGTGCCCATAGGAGCACTTACATTCCTCACCTCCCTCTATGACCCTCGCAACACTTAAGTTGTTGCACTGCTTTCTTTGAGGTTTTATTTTTTGGAGAAGCACTTCACTGGGTACCTAGATGGAGTAGATCTTTTGATCCAAGAAATTGAAACTTTCCCTCTCTGCTTCGAATCAAACCTCAATATGATCAGTTTTTGACAGAAGATGGATAAATTTGTCTACAGGGACAATTATTTTGAAAAGGTACAATGAGAGAATTGCGCAGTGACGTGACCTACTACAAATGTCAACATACTCTTGCAACGACATACCACATAATAAGTAATATGTTGATGTACATCAGTGTCAACTATCTTGGGTTGATAAATGGAACTCAAAATATTATCAACAGTAACAAATTCTATATTTACTAAGGGTACTTTTGCCACATTTATATACATTTTTAATTTGCGTGAACTTGTTTGTTCAATCTATTATTTAGCAAAATAAAAAACAATACTACTGCTGCTATGTTATTTTTTAATAAATTTATGCATCAATTCTGTAATGGACCCAGGGATTATCAAATCACTGCATGGTCTCAGACCAGGCCCCCTAAAATGGAATTAAACATTACGAAAATTTGAACCTCTAATGATCATGAAACAAAGAAAAGACAATCTTGCTAGAGTGCAACACATTTAATAGGCTTCCGTTTCAGACTTTCATTACAGGACGGTAGTGCCACTCTGGGTAACTGCTGTCTATCAGCAGTACCTAAATTCACAAATATTAGTAACTAATAATAGTGTAAAAGAAAGGTATACAAATCAATGAAACATGTCTTCATGTTCACTAACTTCAGTACTTGGGTTGCACACCTACCGGTCAGAGTTGTGTTATAAGTTACGGCCAGTAACATTCGCAAGCTCACTAATCAACAAGGAAAATTGTAGACTTCTTAATAACTTGAGTGATTAACTATATTAATTCACCTTTTATTAAGTATACACTGTATATAAAATGAACAAGGATTGTCGACACAAGCTAGTTTAATAAAGAACAATGATTGCTTTTAGTACCAAGCCAGAGACAACAATATCCACCAGCTAACTGGATGGAATGGTTACTCAAAGCACTCTAACCATCCACTCAACTCCTCCCTGAAACACTGAATGCCACAGCTCACCTAACAGTCATCAGACAGAGCAGAGCTGTTTTCCACCACTTGATGGCTCTGTTCACCATGCTTACAGCAGACAAAGATGGTTATATGATTTGTCTTGCGCACGAGAATAAACATTTATGCAACATTCCTACATGCATACTTACAGTCTCTGATGTTATGGCCTGTTCTGAGACCAGTCCGCGGAGGCAATGATCCCACAAACATCAGATCAGTAGACACTGTGACGTAATATAACGATGACTTGATGACCTCACCTGACGCTCTTGATGAGGTGACGTACCTACCTAACACGACACTTTTTATGAGGATCAAAATGCCAAGGGTTTTGACTCACCCCCTGGCTCTTTTCTCGCCATGACTCACCCCCCCCTCCTGACATCTCCGCACTCACTATGGCCCACTCACTATGGCACTCCACCCCATATGCCGAAAACATACCTGTGACGTCATGTGTGACGTCACTGTTGTTTGTAGCGTCAAGGGAACCTTGATGTCATCTTCCTCTGCTGATGACTCCTCCCTCGCTCCTTGTGTGATCTTCGCCCCTCACACCCTCATTCCAGTGACCTCCACCCAATCCATCCCTCATCTGCCTCTCTGTCTGTCTCTTTCTTTCTCTCTCTCTCTCTTTTCATCAATGTTTCCATGCCTCAGCCACTCCTTGTTCCCTTCGAGTCCACCCTTCTCTCCATCTGTTCCTTCTAATGTGCCCTCCATCCCTCCCTTTTCTTCCTTCTCGTATCATCCTCTATTTTTCAATTGCACCGACCCACAGCTTCCCTGTCCCAGACACAAAGATCATCAAACACCTTTTCACAATTATTTATTTATGGGAAACGACTAAATCAGTTGCGGGGACGTGGTAGAAAGTAACAAGAACATATATGTTGCTGAACGAGCTTTTATTCGGACAGAGTTTTGCTCTGCGTAGAGCTTGTACAAGTCTACACAGAGCAAACTATGAAGCTGACTTTCACTGTATATAAATAAAAAAAAGCACTTTTTCACTTAGTTCAATTGACAGGCTAACAGTAGTTATCCGAACTTAGCTCACTTCAAAGTCCAGTCCTCTCCATGGCAAGCAACCCAAGAGGAGATAATGAGGGTCAGTGACGTCTTCACCTTGACTGTAACTTGGGTGTGAGACTAATGATTCAGGGAGAAATAAACTCTTATATGTTTTTTTCAAATGATTTTTCTCACATTATCTAATGCTAGGTTTCCAGGTTACTATTAATCACAGTTTACCAACATGCTTTCTTTAGTGGCCAGTCTCCTCTCTTCAATAACATTCTTAGTCTGCATTCAAGCAAAAAAACAAAGTTTACAGAGAGTGATAGATATGTGGAGTTGTTTGCAGATCAACGAGCGATGATCACACTTACTCTTATTCCCACTCTGTGTTTTGGACTCTATTAACTGCCATTCGTCCGCCATAAATTGCACCTGAATATAACAATTGTCATCTGTTCTATTCACTTCTTTCTAGTTTGCATATGCATGGTTCCTCAGACTTGTGTTTTCATGCAGTTAGCGTTAACATTGTCGAGAAATATTGTGAAGCAAATTCCTCTTACCTGCCTCAAAATGGATATATAAATTTAGAAAATTATATTTCCTTGTTTACAGGATTTTACTATTGCCTCAATAAAATGTGTACCTCCTGTGAACCTTTTTTAAGGTCTTTTAGAATGTTAACAATGAGTTGAAATACTCAGACTGTTTCATGTGTACAGTAAGTGATTATAATTATTATTATATTTTATTATTATTATTATTATTATTATTATTATTATTATTATTATTATTATATTTTATTATTAATATTATTATATATATATATTATTATTATATATGTATTATTATTATTATTATATTTTATTATTATTATTATTATTATTATTATTATTATTATTATTATTATTATTATTATATTTTGTTAGTATTATTATTAATATATTTTATTATTAGTATTATTGAAGATTGAGACACTTATGCAACATATGGGAATCTTTATTAAGGAAACGTTTCGCCACACAGTGGCTTCATCAGTCCAATACAAAGTAAAAAGGTGTAAGGAGAGGAGGAGTTTGAGGTAATCAGTCCCTCGGCCTGACTACAGTATATAAGCCACTTCTAAGGCCCTTTGCTGTACTTTCTACAAGATTGATGGACTGAACACATCGACTCCAGGCTGAGGGACTGATTACCTCAAACTCCTCCTCTCCTTACCCTTCTCTGCTTTGTATTGGACTGATGAAGCCACTGTGTGGCGAAACGTTTCCTTAATAAAGATTCCCATATGTTGCATAAGTGTCTCAATCTTCAACTCGTCGGTTTTCAAAACCATTTATCATTATTATTATTATTATTATTATTATTATTATTATTATTATTATTATTATTATTATTATTATTATTTTTATTATTGATGGGGAAGCATAAAAGCCCTAGGGATCATGTGGTGACTGAGGAACTTGGAAGGGACCAATCAGGTCTGATCCAAGGAGGAGGGTAGCTTCAGTTCCCTGGATCAAGATCTCTTCATCAGCGTCGAGGCACTAAGAGTGTTGGAGCGTGAGAAAGGTAACGTTTATAAAATGGTTCAGGAAAACTGGTTAACCTAGAAACACATTCCAGTTGTTTCATACACACATTATATGTAGACCGTATACATACACAGAATATATACACAGTATTCTTCACGGTTTATGTATGTATATAAGTATGTATATATGTTTATGCATGTATGTATGGATGTATGTATGCATTTATATATATATGTTTCTGTGTGTGTATGTATGTATGTATGTGTTTTTTCTCTCGTTTATTTAAATGCATGGAATAATAATAATTATATAAAAATACAAAAAAACAGGAAAATAGACAGATAAGAAAAAACTCGTTCTAATTCTTTTTTCTAGAATACCCATTAAAAATTATAAAAAAAAGGATCACATAGTTCCTATAACATAAAACCTTTGTCATAAAATTTAAAAATAAAAATTTATAAAAAAAAAAATGAAATATTTTTAAAAATATAGAAAAATGTGCTAAAACGTTTTTTTTTTTTTTTGCATATTTAGATGATTCAATGCGCCTTCAAGCATTTTTCTGACAAATCTAAATTTTTACCTAATTAAGGCAAAGTTCAACCATAGTTTTATATATATATATATATATATATATATATATATATATATATATATATATACAAAAGACATTGACAAGAATACAATAGGGAGTAAAACAACATAGATGACAACTCAGAGTTACATGTCAAATACTTCGTCCAGCTTCCCGGCAGTTGGCCGCGTACCCAGAATGCTGCAGGCATTTTCCCTCTGGATCGCAACACTGAGTCTCTGAAAGAGGAAGCTGGTCGCCCTGTGGTCCTTGGTTTCTATGATGAGTTTTTCACCCAGCTCTTTGAGAAACTTTAGAGCACACTTGCCCCATGCTCCAAGGGTCTCCGACCCTATTGGGATGAAGTTATAGCAATGGGGAAGGCCTTCATATTTGCGAGTCTTCTGGGTCTCCCTGTGGCTGGCAGCTCCACCCTCTTCGGCTACGGAGTATGGCAAGTAGGTGTCTGCCAATGTGGCAGCACAGGTGTAGTCCCAAGCAATCTGCTTACCATCCTTCCAGGGTAGCATGGTGGCTCCATCAGGACGCTTTTGACTTCCATCAGACCTCTGCACTTGGGGTTCCCGTTGAGCTGGGCAACGGGCTGTGGCGAGGCTTCTCTTTATGATGTCATTGACCTCCTCATGTCTAGCATACTTCCCTTCTGATGTGTGACACACGAGACCATGACGTCCGAATTGATCAGCCGTCGCCCTGCCGCAAATACACCTATGTTCGGTGAGTATGGGGGCGGCTAGGCGAAGCGCAACACCAATCCGAATGGCCTGTGGGTCGAGTCGAGTCCCCAGAGAGGAATTGGGAACAGCTAGAAGGAAATCTTCTGAGTGTGGTGCCTTCACCGCTAGGAGACAAGCTTTGTCCTTTCCTGAAGCGTTGGTGAGCATTGTGTTGGCAATTTTTTCAATGATCGGTTTGTCCCAGTGTGACTGTTTGTGCTCTTTGGGAGGAGGTGGTCTACTGGAGGAGTCTGCCAGGATGTCCCACCGCACGGCTGCTTCAATGAACCTGGGGTCTTGAGCTCCCACCACACCTCTCAAACGTTCAGGGACAATCTTCTTGACTAATCCACAGGAGGCCAAACACGATGACAGAAATGCAGGTAAAGCTACCTGCGTTGCTTTGCGCACCCCTATACCTCCCAGTCGCACTGGGAGGGTTGCCTGCTCCCATTGCCGATCCTCTAGTGACAGATTCAGTGCCTTCTTAAAGGTTGATCTCAGGTGTGCGTCATACTCGTCAAGTGTTGGGTTGTCAAAAGAGGGTGCGCATCTCAAGAAGTAAGTGAGTCTTGGCATAGTAAGACACCTTTTCAAGTCATTCACTTTGTCCTTGAGGACCGTGTCGATGGCCTGGTGACCCAGCGGTGCTCCCAGGAGGGTACTGTTGGATGGAGTGGTAGTAGTGACTTCTGGGAGGATTGTTCGCACTGCATTGAAGATTTCCTGGTTTGTTGTGATGATTTCACACACTATATATATATATATATATATATATATATATATATATATATATATATATATATATATATATATATATATATATATATATATATATTGTAACCACGAACGAGTGGTATTGATCAATAACAACACTGCACTAGCAGTGTTGTGAACAGGATACTTGTTTTTTTTATAACTTTCGTTTAATTGACAGGCTTTCAGTCCAATTAACCGCCCGTGGTACAGTTTTCTAAACTATTTATATATAAAAAACAGGAGTCTACTGACGACTGCTGGCCATGTCGCTACTTAATATATTTTATATAAAAACACTTCAATATGCGTACTGTGTACCTCAAGGATAAACACTCGGGCTGTTGTCAGTGGAATAATGTAAAAGTATTAGTTTAAACCCCCAGATGTTTAGTATATATCCAGACCTTGTGGAACAAACCGTAACTACCAGTCGTCAGTCTCTCTGATTATAAGGTAGGGCCGTCAAAAGTACACCCTGGGGTACCCTACCTCGCGTGATAATTTTCAATTGTTGGTTCCCTCACAAGCGTAATAACACCGTTGGATGCCTACACAAAAAATCTTGCAAACAATTCCCTTTGGAGAGACATCATGCCAAGTGACCATCACCACAGCTAAGTTGAGGGTAAAGGCAGCGGAAAGGGTGAAAGTCGCAGGCTCCCCGCTCCCACTCTGGGGTGAACCAGGCAGTATAGTTTTGCCAACCCTCTTATCCTCCTCCAGTGGATTCAACGAACTGGTGAAGGAAATTCTACCAGAACATATACGTAATTTGGATGTGGTGAATAACCCTAGGTATACTAGAGGCACCAGGATGTTGAATACTCTTTCAGTACAAACAACAAGAACAGTTGAAATTATGGCTAATAAACAATCCTGTGTAAAAATCCCTATCGTGGAAAAGATTTTCGCACCTATGATACACGGTGTATGCTCCCAAAGAGAGAGAGAAAGAGAGAGAGAGAGAGAGAGAGAGAGAGAGAGAGAGAGAGAGAGAGAGAGAGAGAGAGAGAGAGAGAGAGAGAGAGAGAGAGAGAGAATATATCACAGATGGTTGTCTCCTAACCGTTCTAGTCTCCGCATACCCATCGCACGGAAGCGGTTCTTCGCCTTACTGGCCCTTCACAATGAGTGTAAGCGTATCTATGGCAAGTATTAGGTTATCAATATAGACTGAATGGCGTGAACTGTACTAGTTCCAAAGGATGGTATGTTAGATACAATGTGGTCAATGAGATCAAGAGAAGCCTTTCTACAGCTCAGTGCCCATCTGAGAGCCACGATCATTACTGTCCAGCAAACCAGATATTCCTGCCGGTCCCCCAGATGGGATCATATGATATCCCTGGAAGAATGGCTGATTAGTGGGTGCTGGTGCTAATCATAAGTAAGAACATTTGCTCAACAAGTAAGGGAGCTTGGCCCACTAGTACTGCCTTGACCCAATCGAATCAGAGACCCTAGAGCCCTGAGAAAAGGTGCCATAGGCTTCCTCAAAGCCTATGGCTTCGAGGAAGCCATTAAGGCTGCCACCCTTCTCCTGTGTCTCAGTGTGGCTATTCAGAGTAAAAATACCTGCTGCATCTTGAGTTCCAGGCCAGCTTCTAAAAAGCTTCAGATATCTACAACTTAAAATCCATATATTTTCTAACTCTGTATGGATGTAAAATTCTCGTCAAGGCTGAGTAAATAAATGAATACATAAATGGTATGATAGGAGAAGAAAAATGTCCCAGATTGTTCTATGAAAAACCTCAAGACTTTTCATAGAAGCAATTATATAGATATAAATGTGTGTGTGTGAAGTCAGAAAGTTCAAGTCAATATTATGACGTGAGGGAGAGCTGTCAGTCATTGTGTCAGAGCTAGACTAAGTTACCTCCTCACTTCTCTGCTGATGGGCTCTCAAAGAAGCTTTCACTGTCTTCATGTCAAGGTCTCGGCATTTATTGGAGTGCCAAGCATATATGGCACTCCCTCTCTTTCACCTGACATTTTAATATTGCATGCTTTGGCACCAGTCTCGTATTTGTTAATCTTATATCCATTTCCACTAGAGATGTTTTTCACCACATCGTTAGTTTTTCCACTTAGGTCGGGTGACCTGAAGAACGAAGGATATTCATCATCAGATATCCCTCCACTTCATTCTGCACCACTTATTATTTTTTATTAACACATCGGCCGATTCCCACCAAGGCAGGGTGGCCCGAAAAAGAAAAACTTTCATCATCATTCACTCCATCACTGTCTTGCCAGAGGGGTGCTTTACACTACAGTTATAAAACTGCAACATTAACACCCCTCCTTCAGAGTGCAGACACTGTACTTCCCATCTCCAGGACTCAAGTCCGGCCTGCCGGTTTCCCTGAATCCCTTCATAAATGTTACTTTGCTCACACTCCAACAGCATGTCAAGTATTGAAAAACATATCTGCATTCACTCCTATCAAATACGCTCACACATGCTTGCTGGAAATCCAAGCCCCTCGCACACAAAACCTCTTTTACCCCCTCCCTCCAACCTTTCCTAGGCTGACCCCTACCCCGCCTTCCATCCACTACAGATTTATACACTCTCGAAGTCATTCTGTTTCGTTCCATTCTCTCTACATGTCCGAACCACCTCAACAACCCCTCCTCAGCCCTTTGGATAATAGTTTTGATAATCCCGCACCTCCTCCTAATTTCCAAACTCCGAATTCTCTGCATTATATTCACACCACACATTGACCTCAGACATGACATCTCCATTGCCTCCAGCCTTCTCCTCGTTGCAACTTTCATCACCCATTCATCACTCTCATACATTCCCTTCTTTACTTCCATGGACAAAGTTCTTTTTGTCTCCACAGACTCCGAAGTGCACCACTCACCCTTTTCCCCTCATCAATTCTATGATTCACCTCATCCTTCATAGACCCATCTGCTGACATGTCCACTCCCAAATATCTGAATACATTCACCTCCTCCATACTCTCTCCCTCCAATCTGATATCCAATCTTTCGTCACCTAATCTTTTTGTTATCCTCATCACCTTACTCTTTCCTATATTCACTTTCAATTTTCTTCTTTTACATTCCCTACCAAATTCATCCACCAACCTCTGCAACTTCTCTTCAGAATCTCCCAAAAGCACAGTGTCATCAGCAAAAAGCAACTGTGACAACTCCCACTTTGTATTTGATTCTTTGTCCCTCTCTCCTACACACTCTAACTTGAGCCTCATTATCCTCATAAAAGCTCTTCACTTCTTTCAGTAACCTACCTCCTATTACATACACCTGCAACATCTGCTACATTGCCCCCCTATCCACCCTATCACACGCCTTTTCCAAATCCACAAATGCCACAAAAACCTCTTTACCCTTATCTAAATACTGTTCACCTATATGTTTCACTGTAAACACTTGGTCTACACACCCCCTACCTTTCCTAAAAACCCTTGTTCATCTGCTATCCTGCTCTCCAACTTACTCTTAATTCTTTCAATAATAACTCTACCATACACTTTACCTGGTATACTCAACAGACTTATTCCCCTATAATTTTTGCACTCTCTTTTGTCCCCTTTGGCTTTATACAAAGGAACAATACACGCTCTCTGCCAATTCCTAGGTACCTTACCCTCTTCCATACATTTATTAAATAATAGCACCAACCACTCCAAAACTATATTCCCATCTGCTTTTAACATTTCTATTTTTATTCCATCAATCCCAGCTACCTTACCTTACCTACCCACTGCTTCACGAACTTGCCCCATACTCACAACTGGCTCTTCCACACTCCTACAAGATGTTATTCCTCCTTGTCCTATACACGAAATCACAGCTTCCCTGTCTTCATCAACATTTAACAACTCCTCAAAATATTCCCTTCATCTTCCCGATACCTCTAACTCTCCATTTTTAACTGTCAAATCCATTTATTCCCTAGGCTTCCTCAACTTATTTATCTCACTCCAAAACTTTTTCTTATTTTCAACAAAATTTGTTGATAACATCTCACCCACTCTCTCATTTGCTCTCTTTTTACATTGCTTCACCACCCTCTTAACCTTTCTTTTTATCTCCATATACTCTTCCCTCCTTGCATCACTTCTACTTTGTAAAAACCTCTCATATGCTAACTTTTTCTCCCTTACTACTCTCTTTACATCATCATTCCACCAATCGCTCTTCTTCCCTCCCGCACCCACTTTCCTGTAACCACAAACTTCTGCTGAACACTCTAACACTACCCCATACATCTTCGACCCTATTGCCTACACTCTCACTAGCCCATCTATCCTCCAATAGTTGTTTATATCTTACCCTAACTGCCTCCTCTTTTAGTTTATAAACCTTCACCTTTCTCTTACTTACTGCTTCTAGTTTCCTAGTATCCCATCTACCTTTTACTCCCACTTTAGCTACAACTAAAAAGTGATCTGATATATCTGTGGCCCCTCTATAAACATGTACATCCTGAAGTCTACTCAACAGTCTTTTATCTACCAATACGTAGTCCAACAAACTACTGTCATTACGCCCTACATCATATCTTGTATACTTATTTATCCTCTTTTTCTTAAAATATGTATTACCTATAACTAAACCCCTTTCTATACAAAGTTCAATCAAAGGGCTCCCATTATCATTTACACCTGGCACCCCAAACTTACCTACCACACCCTCTCTACATGTTTCTCCTACTATAACATTTAGGTCCCCTACCACAATTACTCTCTCACTTGGTTCAAAAGTTCCTATTCATTCGCTTAACATCTCCCAAAATCTCTCTCTCTCCTCTACACTCCTCTCTTCTCCAGGTGCATACACGCTTATTATGACCCACTTTTCGCATCCAACCCTTATTTTAATCCACATAATCCTTGAATTTACACATTTATATTCCCTTTTCTCCTTCCATAACTGATCCTTCAACTTACTCCACCTCTTTTGCCACTTCCTCGTTCTCCTCTGTCTTCTCCTAATTCGTATATAAGATAATCCCAGACGTGTCCCTGTGGACGGTAGCCCAAATATATTGCGGGTTGTACATGTATGGTATACAATACCTGTGTTGCACATGTGTCTAATTCTTCATATTGGGAGTAACTCTCCCGAATCGGGACCTACAAAGCAACCAAGTGAAGGCTTATGCAAATACTATATCTAAGTACGATTGTCAATTTATTCGCCTGAGAAATATTGTAAGTGGTCGTTGTCACAAGATGACATGTTTAGTGGTTCCTTCTTTATTTAACAAAACTCGATGAATCAGCGATGCGCTACTACCCTAGTCACTATGATAGTTACATAGTGGGAACAAACGATAGCTATATTTCCCTGCCATATGCCATCACACAGTGGATTTCATGTAGTATTGAAATGTTTCAGTCTAAGCTGAGACTCTCCAGCAGGACAATAAAGATATAGTCATGTATTTATTCCCTTAAAGGTTACTCAACTAGTGTTGTCGGCAGTTTGGGGAGAATGGCGGAGCACGGCTAAACGATGTAGCCAAGGACATGTGAAGGTGGTGTAGCTGATGGCACTATGGTGGGTCACGGCACTATGGTGGGTCATGGCACTATGATGAGTCACGGCACTATGGTGGCCCATGGCATTATGGTGGGTCATGGCACTATGGTGGGTCATGGCACTATGGTGGGTCACGGCACTATGGTGGGTCATGAAATTATAATGGGTCACGGCATCGCTAAATTCGCTAAATTCAGCTGATTGTGTTCATTTGCAAAAGTTATGTAGAAGTACTGTAGACATTATGGGAGTGAGTATTTCTACGTATGTGTACAGGGAGTTAGGATACTGTGTTTGAGTGTGTACGGGATCATTTTCGTATAATGTGTCCGCAAAAGTTATATACAGCTAAGAATTATTATTAAGCACTATTATATTAAACTATTAATATAATAATTATGTTTAAAAATATTAACATTAACACTACCTCAGCGCTGTGAGTTACTCACACACACATAAACACATATACACAAAAAAACACTACCACACACACACATAGGAGAGTACACAGACACACACGCACACACACGCGCACACACACACACACACACACACACACACAGCACACATCAACCAGATAACTGCTGCAGCATATGGGAGCCTGGCAAACCTGAGAATAGCGTTCCGATACCTCAGTAAGGAATCGTTCAATACACTGTACACCGTGTACGTCAGGCCCATACTAGAGTATGCAGCACCAGTTTGGAACCCACACCTGGTCAAGCACGTCAAGAAATTAGAGAAAGTGCTAAGGTTTGCAACAAGGCTAGTTCCAGAGCTAAGGGGAATGTACTACGAAGAAAGGTTAAGAGAAATAGGCCTGACGACACTGGAGGACAGGAGGGTTAGGGGAGACATGATAACGACATACTGCGAGGAATAGATAAGGTGGACAGAGACAGGATGTTCCAGAGATGGGACACATAAATAAGGGTTCACAATTGGAAGTTAAAGACTCAGATGAGTCAAAGGGATGTTAGGAAGTATTTCTTCAGTCACAGAGTTGTCAGGAAGTGAAATAGTCTGGAGGCAGGAACCATACATAGCTTTAAGACGAGGTATGATAAAGCTCATGGAGCAGGGGAAGAGAGGACCTAGTAGCGATCAGTGAAGAGGTGGGGCCAGGAGCTGAGTCTCGACCCTTGCAACCACAATTAGGTGAGTACACTATTGACAAGTGCCTTTGACAACAAGTAACTATCACAGGCCAAGTAATTAGTAATAATATTATCATTTCAAAGAAATTAACATATTTATTATTTAACCTTCCTGTGTTATTTAATACCCATTGTGCAATAAGCATTCTCTTATATAATTAAAAAATAAAATAAAAATATTGAAAAATTGTCGGTATCGGTAGTGGCCGAAAATTTGGTATCGTTCTATCCGTATAACCCATGTTGTGAAAGTCCCAGGCGAATCCAGCTATTCTCAATCTGTACCTGTCCAACCCATTCCTGGAGCTACCCATGGTTCCAGCTTCAAAGATCCCACAAGGCAGATTATTCCACTTATCGATAACTATTTCCGAACCCGTACTTCCCCACATTCTTCCAAACATAAATCCATCCATTTGAAGCCATTGTTTCCAGCTCCCTCTTGGGAAGATATCCTCTGTACAGGTACAGAGGATATCCTACATTCCAACAATTGTGTCATCCTTCTCTGTACGCTTTGCAATGAATTTACATTCGTTCTGTATTACTGAGACCAGAATCGAGCTGCATAATCCAAGTGAAGCCCCACCACCGATGCACAGATCTGCAGTACAACCTCTGGACTTCTATTGCTTATATTTCTTGACAAAAATCAAAGCATTCTGCTAGCCTTACTACGCAAGTTCCTTGCCCCAGATCACTGCCCACCAGTCCTGATATACAAACTGGAAAAGGGTCAGTAAAAAGAAGCACTGAATACACGACACAATACACAAGCACTGAATCACAGGTCAGTATCACTAACATATATTTCATTTAAAATATTGAAAAAGATGTTCAGGAATAGGTTGACTAAGCAAGTATAATATTATTAAACTATTATTATATTTAGGGGAAACGCTCAAAACCCGTAGGAGTTATACAGCTCCTAGAGAAATGAGAGGCAACCAGACTCGATCCAAGGAAGAGGAGGATAGGCCCGTTTCATTGCATCAAGACTTTCCTCTCCCCCACCAGTAAGAGTGAAACTGCCTACAGGGTTGAAGTACCCCAAGAGGAGGGACTATATGAAAACCAGCATGAATTTAGGAAAGTAAAATGCTGCCTCACGAACTTATCAGAGCTGCGACAGAAAAACAGACATAAAGCAAGACAGCGATGTATACCAGGAGATACCTGGAGAGGGTTTCGGGAGTCAACGCCTCCCCGGCCCGGCGTGTATGTGTGTGTGCATGTTGTTAGTTCATTGCTGGCATGTCGATTGACACTAGGCCTGTTGTTGTGTGTGCGTGTGTGTGTGTGTGTGTGTAGAAACACTTGAATGTGGGCGATAGCCGCGTAACAAACGCTGCCACCATGCATCGCGTGAATGTGTGTGTGTGTGTGTGTGTCTGTGTGCGTGCCTGTGCTTGCATGTGCGTGTGAGAATAACAATTTGATATAAATTTTCACTGCCAATTCACAGATCCGGAAGTGGTACAAACGTGACTTGACTCTGATCACAGTGGTAACAACAACTAAGATAAGCTCCAAGACACCGACAAACTCAAGCATTGTGGGAAAAACAGAAACTAGGAAAGTCGTCAAAAAATGAAAATCGGAGAGAGAATTGTGAAAGCCAGATAATAATGTTCTCAACCTTTCACAGTCACCGTTCTCGTCTATATTCCAGCCTCTTTCTCCTCGCTCTTTCCAGGACCTCTGTTAAATAACTGAAAGTCAGGACACAGTGATTGCTGGCTCCAAGATTTTTTGTTATTTAATCTTCCCAGAATATAAAAGAACTAGTTCGGTTGGTTCATCATCTGCCTTGATACAGCATCCGCTAGCATTGCTCTCCCTGACTTTTCCATGTCATGGAGTCCTGTTTCCTAATTCACGATGACTGAAGTCTCTCAGTCCTTTTCCATAGGATTCCGAAAGACTTCCAACAATATTTTTGTTTCTCCTGTTAGTTTCCGTCCCTGACGGACTCGGTGATTTCACCAGAATTTAATCATTTCTATTTCTCTTATCGTCATTTTTTTTCCTTATCAATAGTTTAACACTACCTTCTCTCTTCACTGTATATTTTTTCGTAATATGCAGCAGGTTTCTGGTCGTATTGCTCAAGGCATTAATATCTATGATTGATTTTAGATATGAGTTCTTGGTTTTTATCCTTTATTTATGCTCATTTGCCACGACTATGACTTTTTCACCATTTATATTCAGGACTGTCATGCTCTTCATGAGTTGAAGTAGAAGCAAAGTGTGGAAAAAATATTTTGGAGTAGACATGGAGTTAGGAGCAGGGGAAAATATGTGGAGTGAGGTGCTGGGCTAGTGCACTAAAGGAACACAAAAAAAACAATACCGGGACTGGAACAATACACAAATAACCCGCACATAGGAGAGAGGAGCTTACGACGACGTTTCGGTCCGACTTGGACCATTTATAAATGGTCCAAGTCGGACCGAAACGTCGTCGTAAGTTTCTCTCTCCTATGTGCGGGTTATTTGTGTAGTGCACTAAAGGAAAGTGAAAAGTGGTGGCAGAGAGAGAGAGAAAGAGAGGGAAGGATAAGAGCTGAGGAATAGATATCATGGATGGAGTAGGATGGAGAAGATAAGGAACGGGTGGTAAATGTGATGAGACTTGTGACCTGGGAGTGAGTGAAAAGTGAAAAATCGGATAATGACTTTAGGTTCCCCTGTGTATCTTCCAAGTCATTTCCTTCCTTGCATGTTCTCATGCATGTCTTGGGTCTACTTGGGACGTTTGGCTTTCACTAGTAAACCTTAACTCTCTGAGTCTATCTGTCTGTCAGTCTATCAGTACATCATATCCCCAATACATCGCATTGATCGGAAGCGTTAAAGCATATGGACCTGTCAGGTGCCAGTGTCCGTGATGGAAGTGGAGAAACCTAGAAAACATAAATACAGTTGGCACAGCAAAAACAAAACAAAAAAAGTTGAGATGTTGGAACAGAGAGATCGGACATGTGGAGAACGGAGTAAGATGGAGGGGACTGGAGGGAGTAAAAGTTGGTTGGAGAGGGGAAAGAAAGAAGGGAGGATAAAGACGGGATGGAGGAGTGATAGGGACATGAAAGGAGCAGGATGCTGCAGTGATGAAGGAAGGAGAAAGAAGAGAGGGAAACTGTCGAGGAGGAATGACTCTATTAACTTGCTTGCATTCAGTTCAGTTTTTTATTGGGCCTTTAATACGACACTGTTGGATTTGTTTTTATTTCGAGCAAACCAGTTTGTTGCTTTCAACAGCTTAGGTGAATGCAACAGTAAGAGAGCCAAGATTCCAGACTTCCAGGGGAAAAAAGTGGGAAACTGTGTAATGATAACATATATCATCGTATGACAGGGGAGAGCTATTTACTATTTCCAGTGTGTGGGTCTCCAGGAGTGACCTCGACTCACCATAAGAGCGAGGTTACAACTTTCCATGGCTTGGTATGACAGCTGACTCTGAAGAAGTTTAGTATGTTAACTGATTTTGCATGATATATAAACTTAGTGTATTTATGCAACAGTCCAGAATTTCATTGTTTAAAAACAAAGAACACAAAATGCAAACAAAAAACACACACATTCACCCTTTTTTCACCTTTTTTCTCATACTTGTACACATTCTCAAGCACGCTTTTTTTTTCATGTGTAAATGTGTGTCCGTAACTTTAGTCTTTTTATTTTCATAAATCTAGGTTGAAGACATTCCTTGATTCTCTAAAATATAGCATTCTAGTTCACACACAAGAATTCTCCACCAGGTTTAACCATCATATTATTATTATTATTATTATTGCGATTATATTGCTATGTAATAATCGCGAACAATACAGAATGCAAAACAACCACGGGGGGAGTTGAATGATAGCACTAGGCCTTTCGTGTTGCAATCAGCAGATCATCAGGAGCTTGCAATGTTGCAGAAAAAAGGGAGGAATTAAAAGCAAATACGTTCAGAGGAAGCGTGTCTGCTTGTATGAGGTAGGAGGTAAAACTTAACATTTGATAATTGTCATGTCACTATTGTTATGTTTGTCAGATTTTTACTACAATATCAGTGCTTGTGGGTTGGCTGTCTTCTAATGTTTAATACTCAACCTTTCTGGCACGGGGCACTAGGCACTGGGGATTGGTATGCCTGGGGCACTTATCACCTCCTGCATCCCTCCTACATCATTCGAGCAGACACAGACACGCTTCCTCTAAACGTATTTGCTTGGAATTCCTCCTTTTTTCTGCAACATTACAAGCTCCTGATGATGTGTTGATTGCAACACGAGAGGCCTAGAGCTATCATTGGACTCACCACGTGGTTGTTTTGCATTATATTATTATAATTATAATTATTATTATTATTATTATTATTATTATTATTATTATTATTATTATTATTATTATTATTATTATTATTATTATTATAACACTTATTAGTATTGTTATTATTTTAATATCATTACTATTTCTAAAATATATATTATTATTTAATTTTTTTAATATCATTATAATTTTTTCCATTTTATTTAACGTTGTTATTGTTGATGATAGTTGATGATAGTAGGTAGTAGGTTGGTAGACAGCAACCACCCAGGGAGGTACTACCGTCCTGCCAGGTGACTGTGAAACAGAAACCTGAAACTGTTTTACATGATGGTAGGATTGCTGGTGTCTTTTTTCTGTCTCATAAACACGCTGGATAACAGGTATATCTAGCTACTTCTACTTACACTTTAGGTCACACTACACTGGCATACACATGCATATATATACATACACACATCTAGGTTTTTCTTCTTTTTCTTAATAGCTCTTGTTCTTTTTATTTTCTCTATTGTCCATGGGGAAGTGGAAAAGAATCTTTCCTCCGTAAGCCATGCGTGTCGTATGAGGCGACTAAGATGCCGGGAGCAATGGGCTAGTAACCCCTTCTCCTGTACAAATCTACTAAAAACGAGAAGAAGAAAAACTTTATAAAATTGGGTTGTCTGAATGTGCGTGGATGTAGTGCGGATGATAAGAAAGAGATGATTGCCGATGTTATGAATGAAAAGAAGTTGGATGTCCTGGCCTAAGCGAAACAAAGCTGAAGGGGTAGGCGAGTTTCAGTGGGGAGAAATAAATGGGATTAAGTCAGGAGTATCTGAGAGAGTTAGAGCTAAGGAAGGGGTAGCAATAATGTTGAAGGATCAGTTATGGAAGGAAAAGAGGGAATATAAATGTGTAAATTCAAGGATTATGTGGATTAAAATAAGGGTCGGATGCGAAAAGTGGGTCATAATAAGCGTGTATGCACCTGGAGAAGAGAGGAGTGTAGAGGAGAGAGAGATTTTGGGAGATGTTAAGCGAATGTATAGGAACTTTTGAACCAAATGAGAGAGTAATTGTGGTAGGGGACCTAAATGCTAAAGTGGGAGAAACATGCAGAGAGGGTGTAGTAGGTAAGTTTGGGGTGCCAGGTGTAAATGATAATGGGAGCCCTTTGATTGAACTTTGTATAGAAAGGGGTTTAGTTATAGGTAATACATATTTTAAGAAAAAGAGGATAAATAAGTATACAAGATATGATGTAGGGCGTAATGACAGTAGTTTGTTGGACTATGTATTGGTAGATAAAAGACTGTTGAGTAGACTTCAGGATGTACATGTTTATAGAGGGGCTACAGATATATCAGATCACTTTTTAGTTATAGCTACAGTGGGAGTAAAAGGTAGATGGGATACAAGGAAAATAGAATCAGTAAGTAAAAGAGAGGTGAAGGTTTATAAACTAAAGAGGAGGCAGTTAGGGTAAGATATAAACAACTATTGGAGGATAGATGGGCTAGTGAGAGTGTAGGCAATGGGGTCGAAAATGTATGGGGTAGATTTAAAAATGTAGTGTTAGAGTGTTCAGCAGAAGTTTGTGGTTACAGGCGAGTGGGTGCGGGAGGGAAGAGGAGCGATTGGTGGAATGATGATGTAAAGAGAGTAGTAAGGGAGAAAAAATTAGCATATGAGAGGTTTTTACAAAGTAGAAGTGATGCAAGGAGGGAAGAGTATATGGAGAGAAAAAGAGAGGTTAAAGAGTGGTGAAGCAATGTAAAAGAGAGCAGATGAGAGAGTGGGTGAGATGTTATCAGCAAATTTTGTTGAAAATAAGAAAAAGTTTTGGAATGAGATTAATAAGTTGAGGAAGCCTAGAGAACAAATGGATTTGACAGTTAAAAATAGGAGAGGAGAGTTATTAAATGGAGAGTTAGAGGTATCGGGAAGATGGAGAGAATATTTTGAGGATTTGTTAAATGTTGATGAAGACAGGGAAGCTGTGATTTCGTGTGTAGGGCAGGAGGAATAACATCTTGTAGGAGTGTGGAAGAGCCAGTTGTGGGTGTAGGGGAAGTTCGTGAGGCAGTGGGTAGAATGAAAGGGGTAAGGCAGCTGGGATTGATGGGATAAAGATAGAAATGTTAAAAGCAGGTGGGGATATAATTTTGGAGTGGTTGGTGCTATTATTTAATAAATGTATGGAAGAGGGTAAGGTACCTAGGGATTGGCAGAGAGCGTGTATTGTTCCTTTGTATAAAGGCAAAGGGGACAAAAGAGAGTGCAAAAATTATAGGGGAATAAGTCTGTTAGTGTACCTGGTAAAGTGTATGGTAGAGTTATTATTGAAAGAATTAAGAGTAAAACAGAAAGCAGGATAGCAGATGAACAAGGGGCTTTAGGAAAGGTAGGGGTGTGTAGACCAAGTGTTTACAGTGAAACATATAGGTGAACAGTATTTGGATAAGGGTAAAGATGTTTTTGTGGCATTTATGGATTTGGAAAAGGCGTATGATAGGGTAGATAGGGGGCAATGTGGCAGATGTTGCAGGTGTATGGAATAGGAGGAAGGTTACTGAAAGCAGTGAAGAGTTTTTATGAGGATAGTGAGGCTCAGGTTAGAGTGTGTAGGAGGGAAGGGGACTATTTCCCAGTAAAAGTGGGCCTTAGACAAGGATGTGTATGTCACCGTGGTTGTTCAATATATTTATAGATGGGGTTGTAAGAGAAGTGAATGCGAGGGTCTTGGCAAGAGGTGTTGGGCTAAAAGATAAAGAAGCAAATACAAAGTGGGAGTTGTCACAGTTGCTTTTTGCTGATGACACTGTGCTTTTGGGAGATTCTGAAGAGAAGCTGCAGAGGTTGGTGGATGAATTTGGTAGGGTGTGAAAAGAAGAAAATTGAAAGTGAATATAGGAAAGAGTAAGGTGATGAGGATAACAAAAAGAATAGGTGACGAAAGATTGGATAACAGATTGGAGGGAGAGAGTATGGAGGAGGTGAATGTATTCAGATATTTGGGAGTGGACATGTCGGCGGATGGGTCTATGAAGGATGAGGTGAATCATAGAATTGATGAGGGAAAAGGGTGAGTGGAGCACTTGGAGTCTGTGGAGACAAAGAACCTTGTCCATGGAAGTAAAGAGGGAATGTATGAGAGTATAGTTATACCAACGCTCTTATATGGGTGTGAAGCATGGGTGATGAATGTTGCAACGAGGAGAAGGCTGGAGGCAGTGGAGATGTCATGTCTGAGGTCAATGTGTGGTGTGAATATAATGCAGAGAATTCGGAGTTTGGAAATTAGGAGGAGGTGCGGGATCACCAAAACGATTGTCCAGAGAGCTGAGGAGGGGTTGTTGAGGTGGTTTGGACATGTAGAGAGAATGGAACGAGACAGAGTGACTTCGAGAGTGTATAAATCTGTAGTGGAGGGAAGGCGGGGTAGGGGTCGGCCTAGGAAAGGTTGGAGGGAAGGGGTAAAGGAAGTTTTGTGTGCGAGGGGCTTGGACTTCCAGCAAGCATGTGTGAGCGTATTTGATAGGAGTGAATGGAGGCATATGGTTTTTAATACTTGACGTGCTGTTGGAGTGTGAGCAAAGTAACATTTATGAAGGATTCAGGAAACCGGCAGGCCGGACTTGAGTTCTGGAGATGGGAAGTACAGTGCCGGCACTCTGAAGGAGGGTGTTAATGTTGCAGTTTTATAACTGTAGTGTAAAGCACCCTTCTGGCAAGACAGTGATGGAGTGAATGATGATGAAAGTTTTTCTTTTTCGGGCCACCCTGCCTTGGTGGGAATCGGCCGATGTGTTAAAAAAAAAAAAAAAAAATTGTTGATGATGCTGTTGTTGTCATTGTTGAAGGAGCAACCTACCTTTTGGGACGTCGTTTGTCCATAGATTCGGAGAGGACCCCTCTTCCCACCAAAGGAATGCCACACATGTACCTTTAACGTCGATACATGACACTTCCCTACAGGGGAGCCGATACCGGGTCGCCAAATTGGAAGAGACCCGGGCTGGGATCCATACCGGCAAATCCCATAGAATAGAATAGAATTGCTGAAGAATGATATTTCACAGCTTCGTAGCTAAAACAAATAATTTGGTCTTAATCTTGTGTATCACTGGTACAGTATCAGTAATACTGGTCACAATCGATCGTCGCTTCGTCACTATCAAAGTGACGAAGCGACGATCGGTAGCTGTGTTGATCGGTGAAGGTCAACACAGCTACAGAAAGGACCGTTCTTGCCTATTAACTTAAGTGGCATTTTTCACTAATGTATTTGAAGAGGTGGATCATGATAAGGAGTAAGAGGCAGCTTATCTAAATTATTTTTTTTTACTGGGTGGCGCACAAGAAAATGATATTAAAATGAAACTGCGTATGTTGTTGGAGCAGAAATTTTCTTCTGAATCAAGACATATTTTACGGATAAGTAAAAGAGTTTAAATAATTAAGGAGAAGTGAGTATGTGTATGTCAAATGATGCAGTACAGGTTTCAGTGTTGGGTCCCTCGTGGTTCATAGTCTACACAAACAACTTCTCTGAAGGAATAATTAGCGACATATGTAAGTTCATGAAGTTGACACACATACATAGATAGAAAAGCTGTATTAGGATGCGTTTCGCCCGCTTTTGTTCGTAATAAATGAAATAATATATTATTTAAACTGGCTACTGATAGGAATTAGGAGATCTTATTAAAGGAAACCTGAGGCAACTGCAACAGCGAAAAAGTTATCGAATTAGTGTAAACAGACTACTTGACTTCATATGAAGAAGTATAATTATCAGAAGTGGTAAGGAATAATTAAAATCATGCTGCGCAGTTCTGGTCTCCTTCTTACAGAATGAAAATAACTGCGAGGAAAAATGTACAGAGAAAGCTAACTGAATGAAGCAATTATATTTTTATCCAAAAACAGGAACCACATCAAGGATCGAAGTTGGACAAAATTAGATTCAGAAAGAATGTTGAAGAGAAATATTTTAGCAATAGTTTTAGAAAAGTCTCATAAACTGTAGTGTTAACTGAAGTAAATAGTTCAAGCTACTTTAACACTGGACTAAACAGATGCTTGAGGTGGTATGGCCAAACGTGAGTTTGATCTGCTGGCCATGAGCTTATTGTAACGCTCCTCCTCATGTTTATTAAACTACATGAAGCTCTAGTCCCTCTTGAACCATTATCAAGTCACAAGTGAAGAACATAATGAAAGGGAAAACAAAGGAATAATTGAAAAAAAGAAGGCTTCAACGATCAGGTAAATTAGAGTAGTGGACAGTATAACAGTGAGAGGTAAGCATGTAGAGACACAGAGCCTGGACTAAGTATGGTTGGATGGAGAAGCTTGCATTAATTTGCTCAAAATCAAGGTTATTATCCAGAAGACGAGAAGCAACATAACAAGCCTGTTGGGCAGGTGAAACATTTCGAAAGTAAAGATATCCAAGAATGCTAATGTGTCTTATGTATCACAGTAAACTACGTTATACAAGAGGGTGTATAATTCTGTGGTTGATTCATGGGGAAGCAGGAGACATCCTAGAATGGTTAGGAAGGAGAGGAAAAGATCTTGCGAGAGTAAAACCTAAGCAGGAAAAAATTAAGCACAAATGCAGTATAATGAGATCCTTTATTGACTACATTTCAAGTCACAAACAGATCTGTTTGCGACTTGATAAAGCCCACTGTGTGGGCGAAACGTAGTCAATAAAGGATCCCATTATACTACATTTGTGTTTAATTTTTCCATCGTGGCAGTATTTTACATCTTTTATCTGCAGAAACCTAAGTATCAGGCAGGCAAGTGTGAACGTATTAGATCGGAGTAAATGAAGATAAGCATATGTTGAATTTGACGTTCTGTTGGAGTGTGACCAAGGTGACAAGTAAGTAGGAATTCAGGGGAAACCAGTTAGCTGGACTTGAGTTCTGGAAGGGCTGGGATAAAAGTATTGCGTATGCACTCTGAATGTAATTGTGATGTCTGTGTGCTTATAGAAAGACAGACAGGATATTAGTGATGTTACGTGTGTTTTCCGTGTTTGGGCCAGTCTACCTTCCTGAGACACGGCTGATGAGGTTATAAAAATAATGGCTTAAGAGCAATAAGAAAGTGTAATCAAGAGGCTTATATAAGTTATGTGTAAAATCTAACTTACTAAGTCTGTCTTCCGATTATTCGCTTTATTTTGATCTTTCTACATTGTATGTGACTGTGCCTCGCTGTTGTACTTGCTCGATTCAATTTTAACTATAGCAACATTATGTAAAAAAAAAAAAACTAAATGAAGGTTTTGACTCCGATAAAAGAGCTGTCACGCCAGCACGAATACCTTGCCACTCTTCATTCATTGTAAAATTACCACTTGTTCCACAGCGCAGTAGGACCGCAACCGGTTCCTCACAATATATTCTCAGGACCGGTTTTACTACGTGTACCACCGGATGTTTCAACGTAAAAGTTACTGTAATTCGCAACTTAACAAGCAACCAGTGGCCGGCAACCTGAAGTTAGTAAATCTTTTCTCAAGATTCAACAACCATTTTTATCTTTATTTTGTCTCAGAGCTGAGCGGAAACGAGGTTTGCAGCGCTGAAGGTGTGGCATGGGTCAGCCTCATGCCTCCAGGTAGACAGCTTTTTGGTGTGGTAAATTTCTAGTACATAAGACTTTCGTTTAAATCTGTGTGAAGTGAAGGTGACCGTGGAAGGGAATGCTGTGAGATGAGGCAGCCTATGTCATGAGTAAGACATGCGCAACACTTTGATATCTTTATTTCCGCAACGTTTCGCCTGCGCAGCAGGATTCTTCAGTGGAATACAGTAGTAATATATTGAAAGCAGTTAAAGGGGTTGAGGTGTTAAGTCCCTCAGTCTTTCATCTACTTGTCTGGACAGTATACCAATAATTACTATATATATATATATATATATATATATATATATATATATATATATATATATATATATATATATATATATATATATATATATATATTATTGTGGCCACGAACGAGTGGTATTGAATCAATAACAACACTGGGACTAGCCGAGGATTCGAACCCATGTAGTTTTGGCCTTGCCTCGTGGTGAGCAAAATTCACATGACATCTTAACCCACTGTACCACACAATCCTCAAGAATCAAGCACTCAGCCAAGCTAGGTGTGTTTTATATATATATATATATATATATATATATATATATATATATATATATATATATATATATATATATATATACTAGAATTCGCAATAGCAGGCGAAATATTCACAAACACTGATCTCTGGCCGACGGAGACTCGAACCTACAAATCTTGTGACAAGGTACGCAGTGCTTTGCCGACCGTACCACACTGGTCCAATACCTTGGCGTCCAGCTCACGCTAGACGTTGATCCAAGGCTTTTCATCTCATCCCCTGCATGCATCGACACAACTAGCAGGCGAAATATTCACAAAGACTGATCTCTGGCCGCCGTCTAGCGTGAGCTGGACGCCAAGGTATTGGACCAGTGTGGTACGGTCGGCAAAGCACTGCGTACCTTGTCACAAGGTTCGTAGGTTCGAGTCTCCGTCGGCCAGAGATCAGTGTTTATATATATATATATATATATATATATATATATATATATATATATATATATATATATATATATATACATTAGATTTTTTTCACCAATGCAGAAAAGAATGGTAAAAGATGAGGAAGTACTAGGTAGTCAGTCCATTAGTCTTGATAAAAAAAAAAAACATTTCCCCCAAATAAAGATATCCAAGTGTTGCATAAGTGTCTCATTTATCAACTTGCAACTTTTCTAAACCGTTTATATGAAGGATTGGTTGTGACTCAAACGGCATGTTAAAGTTTGACTATTGGGTTTTTCCAGATTCCCTGTGTCATGATTATTATTATAATCAAGGGAGAAGCGCTAAATCCGTAGGATTATACAGTGTCTGTGAGGGTGATGTGGAAGGTATTCAGGCATAATTCAGTTAACTGGAGCACAGATACAATTCCCTAGATCAAGAGCCCCTCACCAGTGTCAAGGAACCTTGTGTCATGAATAAATGATTATTTGTGTCATGAATAAGTGATTAAGAAAGAACTTAGGGACTCTAAGGGACCTCTCCCTGAAACTCTGTAGGCCTATGAAAATCACAGCCTTCCATTGTTATTAATATCTTAACAACCAGATACGATAAAGAAGTAAATGGACAATGAATCATATTTTACCACTATTTTTATTTCTAACTGTACTTAAAGCACATAAGAACTATTTTTACCATCAAATGTCTCAAAAAAAAAAAACTATGATGATTTGTATTTCCATCCTAGCCACTGAATTACAGGCGTAAATATTGAAAAATGTTTCAAAAGCTTTTTACAGAGTTTTATTAGCTAACAAGTGAGATCAAAATGATCATCTTAAGTTGACATACAGCGGAGTAAGATTAAGTAATGCGCTCATGTCTGACCACTCCTGACTATGTTACTAATTAACAAGCTGTCTGAATCACAACTCAGGTTTTCTCTGTGTATTCACGCTCACTACGGTTAACAATGGCTTGATTTTGTTTTGCTTTTCTTGATTTTGTTTTGGTTATTAATGTTTCGCTAGGTTAGGCTAACTTTGATCTGGAATGATTTGGTTTCATTTAGTGTGGTTCGGTTAAGTTATATTCTGAGGGGTTTGCTTAAAGTTAGAAAAGTTATGTTAATTATGTCACGTAGGTCCATATTTCTCAAACTAATGTACTGTAGGCTGTGTGTGAGTGCTATTAATAGAACCACTATAACTTTAAGTATCTGATGAGATCCTTTGTACAAGTCGGACGTTTTGGACAAGTCACACTGTGACTTGTCAACTGTCTAACTCGGACAGAAACATCTCTCTCTCAAGTGCTGATTTCTTCATAGAATCAAATATCACGGTACTGTGACATTTTATTCTATAAATATCTGCAAATATCTGTAAGAAACTTTCAGTACTGTACTGTTACGGCTACGTCTGCTACAACTATGATTGCTTCAAATGCTATAAAAGATATGAATGCTTCTTTCTCTTTCTGTTGTAAAGAATAACCTTTGCAAATTTCACTCTTAATCTTCTGTACCTCACTTTAGGATGGTCATTTTGGCATCATTTAAAAGCTAATAAAATGTAAAATGTTTGTTTTGAAGAATTATTAAATAAATATGCCTGTAGGTTTGTGGGTTGGATGGGAATATCGATTCATCATATTTTTTTCGGGAACTTTTGCAGTTCTGGTACATTTATCGATAAAACAAACAGTAGTGTAATCTGATTCTTTATTCTTTAAAACATATAAAATGATGAATTATTCATGCTTGTGTCTTGGTTTCTAAACATTGGAGCATATGATTTGCATAAGCCTAGTTGATTTTTCAGAGGAATCTCTTGGAGACCCTAATGGATCTTTTGTCCCCCTTTGAAATTGATTATTCAAGGATTCTGGAAAACATAAGCAAACTTTAACACGTCGTTTGAATTACGACGTGAGTGAGTCACCTCTGCTACAGAACTAACATGACGAATTAGTAGGATATGTTAACGTTATTAGAATATTTTAAAATCCACCCTCATTTTATGCAATATGGTTTAAGCACACTATATGTACGAGGGTTTTATCTCATTATACGTAAAACTGTTCACATTCACTCAAAAATGCTTAGTTGAGACAAGAGCTAGACATGAATTAATTGTCTGATAATCATTCAGTATGCAAATTTCTTTACGATTACTTACATACTTCCACTTTATTCCTAAAACACCATTTACCTCTTATGCAACACATGCAGCAAGGACAAAAAAGTCTTTTCCATCAAGGATAATAATAATTAAAACACATATGCAACATTTGGATATCTTTATTGTTAAAACGTTTCGCCTATGCTGTAGATTTCATCATTGCAGACAGCTCCATGGAGTTGAACTTTTCTCGGGGCTCAAGACTGACCACCTCAAACTATTTCTCCAAGGTTGATGGACTGATTTTATTTCAGTTTTCCGTCGCCACTTCTGCTGCTGTCTACAATACATTTCCTTCTGTATATGACTGATGAAGCCTATCCCGCAGGCGAAACATTTCAACAATAAAGATACCCAACTGTTGCACATGTATCTTACTCATTTTACTTATTTTACAATTCTCAACAAGGAAAATAATAGCAGTTATATCACTCTTCCTAAGCTGTGAACGAAGTCTGCTTCTAAATTATAATATTCAGAGTCACTAAGTTGTTTCTCAGTGAATGTATTTACTAAATAGCTAATTTTTGTGGTGTTGGATTTTTCACTTCAGTCTTTGAGCATTATTTAAGTTTGATCTTTATGCATATCATTCTTCTCTTTTGTTAGGTGCTATTGCAGTGCATAATTGTCGTTAATGTTCACTATCTTTTATATATATAACGTCATAGCAATCACTAACAAGCATATTCTCTGAAGTTTTAAGATGCCTAGTACAAATAAGTATGAAAATCTTCAAAGCAAAACGAGACTAGTGACTTTAAAAAAAAAATAAGTATCAGAAAACACGATCTTGATAATACAAGATACTTCGAGGGTTTATCATTGACGCAGTGACAGACTTTATGCAACACTAGGCAAAGGGATGAGGGGCATAAATAAAAGATCAAAAAAATAAAAACGAATGAATCAAAGAGATGTTTCTCTACCTAGTGATGGGTAATTAGAAAACGGAATGAGCTAGATGAAGAGGTAGTGCAAGAAAACTCCTGTTTTATTTCAGAACTTGGACCCAAATGCACTAGCCGATATAAGGCTGAGAGACAGGTCAAGGAGCTGAAACTCAACCCACACAAGCACATCACTGTGAGCTCACAAACATGCACCCGCCCAACAAACTAACTTATCCCAAAAGAGTGTAATAATATACCGAAGGACGTCACGGAGAATGAAGATACCATCAAATGATCTCTTACTGGGAGGCGGAGGAGCATGATCAAGAAATATTGAGAAACCTTCTGCTCAACTATAATTATACTCTCTTGATTGCCGGTAATGGTAATGGTAATCAGCGATCAAGGTGATTTGCTGCACCTTCTGCCAAGCTGAGCCCTGCCCCTGAACTTTGATGGGAGATTGTGTAAGCCATTTGCATATCAGAGGTGAAATTTCAGTTCGTGAGAATCTGGTGCAGGCCTTCGGGGTAACTCACCACCATAAACTATCTTCAGTATTAACCACATTCATAAATAGGGACGAGAGCACTTTTAAGGGAGTAGTAATCATCTAAATTTCATCCTGGTGGCTTGTGTCTTCCTCTGGATGGTTTCGGGGATCATCGCCCACCTCGTCCGGGTCACATACCAGGTCACCTTTTTGGGTTTAACAGGGAGAGCATTCATTGTATGATGTTTCGCCCACTGTGAGAATTTATCATCCACAGTGGGACTCTATCATCCACAGTGGTACTTTATCACCCACAGTGGGAATTTATAACCACAGTGGGACATTATCACCCACAGTGGTACTTAATCACTCACAGTGGACTTTATCACCCTCAGTGGTACTTTATCACCCACAGTGGGAATTTATCACTCACAGTGGGACTCTTATCACCCACAGTTAGTCGAGTGTTATGAACGGCAGCTTGGTGGGTGGCAGTATACATTAGACAGGACTAGGCTTTGCTATGATCTGCGTTACGATAACAGCTGTAACTGCGCCAGGATAACAGCTGTTAAACTCCCCTAGGATAACGTCTGTTAAACTGTTATAATAACTTTGCAACAAAAAAAGGACAGTGTGATGTTATAGACAAGAACTGATGGAAATTATGCGGAATCCAGGTAGACGGAGATGATGCCAGTTAGACGGTGGAATTGTCCTTGAGACGCAGATTTCGGTAATTAGACGGTGTCGTCAAACAGACTTCTGTCGTCAATATTCTTAGGTGTCACCAGTAGACGACGGTATCGTCAACAAACGGGGATATCAATAGACGGAGGTGACATCAGTGTTGTCAAACGGATAAATCTTAAAACGCTGATCCAGGAAAAGGACATTGAGGCATCGAAGAAAATCCTGCAGGCATCGACAACACACCTGAAGAAGAGAAAGCCGAAGATGGAAAAAAAATCTGAAACAGAGAAGACAAAAAAAAAAATTAAAAACAGAAGACGGCGAGAAAAGCCTGAAAACAGAGAAAACGTACCAATCTATCCCATTAAACCTGAAAGAAGACCTGGAGACGGCGAGGACCGAACTGGCTATGTTTTCTCTTCTCGAAGGAGAGCCAAGATGGCTGAGAGGTCAGTTGGACCTTGCTGAGCTCTTGAGGTCACCAAGGTCCAACTTCAGGTCGACAACCTGAAGTTTCCAACTGACCTCTCAGTTAATGTAACTCCTTGTTAGCTGACAAGACTAGCCCACAAGTAAGGTAAGAAGACATTATGTGCAAAGCCAATCTTTATTCACATCCTACGCTTCGCTCTGAGCCAAGCTTTACCAATGACTTGATAAAGCTCTACTGAAAGTGATACGTAGTCTGTAAGTGTTTGTTTTACAACAGTGTCTATATGCCATAATGTAACTGCAGCTCCGGGAAGCAGGATAAGTCTGCAGTGAAGAAATGAGGTCATAATAGAAAAAGACCTTGGCAGCTCGCCCTAATGTAAATGTCAGGCAGGGTCAACGGGGGTAAGGAGGCGGAGGTCACTCTTAGAGAGAGTGACTAATTTGATGCAGTAAGTCTTCTGGCAAGGTTCCTTCATGAGTTGACAGCAATATTTTGAGATAGAAAATGACCGCAGACACTGAAAGATTTGTGCGTGTCGAGAGCAGAATGAGCTGTTACCCAAGCAATAAGCCTGACATTGTAATCAGTGATGAGCCTGGCTCTATAACAGTGACGACCCTGGCACTATAACAGGGATGAGGTGGCACTATAACAGTGACAATCTTCGCACTATAACAGTGATGAAGCTGGCCTATAACAGTGACGACCCTGGCACTATAACAGTGATGAGCCTGGCACTATAACAGTGACAATCTTGGCACTAAAACAAGTGTCACTAGAATAATGGTATACAATACCGACGCAATGAGGAAATAAAGATACCCAGTTGTTGCACATGAGTGTAATTCCTCACCTTGTCGGAATTGTATACAATTCCTCTAATGATACTTATCCGACTCAGCAAAACCATGAAATCTTGGTACAGAGGATATCTCCTGCAACCTAATTGTTAATATCTTGTCTAACTCATGGTCATGACCTACTTCCACTAGTGGAAGACATCAATATATCAGTATTGTACATCGGTGCTTTAGCGATCCCACTAGTGTGTCCCTCCCACCTGTGGCGTGACTTCAACTGCCGCACCTTCCCTGACTCAGGTATATAAGAGTTCATCTTCCTGTCTATACTTCACATTCAACAAGACTAAGGTACTGGACGGTGGGACTGATTATCTCATCCTTTACTGTCTTCGCATATCATCTCCATATTGAACTGATAAAGTCATTGGTGGGCGAAACGTTTCAAATAAATATACCCAGGTATTGCACGTATGTCTATTTCCTCACTATAACCAGTGACGAGTCTGGCACTATAACAAGTGGCGAACTTGGCATTATAACAGTGAAAAGAGCCTTGCACCATAATCACTATCACTATGATCAGTCTTGCGCTTGGCACTATAATAAGTGACAAGTCTAATACCAGTGAGGAGCCACTAACACCAACTTCTGGAAATTCTTCGTCCTTCCTAATTGGCAAGTTGAACACAACGCCTCAAGAACAGGCTTTTCACGTCTCTTCTTTTAATGCTCTTCATCTTGTCCATTTTTGTTCATTTGTTCTATTATCGCTGTTCATCTGTTCTGTTAGTACTATTCATTTGTTTTTTTTCAGTGATCTTCGTCTCTTCTATTAGTTCTGTTCATAGGTATGTTCTATAAGGAATAATATTTTCCATAAAATAAAAAGAATACTGTTCACGTTTTGAACATTTGTTCTCTTGATCTACAATGAATAGTTTTCCAATGTTCATCACTGGGTGGTGTTCCAGTCTTCTTCACTGAGTGGTGTTCCAGTGTTCTTCATTGAGTGGTGTTCCACTATTATTCACTGAGTGGTGTTCCATTGTTATTCACCGAATGGTGTTCCACTGTTATTCAATGAGTGGTGTTCCACTGTTCTTCACTGAGTGGTGCTCCAGTGTTCTTCACTGAGTGGTGTTCCATTGTTATTCACCGAGTGGTGTTCCACTGTTCTTCACTGAGTGGTGCTCCAATGTTCTTCACTGAGTGGTGTACCTCTGTGTCACTGTTCACACACAGGCGAAGCTCCAAGAGTTCAAACCCTGGGAGGTATAAGACGCCCACAGTGGGCGGTGGCAGCCTCAGATATCCACTAAGACCACCACCAACATAACTATAACAACAATATCACCACCACCAGCAACAACAACAACAACTACAACAACAATAACAATATCCCCACCACCACACAACAACTACAAATAATAATAATAATAATAATAATAATAATAATAATAATAATAATAATAATAATAATAATAATAATAATAATAATCTTTATTTCTACACGTACATGATACAACTTATACAGACCATAGCTGACATCAATGTCATACTATGTAGAAAGCAACTTAAGTTAATCTTGTCCCCAGAATGCAACCACACCAGTCTGCTAAGACCCAGGTACCCACTCGCTGCTATGTGAACAGGGATAGTATTTGTAAGGAAACACGCCCAATGTTGCCACTCTTACCGGGGATCGAACCATGGAAACTCAATGAGCTAAGTGCGCTACGTGACACAACAATACATCACCACCACCACAAACAACAACAATAACATCACCACCACCACCAACAACAACAACAACAACATCAACACCACCACCACCGATGGCGCTCGTGATGTTGGCTGAGTGACCTTGGTTGACCTTGGTGTCAGGTAAGGTTGTATCCGAGGAGGCCACTTATTATTACAAGGTCACTCCTTAGTGTTCTCCAGTACAAGGTGACGACCACACCCATCCTCTCATGTAATTTGTTTCTGTTTGTATTTTATTGCTCCTCTCATCTTTCATTGTTTCTTTTATTGTTCCCCTCTTGTCTCTCTTTATCTTATCTGTTTCCCCTTCTCCTTCCTATTCTCCACCCGTCTCACACGATTTAATCTTATTCCACTTCCTCTCCTCTCATGCCTTCCTGACCCTCCTTTCCACTGGCCTTCTTGTTCCCCTTCCCCTGCCCCCTCCCCACTACATTCACTACTTGGCTCTTCACGTTATCTCCCCCTTTCCTCTACCCTTCCCCTCCCTCTTTCTCTCTTCCTCTCCCTTCAGGCTGAAGAATTTCTCTTCTCAAACAAAGCAGTCTTGATTTATTTAGCGAGTCTAAACACAGTGGAGATGATATCCAGGATTTTGCAGACCTAAAGCAACTTTTAATAAAAATATTTAAAAGGAAAAAAATCAGGTATTATGATACTGAGAAGTTAAGAAAATAAGTGTGTGCAGATACCTGAGACAATGATTTATGACTTTGTTCATGTATCTTAACCCTCTCTCAAGAAGCTCATCACACCAGTAATGCCTTTCTTAAATCAATTGTAGAACGGAACCATTCAAGAAGAAATTTCCTCCACAACTGTCAGCAAGAAGATATCACAAATCAGAGACACTAATGAATTTATAAAAACAAAGAGTTCACTTACAGGGTTTTCATCTGCTCTTGTTGCCATCTCTCTGGAGAACAACAACAATTTTAAGTATTAAGCAAATAATGAATTTAAATGTCACAGGAATGCAGTTAAAAGCCTGAGTAGATTTATTACTCTCTATAATAACATTGACGTAGAAAAGCGCATTTAAGGAACAACGTAGCAACGTATAATGTAAACAGACTGATGTGGTAGCCAGGCTTAGGCTTGATCAAAAGTACATTTGGCAGTTTAGTAAATACACAGGCGATGATCAAACTAAATACAAAGTATGTGGCCAGCCTTACCATTACTTTCTTGAACATTGTGTGCTTGATTGTCCTTATATTGAGGAATATAGAGATAGCACATTAACCTGCTTGACATGGCAGAGTAAATATTCTGAGTGTGAATAAAATGAAATCTAAATTGTTAATTCATATCCAGATGTACGTCTGCTAACCGATATTTTGGGCTTAATGGATATAGGATGCACAACAAATTAGCCTCTTCAGAGTGGAAATCAAAATCGAATCTAAGAGGTCGAGTGTTCAGAAACCATTGTTCCAAGAACCGGAATGGTCAGAGACCGGAGAATCGTCTTATGCGGACAATTTAATGAGGATAATCACTAATAACCTAGCTAGTAGGTTGGTAGACAGCAACCACCCAGGGAGGTACTACCGTCCTGCCAAGTGAGTGTAAAACGAAAGCCTATAATTGTTTTACATGATGGTAGGATTGCTGGTGTCTTTTTTCTGTCTCATAAACATGCACGATTTCAGGTACGTCTTGCTACTTTAAGATTCACTTAGGTCACACTACACATGCATGTACAGGAATAAATATACAAACCTCTCAGGGTTTTCTTTTATTTTCTTACTAGTTCTTGTTCTTGTTTATTTTCGCTTATCTCCATGGGAAAGTGGAGCAGAATCCGTCCTCCGTAAGCCGTGCGTGCCGTAGGAGGCGACTAAAATGACGGAAGCATTGGGCTAGTAACCCTTTCTCCTGTATAAATTACTAAATTTAAAAGGAGAAACTTTCGTTGGTCACCCCGCCTCGGTGGTCACCCCGCCTCGGTGGTCACCCCGCCTCGGTGGTCACCCCGCCTCGGTGGTCACCCCGCCTCGGTGGTCACCCCGCCTCGGTGGGATACGGCCGGTGCGTTGAAAGAAGAATTCCTAAATACAGCTGGTATTGATTCCTAATATACAGGTCGCATCCACTTGTGCCTTGAAGCTGTTGAAGAACTCTTGATCCAAGGAATTAAAGATATCCTCTCCTTCCATGGATCAAACCTGATTGTTTTTAGTCTCTAAGGCACTGAATGAGTTCTACGGGTTTAGCGCTTCCCAGAAATATTTAAATAACACCAAAAACAATAATAATAATAATAATAATAATAATAATAACAATAATAATAATAACAATAATAATCTTTCCTCACCTGTGATGACCATTTACACCTGAGTGTAGGTAAACTGTAGCCGGGTTTAGGCATTTATAGTGCGAAGATATTCGTGTGTATGTGACATCATCTTAGCAGAATAGTAGGTGGTGAGTCACTGGTTATTTAAACGGGGTATATAACCAAGAAGTCAGCGGATGTGTAACCAGTTACGGGACATCAGTTGACAAAGACCTGTCGTATCAGGGAGAAACTTGTCTTACTTCCTGAGGGATAAACAACTACCACCACCACTTTGTGGTGGTGGTGATTGTGGTAGTTGTTTATTCCTCTATGGTGGTATGTTTATTTCTCTAGTGGTGTTGTTTATTCTTTTATGCAACTACCATCACCACCACGACCACCACCACTTTCTGGTGGTTGTGGTAGTTGCATAAAAAAAATCTAGATGCATTATTATGCTGATAATGAGTACTCCCGTAAATGATGATAAATGTGGAGGTGACTGTAGCAGGAGACCTCGACTGAGTTCACTTAAAGATCACTAGGCCGACGAGAAAGACTGTGGGTGAAGGGGGAAAGGGAAGGAAGGCGCTCAGATACGACAGTTTAGAAGTCCCTCCAAACTGCCAATATCCCAAACCCCTCCTTTAAAGTGCAGGCATCGTACTTCCCATTTCCAGGACTCAAGTCCGGCTAACCGGTTTCCCTGAATCCCTTCAAAAAATATTACCCTGCTCACACTCCAACAGCTCGTCAGATCCCAAAAACCATTCGTCTCCATTCACTCCTAACACGCTCACGCATGCTTGCTGGAAGTCCAAGCCACTCGCCCACAAAACCTCCTTTACCCCCTAACTCCAACCTTTTCGAGGACGACCCCTACCCCGCCTTCCTTCCCCTACAGATTTATACGCTCACCAAAGTCATTCTACTTTGTTCCATTTTCTCTAAATGACCAAACTACCTCAACAATCCCTCTTCAGCCCTCTGACTAATACTATTAGTAACTCCACACCTCCTAATTCTCTGCATAATATTTACACCACATATTGCCCTTAGACAAGACATCTCCACTGCCTCCAGCCGCCTCCTCGCTGCAGCATTTACAATCCAAGCTTCACACCCATATAAGAGTGTTGGTACCACTATACTTTCGTACATTCCCTTCTTTGCCTCCATGGATAACGTTTTTTTTTTGTCTCCACGGATACCTCAATGCACCACTCACCTTTTTTCCTTCATAAATTCTATGGTTAACCTCATCCTTCATAAACCCATCCTCTGACAAGTCAACTCCCAAATATCTGAAAACATTCACTTCTTCCATACCCCCTCCCTCCAATGTGATATCCAATTTTTCTTTATCTAAATCGCTTGATACCCTCTTCACCTTACTCTTATCTATATTCACATTCAACTTTCTACCTTTACACACCCAAACTCGTCCACTAACCTTTGCAACTTTTCTTTAGAATCTCCCAGTAGCACAGTATCATCAGCAAAAAGTAACTGTGTCAACTCCTATTTTATATTTGATTCCCCATAATTTAATCTCACTACTCTCCCCAACACCCTAGCACCCTAGCATTTACTTCTTTTACCACCCCATCTATAAATATATCAAACAACCATGGTGACATGGTGTGTATGTATGTATATATATATATATATTTATGTCGTGCCGATTAGGTAAAACTTGCGATTTTGGCTTAAATAGCAACGTTCACCTTGCCATATAAGACAAGTGAAAATTTGTGTATGCAAAAATTTCGCCAAAATCATTCTGAACATAACGAAAAAAATATATTTCATTGTGTTTGTCTATTATTAAATTATTGTTAACGTATCTAACATATATTTAGTTGGGTTAGGCTAAATTAAATTGAGCTTGTTGTAATAAGGTTAGGTAGGTTATCTTTAAACGTATAAGAGGAAATTTTAGAAATGACTTAATTTTAGATGAGTTCTTGCTAATTGACCAGTTTTACCTAATCGATATATATATATATATATATATATATATATATATATATATATATATATATATATATATATATATATATATATATATATATATATATATATATATATATATATTTATTATTTGTGGCAGTGAAGCAGCAGACCGATTCGGGTACCATGGTCTTGTGTGTCGTAAATCCGAGGGAAAGATTGCAAGACATGAAGAGGTTAATAACATTATCAAGAGGAGCCTCACAACAGCCGGATGCCCAGCAGTAAGGGAGCCACCCCAACTATGTAGATCTGATGGCAGCCAAAAGCGTCCAGATGGTATCACCCTTCAAGCCTGGACAGACGGCAAGCAGGTGGTGTGGGACTACACATGTGCATCTACCTTGGCTGATACCTATCTCCAATACACCAGGGAGGAAGGAGGGGCAGCTGCCACCTTCAGGGAGTCCCAAAAGTCGAGAAAATATGGAGAACTTGCCCATCATTATATGTTTGTTCCCATAGGCTCGGAGACCATTGGCTCATGGGGAAAGAGTGCATCTAAGTTCCTCAAGGAGCTGGCCAAAAGACTCAACAGGGTAACTAGGTATCCCAGGGCAGCTAGTTTTCTGTTCCAGCGACTCAGCGCTGCTGTTCAGAGGGGTAATGCATGCTGTATTTTGGGCACGTGCCCCAGCTCTGAGGAGTTGGATGAGATTTTCGCATTATAATCAGTGACAAACATGTAACAATATGTACTAGACATGTATCTCTCACACCTCGTGTACTGTATATGCCATCTTTTTATCAACAATGTATCTCTTAAATCTTTTGTACCATATTATGTAATAAAATATACCTATTGGTAAAAAAAAAAGAATGAAAGATGGGGTGGTAGGAGAAGCGGAATATTCAAATGGCTTCAGGAAGAAATCCAAATATTCTTCCTTGAAGCCTTTTATCCACTTCTCCGAGGCTATCGGTCCCACAATTTGTACCAGAGGTGGACCCCATCCAAATTATATATATATATATATATATATATATATATATATATATATATATATATATATATATATATATATATATATATATATATATATATATATATATATATATATATATATATATATATATATATTATATATATATATATATATATATATATATATATATATATATATTTTTTTTTATTTTTTTATTATTAACACATCGGCCGATTCCCACCAAGGCAGGGTGGCCCGAAAAAGAAAACTTTCATCATCATTCACTCCATCACTGTCTTGCCAGAAGGGTGCTTTACACTACAGTTATAAAACTGCAACATTAACACCCCTCCTTCAGAGTGCCGGCACTGTACTTCCCATCTCCAGAACTCAAGTCCGGCCTGCCGGTTTCCTGAATCCTTCATAAATGTTACTTTGCTCACACTCCAACAGCACGTCAAGTATTAAAAACCATATGCCTCCATTCACTCCTATCAAATACGCTCACACATGCTTGCTGGAAGTCCAAGCCCTCGCACACAAAACTTCCTTTACCCCTCCCTCCAACCTTTCCTAGGCCGACCCCTACCCCACTACAGATTTATACACTCTCGAAGTCACTCTGTCTCGTTCCATTCTCTCTACATGTCCAAACCACCTCAACAACCCTCCTCAGCTCTCTGGACAATCGTTTTTGTAATCCCGCACCTCCTCCTAATTTCCAAACTCCGAATTCTCTGCATTATATTCACACCACACATTGACCTCAGACACGACATCTCCACTGCCTCCAGCCTTCTCCTCGTTGCAACATTCATCACCCATGCTTCACACCCATATAAGAGCGTTGGTATAACTATACTCTCATACATTCCATGGACAAGGTTCTTTGTCTCCACAGACTCCGAAGTGCTCCACTCACCCTTTTCCCATCATCAATTCTATGATTCACCTCATCCTTCATAGACCCATCCGCCGACATGTCCACTCCCAAATATCTGAATACATTAACCTCCTCCATACTCTCTCCTCCAATCTGATATCCAATCTTTCGTCACCTATTCTTTTTGTTATCCTCATCACCTTACTCTTTCCTATATTCACTATATATATATATATATATAATGTCGTCCCGAATAGGTAAAACATGCAATTTTGGCTTAAATAACAATGCTCTTCTTGCCGAATAAGGAAAGCTAAAATTTGTGTATGCAATAATTTCGCAAAAATCATTCTGAACCTAACGAAATTCCTAGTATTGTAAAAATCTCTAGTTGTGTCGATGCATGCAGGGGATGAGATGAAAAGCTGTAAGCCACCTGCCTGAAAGCTGGCTGCCTTGGATCAACGTCTAGCGAGAGCTGGATGCCAAGGTATTGGACCAGTGTGGTACGGTCGGCAAAGCACTGCGTACCTTGTCATGAGGTTCGTAGGTTCGAGTCTCCGTCGGCCCAGAGATCAGTGTTTGTATATGTATATATATATATATATATATATATATATATATATATATATATATATATATATATATATATATATATACATTGACTGAATATGTCCTCATTTACAGAGCCTCTGTACAATCATCATGTTTGCCCCCGATTAACACTTTTTTTTATTTACTTAATATGAGGCGCAAAACCCGTGTGGGTTTCTCGGAGCAAGAAATGCGGAAGCTCGATTCTCCGTTCACTTATCGCGAGGCACGATATAGCCCATCCTCGCAACATGAGATAACCGAGACGAAGAGCACTGCAAATAAAAAGGGGCAATGCTTTCACTGATACGAGCACGTCGGTAGACAGCAACCACCCGGGGAGATACTACTGTCCTGACTTATTAACGTGAAAAGGAAGCCTATTAAACGATTTGCACTCTGGTAGGATTCCTGGTCTTTACCCTTATTCTCATGAATATGTAAGGCGGTAGGCAAATCTAACAAACTTCTAGTTACTCTCTTATCACTATTTTTCCTGAGTATTTCTAGATAGTTATTATTCTTGTAAAGATGATGTTTGTTTTTTATCCCAAAAGCTTTGAATAGATAAATATTAGATAAATCTAAGATACATGTCCCAGCTTCTGGTTCCAGGTACGTGTCCCAGTGCCTCGACTCAGGCACCTGCCCAAGAGTCTGGTCCTAGTTACATGTCCCAGCTAAGATACATGTCCCAGCTTCTAGTTTCAGATACATATCCCAGCTTATGGTCTCAGACACATGTGCCAGTTTCTCGCCTTGGCTTCTGGTTCCAGCTTCTGGTTCCAGCTTCTGGTCTCTGAAAAGTCAATATTGCTGTCTCCCAAGCTGCCTTTATGCAAGATTGTGAGTATTACTTTCCCGAACCTTGAACTGTACGTACCACCAGTGACAGTCACAGCCAAAGTCATATTCCCAGTCACAGTTATAAACACAATCACAGCCATAGTCACAGTAACAGCCATAGTTACAGTCACAGCCACAGTCACATATCACAGTCACAACACTAGATTATTTTTACTTTATTTAAATCCTGAATTACTAATTTGACAAATTAATTAATTTTTTACTTTCATCTATCAATTTTCTGATTTATCAAGTCTTCATGTTTTAAATTATTCAGCAAGTGACTGATTTATTTATATTATGATATGTCAGTAACTTTCATTTCATTGATTTGAATTATTTAATATGGGACTGGTTGATGTCTTTAATTATCCAGCATGTGGCTGGTCTCTTTATTGCATTCATGAAGTATTTACTTACAGTCAAGGCTCATCTCTGAGGCGCTAGGACACACAAGAGGCTAAGGACACCAGGATCTCTTGTTGTGTTGACGTATGCTAATCGAGCAGCGGTAATGGATGCTTCTCTCTGAAGTGATGGTCAACAGAGTGCATGAACTCTTGAACGTTAAAGAGCCTGACAAATTTCAACTTTCCACTCTTAATTTCGCTTCGTCTTCTTCTTATCGCAGAATTTTGCAACATCAAACAGGTTGACGGCTTATTCACGCCAAATGATGTGAAGGAGCAAATGATAGCGTGAAATTCGGATTTTATTGGCTGATAGATTGCCAAGCCTTGCCCACTGGTACTTGTATTTACGTGGTGGTATCTGGCACATAATATTGATTGAATACCTTTTCCTGGTTGAACTTCAACAATTCATTTATAATGTTTTTGTGTATGTTGCGTGTCTGGTCTTCGTAAGTGATCCACTGTATATGTTTGCTCTGTATATTATCTCGTGTGTGTTTGCCGTATATATTATTCCGTGTGTTTGCTGTGTTTATTATCCCGTGTGTATCTCGCGTATATTATTCCGTGTGTATAAACCGTGTATATTATTACATGTGTGTGTTTGCCGTGTATATTATTCCGTGTGTTTGAAGTGTGCATTATCCCGTGTGTGTTCGTCCTGTATATTATCCAGTCAGTGTTTGCTATGCATATTATCCTGCATCTTTCCCGTGTGTTTCTTGTAAACATTATGCTATGTGTTTGTTTCCCCTCTACATTATCTCAAGTGAGTACGTGTACTCACCTATTTATACTCACTTATTTGTACTTGTAGGGATCGAGTCACAGCTCCTGGCCCCTCCTCTTCGCTGGTCGCTAGAAGGTCCACTCTCTCCCTGCACCATGAGCTTTATCGTATTTCTTCTTTAAACTATGTATGGATCCTGGCTCCATTACAACACTCTCCAGATTGTTCCACTTCCTGACAACTCCATGACTGAAGAAATACTCTCTAACATCCCCGTGACTCATCTGAGTTTTCAACTTCCAGTTGTGACACCTTGCTGTGTCCCATCTCTGAAACATTCTGCCCCTATCTACCTTGTTAATTCGTCACAGACCGGGCCACAGGGACGTTGACCCCTGGAACTCTCTCCAGGTATACTCCAGGTATCATGTCCTCCGTATCTCTCCTGTCCTCTAGTGTCATCAGGTTAATTTTCCTTAACCTCTCCTTGTAGGACATGCCCCTTAGCTCAGAGACTAGTCTTGTGCCAAATCTTTACACTTTCTCTAATTTCTTGACGTGCTTGACCAGGTGTGGGTTTCACACTAGTGTTATATACTCCAATATTGGCCTGACGTACACGATGTACAGTGTCTTGAATGACTCCTTTCTCAGGTGACGAAACGCTATTCATAGGTTTGCCAAGCACCCATATGTTGCCGCAGTTATTTGGTTAATGTGCGCCTTAGGAGAAGTGCTCTGTATGATACTCACCCTAAGATCCTTTTCTTTGAGTGAGGTCTGCAGCCTTTGGCCCCAAGCCCGTACTTTGACTGCGGTCTTCTTTGATCTTCCCCAGTCTTCATGACTTTGCACTTGATGCGGTTAAGCTCCAGGAGCCAGTTGTTGGACCAAGTTTGCAGCCTGTCCAGATCCCTTTGTAGTTTTACCTAATCCTCATTCAGTTGAATTTTCTGTATTATCTTCACATCGTCTGCAAACAGGGACACCTCTGAATCTATCCCTTCAGTCACGTAATTCACATATACCAGAAACAGCACCTACCTTCGGACTGAACCTCGTGAAACCTCGCTCGTCACATGCGCTCACTCTAAAACCTTGTCACATACCATCACTCGTTGTTTCCTTCCTGTCAGTTATTCCGTGTTCCATTGCAGTACCTTTCCTGTTATTCCTGCCTGCTTCTCTACCTTTTACACTAATCTCTTGCGCTGAACTATCGAAAGCTTTCTTACAGTCCAAGAAAATGCAGACTACCCCTCCCGCTCCTCTTTTGTCGTAAAACTCCAGTAGGTTTGTGACACAATTTCCCTTTCCTGAAACCATGCTGGTTATCTTGTATAAGCTCTTTCCTTGCTAGGTGCTCCACCACTCTTCTGATAACCTTCTCTACTTCATGTGTGACTGAGTGTGTGTGTGTGTGTGTTGTGTGTGTGTGTGTGTGTGTGTGTGTGGTGTGTGTGTGTGTGTATGATCATCCCGTGTGTTTGCCGTGTTCGATGCCCTCTAGAAAGGGGTAATGAAAGCTTACAAAGGATATTCTAGTAACCCGACACTAGTGCTCCTACATGAAGACCTTGTGAAAGAATCCAGCTAACTGGAATGTTATTTGAAACAGAATAAAACACTGTCAAGGTATAAATCAATTAACGAACAATAGGACACTAATGATCGCACATTGCTAAATAAGACAATTGGAAATAAGCAAAAGTAACAATAATTTAAAGATATCCATTAAGTAAACGCTAGCGTTCTATGCAAAATAATACTATTAAATTTGTCTATATATTTCATTATTTGCTCATCGATCAGCCATAAATAAAATACAGATTAATTAATGGACAGTAGGGTATTCAAGATTTTATACTGTTACCTGTGGTAAAGCATATGGTGAATTATATTTCCCAAGGAGAGGGTAGTCATCAGGCCAGGAACACGGTCATAACGTGTCTCCTGTGTTGTCCAACACTCGCGATACTTGCTGGGATTATTTCCTTTGAGTTGTACTAGAAAAATAGTGTTCAGTGTGAATTAAAGATGGTTTTTTCATGGTGAAGGGGAAGAGAGAGGGCTTTGTTCTTCCGCTAATAAAACGACTAAAGAATCTTCCTGTGCAGGCAAGAAGATACCTATGTGCTGCACATATTCTTACTGAACACCCGGTGAAGAATTGTACTGGTGGAGACCACATTGCTTCACAGCTTTTCTGGGCTTGTCTGTGATTGGCTGAGATACTGATATAATGACGGGGCCTCTATTGATCGTTAAATCCTCAGCTCCTGGTTCGCTGGTCGGAGGAAGCCTATATAGGAGTGTGACTTACGCCGAATAAAATGTAACATACTCATAGCTTGCCACAAGACCCCTAGCGGGTGAAACTCCAAATAAAGGCCCCAATTTGTGAAACCTTGTGCAAACCGTCATAGTGGGCGAAACCCTGTATAAAGCCTCAGTGGCTGGAACCTTGCATAAAAAAAAAGATTCATTATCATAAGTGTCACTTTGATATCATGTGTCTCGTTCATACATTATAAATGATATTCAGTACCATGTATCTCATACATTATTAATGATATGTAATATCCTGTGTTTGATATTTACATAATAAATTATAAACAATACCAAGTGACTCATACATACATAATAAATGGTATACAATACCATGTGTCGTCTAACATCCATTACAGATGGAATACAATACCATGTGTCGTCTAACATCCATTACAGATGGAATACAATACCATGTGTCGTCTAACATCCATTACAGATGGAATACAATACCATGTGTCGTCTAACATCCATTACAGATGGTATACAATACCATGTGTCGCCTAACATCCATTACAGATGGAATACAATACCATGTGTCGTCTAACATCCACTACAGATGGTATACAATACCATGTGTCGTCTAACATCCATTACAGATGGAATACAATACCATGTGTCGTTTAACATCCATTACAGATGGAATACAATACCATGTGTCGTCTAACATCCATTACAGATGGTATACAATACCATGTGTCGTCTAACATCCATTACAGATGGAATACAATACCATGTGTCGTCTAACATCCATTACAGATGGTATACAATACCATGTGTCGACTAACATCCACTACAGATGGTATACAATACCATGTGTCGTCTAACATCCACTACAGATGGTATACAATACCATGTGTCGTCTAACATTCACTACATGTGGTATACAATACCATGTGTCGTCTAACATCTACTACAGATGGTACACAATACCATGTGTCGTCTAACATCCACTACAGATGGTATACAATACCATGTGTCGTCTAACATCAACTACAGATGGTACACAATACCATGTGTCGTTTAACATCCACTACAGATGGTATACAATACCATGTGTCGTCTAACATCCACTACAGATGGTATACAATACCATGTGTCGTCTAACATCCACTACAGATGGTATACAATACCATGTGTCGTCTAACATCCACTACAGATGGAATACAATACCATGTGTCGTCTAACATCCACTACAGATGGTATACAATACCATGTGTCGTCTAACATCCACTACAGATGGTATACAATACCATGTGTCGTCTAACATCCACTACAGATGGTATATAATACCATGTGTCGTCTAACATCCATTACAGATGGTATACAATACCATGTGTCGTCTAACATCCATTACAGATGGTATACAATACCATGTGTCGTCTAACATCCACTTCAGATGGAATACAATACCATGTGTCGTCTAACATCCATTACAGATGGTATACAATACCATGTGTCGTCTAACATCCACTACAGATGGTATACAATACCATGTGTCGTCTAACATCCACTACAGATGGTATACAATACCATGTGTCGTCTAACATCCACTACAGATGGTATACAATACCATGTGTCGTCTAACATCCATTACAGATGGTATACAGTACCATGTGTCGTCTAACATCCATTACAGATGGTATACAATACCATGTGTCGTCTAACATCCACTACAGATGGAATACAATACCATGTGTCGTCTAACATCCACTACAGATGGTATACAATACAATGTGTCGTCTAACATCCACTACAGATGGTATACAATACCATGTGTCGTCTAACATCCACTACAGATGGTATACAATACCATGTGTCGTCTAACATCTATTACAGATGGAATACAATACCATGTGTCGCCTAACATCCACTACAGATGGAATACAATACCATGTGTCGTCTAACATCCACTACAGATGGAATACAATACCATGTGTTGTCTAACATCTATTACAGATGGAATACAATACCATGTGTCGTCTAACATCCACTACAGATGGAATACAATACCATGTGTCGTCTAACATCCACTACAGATGGAATACAATACCATGTGTTGTCTAACATCCACTACAGATGGAATACAATACCATGTGTTGTCTAACATCCACTACAGATGGAATACAATACCATGTGTTGTCTAACATCCACTACAGATGGAATACACCAGCGACATGCTGATGCGGAACATACATTTCTTTATAACTTTCCTTCACTCTACTCTATGTGTAGAACTAATCTTTATTTTACGCGACTGTTTTTTCCCCTCTAAGTATAGCTTTAGTAAGCTTAGAGCGATATTTCGTATGTAAATAAATATTTATTCCGTGCATTATTATCCTGAATATTTGCCTGGGGAATTCTCGTTATGCATGACAGAATAGAAGGAATCATATAATAATATTTATGTGAGTTTTCCCTTTGCACCCGTGCATGAGATGGTTAAAACTGTGCATGTCTCAGTTTACAAAGCTTCGAGGCACTTGCAATTGTAATGGGAAATGTGTTGCATGAGTCGTGCATGGCGAGGGCCACATCGATGCATGACTGTGAGAAATGATAGTCGCGCCAGAACAAGAACACACTCGTGAGGAGAGTTAAAAATCAGCTCAGGTCATTCACCTGTTTTCTCTCCGGCGGCGCATGGAGGAAATGCTTGCATTGTGTTGATGATCGGAGACAGTTTGAACCTGTCTTGTGTTGGGGGTAAAGATAGTGACATGAGGTGACCTGGACCTACCTCTGTCTAATATTAGAGCACAGACAGTGACGTTAGGTAACCTGAACCTATCCTGTGTGGATAATCAATATTCTGTGGTGATCTGGACCTATTTTGTGTGGAGGTCAGGTACTGACCTGAAATTATCTCAGCCTATTTTGTGTGGGAACTCGAGAAGTGCCCTGAGATCAACTGAACCTGTCTTATATTAGGGTACAAGGCAATGACCTAACGTAACTTACACCACTCTTGCTTAAGGGTTTAGGCAGTGAACTGAGTTGACCTGGAACTTGCAGTGACGGTGAAAATGTACAAACAATTGATGCTGATTGGTGAACCGGCCTTGTTTTACCCAACATGCAATTATCCATTAACTGAGTAATAGCCAGAAAATTGCTTCTCTCCCTGAGGTTATCATAAGTTAAAGTTAATGTAATGATGCGTATTGACCTTTTTTTCTGTGGGGAAAAGGTTGTGGGGCAGGAGAGTGTAGGCCACCTGACCTATCCACCTGCCTGTCCATGAAACTGATGTTATCAGTTTTATTTAAACAAAGAGAGTGTGTGTAATAGACATTAGTTCTATTTTTCTTACCTACTCTCCTTTCCTTTGGAAACTTGTGTTAGTTTCCCTCTGTTAAGGCATGTCCAGAGACACTGTTTATTGCGTGCATGTGTGTGTACTCACCTAGTTGTGGTTGCAGGGGTCGAGTCATAGCTCCTGGCCCCGTCTTTTCACTGGCCGCTACTGGGTCACTCTCCCTGCGCCATGAGCTTTATCATACCTCTTCTTAAAGCCTCCACTACATCGCTTCCAAAACTATTCCACTTCCCGACCACTCTGTGACTGAAGAAATACTTCCTAACATCTCTGTGATTCATCTGAGTCTTCAACTTCCAACTGTGTCCCCTTGTTGCTGTGTCCCATCTCTGGAACATTCTGTCTCTGTCCACCTTGTCAATTCCTCTCAGTATCTTATATGTCGTTATCATGTCAACCCTATCTCTCCTGTCCTCCAGTGTCATCAGGTCGATTTCCCTTAACCTCTCCTCGTAGAACATACCCCTTAGCTCCGGGACTAGTCTTGTTGTAAACCTTTGCACTTTCTCTAGCTTCTTTACGTGCTTGGCTAGATGTGGGTTCCAAACTGGTGCTGCATACTCCAGTATGGGCCTAACGTACACAGTGTACAGGGTCCTGAACGATTCTTTATTAAGATGTCGGAATGCTGTTCTTAGGTTTGCTAGGCACCCGTATGTTGCAGCAGTTATTTGGTTGATGTGGCCTCAGGAGATGTGCCTGGTGTTATACTCACCCCAAGATCTTTTTCCTTGATTGAGGTTTGTAGTCTCTGGCCCCCCTAGACTGTGCTCCGTCTGCAGTCTTCTTTGCCCTTCCCCAATCTTCATGACTTTGCACTTGGTGGGGTTGAACTCCAAGAGCCAATTGCTGGACCAGGCTTGCAGCCTGTCCAGATCCCTTTGTAGTTCTGCCTGGTCCTCGTCCGATTGAATTCTTCTCATCAACTTCACATCGTCTGCAAACAGGGACACTTCGGAGTCTATTCCTTCTGTCATGTCGTTCATAAATACCAGAAACAGCACCGGTCCTAGGACTGACCCCTGTGGAACCCCACTAGTCACCGGCAACCACTCTGACACCTCGCCCCGTACCATGACTCACTGCTGTCTTCCTGACAGGTATTCCCTGATCCATTGTAGTACCTTCCCTGTTATCCCTGCCTGGTCCTCCAGCTTCTGCACTAATCTCTTCTGTGGAACTGTGTCAAACGCCTTCTTACAGTCCAGGAATATGCAGTCTACCCACCCCTCTATCTCTCTTGTCTTACTGCTGTCACCCTGTCATAGAACTCCAGTAGGTTTGTGACACAGGATTTCCCGTCCCTGAAACCGTGTTGGCCGTCGTTGATAAGCTCATTCCTTTCTAGGTGCTCCACCACTCTTCTCCTGATAATCTTCTCCATGACCTTGCATACTATACATGTCAGTGACACTGGTCTGTAGTTTAGTGCTACGTTCCTGTCTCCTTTTTTAAAAATTGGAACTACATTTGCTGTCTTCCATACCTCAGGTAGTTGCCCTGTTTCGATAGACGTGTTGAAGATTGTTGTTAGGGGTACACATAGCTCCTCTGCTTCCTCTCTCAGGACCCATGGAGAGATGTTATCCGGCCCCATCGCCTTTAAGGTATCCAGCTCGCTTAGTAGTCTCTTCACTTCCTCCTCAGTTGTGTGTATTGTGTCCAGCACCTGATGGTGTACCCTACCTCTCCTCCTTGCTGGAGGCCCTTCTATCTCCTCTGTGAACACCTCTTTGAATCTCATGTTGAACTACTCACACACTTCGCGGTCATTTCTTGTGACCTCCCCTCCTTTCTTCCTCAGCCTGATCACCTGGTCCTTGACTGTTGTTCTCCTTCTGTTGTTACTGTACAACAGCTTCGGGTCAGATTTGGCTTTCGCTGCTATGTCATTCTCATACTGTCGTTGGGCCTCCCTTCTTACCTGTGCATATTCATTTCTGGCTCTATGACTGATCTCCTTATTTTCCTGGGTCCTTCGTCTTCTATATTTCTTCCATTCTCTTGCACACTTGGTTTTGGCCTCCCTGCACCTTTGGGTGAACCATGGGCTCATCCCGGCTTTTTCGTTGTTTCTGTTTTCCTTGGGTACAAACCTCTCCTTAGCTTCCTTGCATATTGTTGTCACATATTCCATCATCTCGTTTACTGATTTCCCTTCCAGTTCTCTGTCCCACTGAACCCTGTTTAGGAAGTTCTTCATACCCACGTAGTCCCCTTTTTTGTAGTTTGGCTTCATTCTTCTGGCCCTATCTGTGTATGTGTGTGTGTGTGTGTGTGTGTGTGTGTGTGTGTGTGTGTGTGTGTGTGTGTGTGTGTTTGTGTGTGTGTGTGTGTGTGTGTGTGCGTGTGTGTACTCACCCATTTGTGATTGCAGGGGTCGAGTCTCAGCTCCTGGTCTTGCCTCTCCGCTTGTCACTACTGAGATTCATCCTCTCTGGCTGCGTGTTCTCTATCACACCTATTCTTGAAACTATGCAACGGTCCTGCCACCTGACACTCATCTGTGTTTTTAACTTCCAGCTGTGTCTTCTTGTACCTGTGGCCAGCCTATCGAACAAACCTGCTCTGTCCACCCTGTTAATCCTTTTCAGTATTTTGTACGTCGTAATCATGTCACCCCTCGTCCTTCTGCCCTCTATTGTTGTCAGGTTAATTTCCTTTAGCCTCTCCTAGCTCACAACCCTTAACCCCGGGATTAATCTGACTGCAAACCTTTGCACTTTTTTCAGCTTCTTGACATACTTTAGCAAACGAAGGTTTCATGTTGTTGCTGTATATTCCATGATGAGTCTTACAAATACCGTCAATGACTCCTAGTTGAGGGTCCTGATAGCTACCCTTAATTTACCGATTTCGCTTTTGCTGCGGTGGCTGTTAGGTTGATAGGCAGCTCTGGAGATATGAACGTACCTCTGCTCATTCTCAGGAAGGTTTGCAGCTTTTGTCTCTCCAAACTGTACTCTATTTCCAGTCGTCTTTGCCCTTCCCCGGTTTTCATAACATTGCATTTGCTGGGGTTAAACTCTAGTAGCCCTTGTTAGCCTAATCTTGCAGTTGGTGTATAAGTGTGTACTCACCTATTTGTGGTTGCAGAGTTCGATTTGCAGCCCCTGGCCCCGCCTCTTCGCTTATCTCTACTAGGTCCACTCTCTCCTTGTTCTATGAGCTTTATCGTATCTCTTCTTAAAGCTAAGTATGATCCTGTCTCCACTACATCACTCTCCAGATTGTTTCACTTCTTGACAACTCTATGACTGAAGAAATACTTCCTAACATCCCTGTGACTCATCTGAGTTTTCAACTTCCAGTTGTGTTCCCTTGTTGCTGTCTCCCATCTCTCGAACATTCTGGCTCTATCCACCTTGTAAATTGTAAATTCCTCTCAGTATTTTATATATTGTTATCATGTATCCCTATCCTTCCTGTCCTTCAGTGTCGTAAAATTGATTTACCTTAACCTCTCCGCATACCCCTTATCTCCGGGACTAGTCTTGTTGCAAATCTTTGCACTTTCTCTGATTTCTTGACGTGCTTGACCAGGTGTGGGTTCCAAACTGGTGCTGCATACTGCAATATAGGCCTGACGTACACGATGTACAGAGTCTTGAACGATTCCTTACTGAGGTATCGGAACGCTATTCTTAGGTTTGCCAGGCGCCCATATGCTGCAACAGTTATTTGGTTAATGTGTTCGGTATGATACTCACCCCAAGATCCTTTTTTCTTGAGTGATGTTTGTAGTCTTTGACACCGTAATATGTACTTCGTCTGCGGACTTTGACTTTCCCCAATCTTCATGACTTTTCACTTGGTGGGGTTAAACTCCCCCATTTGTCGGAATATGTTTGCAGCCTGTCCAGATCCCTTTGTAGCCTTACCCGATCCCCGTTCGCTTGAATTCTCCGCATTAGCTTAACGTTGTGTGCAAACAGGGACACCTCTGTGAATCTATCCCTTCCGTCATGTCATTCACATATACCAGAAACAGCACCGGTCTCAGGACTGACCCTTGTGGAACCCTGTTCGTCACATGCCTCTCTGAAACCTCGTCACGTACCATCACTCGTTGTTTCCTTCCTGTCAGTTATTCTGTGATCCATTGCAGTGCCTTCCCTGTTATTCCTGCCTGCTCCTCTAGGTTTTGCACTAATCTCTTGTGCGGAACTGTGTCGAAAGCCTTCTTACAGTCCAAGAAAATGCAGTCTACCCAACCCTCTCTCTCCTATTTTACTTCTGTTACCTTGTCGTAAAACTCCAGTAGGATTGTGACACAGGATTTCCCTTCCCTGAAACCATGCTAGTTATCGTGCATAAGCTCATTCCTTTCTAGGTGCTTCACCACTCTTCTTCTGATAATCTTTTCCATGACTTTACATACTATACATGTCAGTAAAGCTGGTCTGTAGTTTAGTGCTTGCCTGTCTGTCTCCTTTCTTAAAAATTGGGACTAGGTTTGGCTTCTTCCACACAACAGGTAGTTGCCCCATTACGATAGATGTGTTGAAGATTGCTGTTAGTGGCACACACAGTGCCTCTGCTCCCTCTCCTAGGATCCATGGGGAGATGTTATCTTTGCCCATCGCCTTTGAAGTATCTTGTTCGCTTAGCTCGTCTCTTCACCTCTTCCTCAGTTGTGTGTGCTGTGTCCAACACTTGTTGGTGTACCCAATAATCCCTTTTTGCTGGAAGCCTTTCTGTCTCCACTGAAAATATCTTCCTAAGTCTCGTGTGGAGCTCCTCACATACTTCCTGGTCATTTCTTGTGATCTACCCTCCTTCCTTCGTCAACCTGGTCCTTGACTGTTATTTTTTTCATGATGTGAATGTACAACAGTTTTGGGTCAGATTTGGCTTTCGATGCTAGGTCATTCTCGTATTGCCTCTGGGCCTCCCTCCTTATCCATGCATATTCTTCTTTGGCTCTTCGGCTCATCTCCTTATTTTCCTGGGTCCTTTGTCTTCTATACTTTTTCCATACTCTAGCACACTTAGTTTTGGCCTCTCTACACCTCCACGTGTGAGATGTCTCGTATCATTGACATCGTGTAGGGTTTAGCTAGTGGTGCTCTCTCTCCCAAAATCCATGTGTAACCATATCAAGTCCCAATGCCATTGATGCATCCATACAGGGAACCGCATCCTTGGCAAGACTACTACTACATACGGGGACCCTAATTCTTGTCTAAAGTATTACAAACACAGGTGTAGTCTGGTGGCCTGTGCACCTGTCCATACTGAGTTAGCACGATAACCAGTGTAGGGACGAGCAAAAGACAGCAAAGAGAAAATACTCAATATATTTTCCTTCACCAAAATTGAGTGCAATTATGTACAATATATACAAAGAATATGTACAGTAAGACAATTTGCAAATAGGACACACGGTGAGACCCATCTACGACCGCACGTGGAGATAAGTCTGCCAATGTTGCTCCTAGAGACCCAGACATCGCTTCACAACTTTGGCGAGGTTTCTCGAGAATGGCGGGTTGAACTGAGCTGTTAGCATAACAGGTGCTTCCCCCCTTGTTATACTCTTAACAGCTGGTTCGCTGGTCGAGAGGGCATCCCTATATGGGCATGTGTCATACGTCTACCCATCAACTTTAACCAACCAATACACAGTCCATATCTCTTAATAATAATAATAATAATAATAATAATAATAATAATATAATAATAATCTGTTATCTTTCACTACTATTTTTTTTCTCTCTCTCTGAAAGATGTATGTTACTGTACTCTATATACTCCCTCATCGTAATGGCCAGGTGAAATGATAGGTCGATTCTCACACAAGTTGTGCCTCTGATGCTACTCTTACTTTACATCACAATGCTGACTCATTTGTACATTTCAAGGTTGTGTTGTGGTGGGAAAGAGAGAGAGAGAGAGAGAGAGAGAGAGAGAGAGAGAGAGAGAGAGAGAGAGAGGAGAGAGAGAGAGAGAGAGGTGTGTGTTTTAGGGGAAGTACTGGAAAGCAGCTGGAACATCTTCAGTCTTTCCCGGATCTCTGTTTACGTTTCGTTGAAGGGAAAAGCCCCTTATTCCAGAGGTGTTCTTCACCTTGCGTGTGTTGGGGCGAGACTCGTCCAGCGGAGGACGGTGCCAGCCACCCAGACACCCGCCTGGGAAGTCCCTGCATAAAAAATTCTCACTGCTTCTAACCGTCTATTGTCAGTCCTATTTACACGTTGCTGCTCTTTAAGCGGCTTCCTTTGTATGGATAATATTTATGACTGTAATATTCACGGTGAAGCGCTAAATTCTTAGCGTCAGAGGGAGCTTGGATGATGGGAGGTAGTCGGGTTTATTACGAGGAAGTGGAGGGTAGTTCCAATAACCTTAGATCTAGAGCCCTAGCATAGAAGTCGCAATGCCGTGTTTCGAACAATTCACGTCATGTATTTATGTGACGCTCTAAACCGGGGAAAGGAGTAGTGAAGGTTCGAACCTCCGTCTAGTAACCGCCTGACAGAAGCACTTCCTCGCCGTGCTCACCCAGCGGTGAGATAATCTACTTTTGACCTACAAAACGGATATAAATCATTAGTATCTTCATTAAATTGTTGACTTTTATTTGGACTATTGTTTGTACGGAATAATTTGTTTAATCACTTAAATTACGAGTAAACATCTGATGCATATAACAGGTATGTTGTTCACACTGTTGAGTTCCTCTCTGCTTGCTGGTCAGCCCAGAGGTAAGCGTCATCACGTTTGATCCAAGGAAAGAGACGGTAGCCCCAGTTCCTTGCATCAAGACTCCTTCCTGGCATTAATTAAGGCACCTCTCTGGAAAGATGTAGTGAGAGAAACTGGCTGAGCATATAGAAGTGCCTCTTCCCACGCTTCACACTTCGTTGATTTCTGCTTGTTCTAAATTACAAAAAATAAATATTTGTTGTTGTGGTTACGTCAGGTTAACGCAAAATTAATCTATATTTATGAAACAACGTAAACGGGCGGCTGGCAGCGCAGGACGTATCGTGGTTCCTAGGAGCGTTGATATACCCACGTACGTTATTTAAGCTGGGGTACTAGATATGTTAAGTGTCGTGGTTGGTTATACTTAAGTATTGTGTATACCCAGCTTTTCATACTCACGTTGCCTTATAAAGCAACAATCGTTTTGTCAAACATGCAGATTGCAATTTTATTTTTGCAATGACTGCGCAAGATTCAGACTGAAAATCACAGAAATACTGTATTTCATTAATGTTAAATAACATTAATTAAATACATTAATGTTAAATGAGATTAATAACATTTACGGTTATTTAAGATAAGTAGATTACGATTAAGCCATATTGCAATATTAATTTAACAGAGATGAAAGGCAGAGTGCAAAATTAAAAGAATGTATTTCCAGGTATTTATATATATATATATATATATATATATATATATATATATATATATATATATATATATGTATATATATATGCACCTAAAAGATGGCTCATAGTTCAGTGTAGCACCTACAGCATACAACCGAAGGACGTGTTTCCTTGCACTTGTTTTCCCTGTTCACCTATTACTCAGGTGTTCACCTATCACCCAGGTGCTCACCTACTGCTGGAGAATCCTGCCAGCGAGAGTAGCGTGACTGTGTTGCAATTAATCAACAGAGCATCGAGCCTCTAACATCCCTTGCACTCAATGACCCACTCTGGCTTAACACTTCACACAAAATTAGTAATAAGTAAGCTGAGGCAGAGTAACAGCTCGTAGCATGTGAATTCAATAGTTTAATAAAAAAAAACATACAGTAAACAGCAGCAGGAGAGTAGCTAGCACACCGTGCACTCTCTAGACAGCTGTGAGATAGCTTGCCCAAGTATGGAAAGAAAGCTAGATGATGTGGGTCTTCCCTGGTAGCGACTCAAGTGCAGGATGTAGGAAATTTTTTTTCATCCTTATCCTGCAAGTGGCTTCATGTAGACTCGGGCATCGTGTGCAGAATAATAATAATAATAATGCTAACTAAGATCAACTATTGTACTTGTGTCTGGCCTTAACAAGACCCCGCAGTTGTTGCCAGCAGATCCGGTCACGACCTCACTATGGCGATACTGAAGCCCTTAACACACACACACACACACACACACACACACACACACACACACACACACACACACACACACACAAGAACTAGGCATACTATTCATTACTTGATTGTCAAAGACAAAGAGAAGCCTATCTTCTTTCCCTGAGTTTGGAATAACATCTTTATATTTTTAATTGTTTAGTTGATTTGCACTACTCATTATATATATATATATATATATATATATATATTATATATATATATATATATATATATATATATATATATATATATATATATATGATTGTGTGTGTGTGTACTCACTATTTGTGGTTGCAGGGGTCGATTCATAGCTCCTGGCCCTCCTCTTACTGATCGCTATAAGGTTTATCAAACCTGGTCTTAAAAGCTATGTATGGTTCCTGCCTCCACTATGTCACTGTCCTGACAACTCTATGACCGAAGAAATACTTCGTAACATCCCTTTGACTCATCTGAGTCTTCAGCTTCCAATTATGACTCCTTGTGTCTGTGTCCATCTCAGGAACATCCTGTCTTTGTCCACCTTGTTAATTCCTCTCAGTATTTTATATGTCGTTATCATGTCTTCCCTAACCCTCCCGTCGTCAGGCCGATTTTCCTTAACCTTTCTTCGTAGGACATTTCCTTTAGCTCCGGGAATAGTCTTGTTGCAAACCTTTGCACTTTCTCTAATTTTCTGACGTGCTTGACCAGGTGTGGGTTCCAAACTGGTGCTGCATACTCCAATATGGGCCTGACGTACACGGTGTACAGAGTCTTGAATGATTCCTTACTGAGGTATCGGAACCCTATTCTTAGATTTGCCAGGCGCCCATATGCTGCAGCAGTTATCTGGTTTATGTGCGCCTCAGAAGGTGTGCTCGGTATTATACTCACCCCAAGATCCTTTTTCTTGAGTGAGGTTTGCAGTCTTTGGCCACCTAGCATATACTCTGTCTGCGGTCTTCTTTGCCTTTCCCCGATTTTCATGACTTGGCTTTCGATGCTATGTCGTTTTCGTATTGCCGCTGGGCCTCTCTCCTTATCTGTGAATATTCGTTTCTGGCTCTTCGACTAATTTCTTTGTTTTCCTGGGTCCTCTGTCTTCTGTACTTTTCCCATTCTCTAGTGCACTTAGTCTTTGCCTCTCTACACCTTTGAGTGAACCAAGGACTCGTGCTGTTCTTCCCATTATTTCTGTTGCCCTTGGGAACAAACCTCTCTTCTGCCTCCTTTTGTTGTCACGTAGCCCATCATTTCGTTTACTGACTTTCCCACTAATTCTCTTTCCCACTGAACCTCTTGCAGGAAATACCTCATGCCTGTCTAGTCTTTTGTAGTTTGGCCTCTCCCATCCTTCTTCTGCATCCCTCTCCACTTGTAACTCAACTATGTATTCGAAGCTCAGAACCAAGCGATCACTAGCTCCGAGGGGCCTTTCGTATGTGATGTCCTCGATGAACTACTCAAGGTGAATACGAGGTCCAGTCTTGCTGGATCATATTCTCCGATCTCTCTCTCTGTTAGTATCCCTAACATGTGTGTGTGTGTGTGTGTGTGTGTGTGTGTGTGTGTGTGTGTGTGTGTGTGTGTGTGTGTGTAACACAGCTGTAAATTTCTGTCTTCTACTATCCCTTTGAAGAAGTGTTCCTTGATGTTGATGAAGGGTTAGTGACTCAAGGAGCTGTAGCTACAGTTCTGTTCCTCGATCCAAACATGATTTCCCTGCACTCATTCCCAGGCGCAGAATGACTGGTATGGTTCGAAGAGGAAGAAGAAGAAAATCTTTCACCATCACTCACACTTTCACTGTTTTGCCAGAGGCTCGCCGATACTACAGTTCAGATGCTCCTCCAAACTGCAACATCCTCACACCTCCTTCAAAGTGCAGGCACTGTAGTCGCACTTCCAGGACTCAAGTCCGGCTGACCGGTTTCCCTGAATCCCATTAAAAATGTTACTTTGCTTGCACTCCAACAGCAGGTAAAGTCATAAAAAACCAATTGCCTCCACTCCACTCTTGTACGCTCATGCACGCTTGCTGGATTTCCAAGCCTCTCGCTTACAAAACCACCTTTACCCCCTCCCTCCAACCTTTCTTATTGCAACCCCTACCCCGCCTTCCCTGCACTACAGATTTATACGCCCTCCAAGTCATCCTATTTCGCTTCAGCGTCCCTAAATGTCCAAACCACCTCAACAACCCCTCCTCAGCCCTTTGGATAATGCTTTTAGTAACAACGCACCTCCTCCTAATCTCCAAAATAATAATAATAATAATAATAATAATAATAATAATAATAATAATAATAATAATAATAATAATAAAATAATTAATAATAATAATTCTCCCACTACTGTAAGACATGAATAGCTGTTCAATTCTATATGTTGTTTTGTGTGTAAATACCAATATGTTTAACCAATATGATAATCTAATTGGATAAAACAGAATGATAAGCCAGCATGATAACCCAGTATGATAAACCAATGTGATGAACTTGTGTCTGAAACAGAAAGCTCTCGGCGTATCGAGTAACCCAGAGCTGTAGTATAACATATTTATTTTTCCCTAAGATGCGACCCACACTCGTCAACTAACACCCAACTATTTATTGACTCCTAAGTGAATAGCGGCAGCAGGTGAAAGGTAACTTGTCGACGGGTCTCGCATTTGCCAGGATACCACTCACAGTTGTCAACTAACACTCCAGTACCTAATTATATCTATTTACAGCGGCAGAAGGTGCATAGTAACTAGCTTATGTGTCTCGCCCTACTCATGGTTCTAGCTCGGGATATTTCGATTGTGATCTGCCTGCGCTGGTCACCGTACAGCGAATAATACTTTCAACTGTACATTTCATGTTTATAAGTACGACTGTGTAAATATGTATAGAATGACAGTTTTATTGTATTTTGGTCTCTGTATGACTGACTCGTATTCATCTTCCTGTATATGTGTGATTAATTCATTTGTGTGTATATGTATCCAAATCTTGTGTTTATCAGTGCTTTACTCTTTTCTATACATATGTATTCAGATACTCTGCGTGTACATCTGTGTCTGACCAATATGTATACATGTGTGTTCCAGCCCAATACATATATCCTTGTCTTGTTCATGTGTATGGACACATGTATGTTTCCAGCTTGTTAGAATAAGTATGTCTAGATCATGTATCTCTAAATATGTGCAGTATATCATTACAGTTCCCTTTGGGTGTAGCGATTAGTTATGATTATAATAATAATGATATCATTACTGTGTGTATATCTCCATAACTCGTGTATACAACAGTGTGTACGAGCCATGTATGTACAACCTTTGTGAGTAAATCTAAATACAACTGAATTTACTGTGTGTACAACTTATGTGTGCACAAATCCTGTGTGTGCAACCCCTATGTGTACAATTCCTATGTGTACAGCTGTGTAACTATCTATGTGTATAATTCGTGTGTATACAGTTCCTGTGTAAAACTCCTGTATGTACATGTATTAGTTTTGCACATCCCTCTCTCTCTCTCTCTCTCTCTCTCTCTCTCTCTCTCTCTCTCTCTCTCTCTCTCTCTCTCTTAGTAGTTACCATCGCGTTTTCCTTAACATTTTCCTTCTTCCTTTTCTTCTTCTTATATAAACATTAGCAACAACAACACCAACAACAACAACAACAACAATAATAATAATAATAACAATAATAATAACAATAATAATAATAACAATAATAATAACAACAATAATAACAATAATAATAACAATAATAATAGCAATAATAATAATAATAATAATATCTTTATTTCTACAAGTGCATGTACAAGGTATACAGGCCTAGCTGACATTAATGACATACTACTATATAGAAAGTCGCTTGTTATACAGAGCATTTCGGGCAAATTAGGTCAATTTTGTCCCAGGATGCGACCCACACCAGTCGACTAACACCCAAGTACCCATTTTTTACTGATGGGTGAACATAGACAACCGGTGTAAGGAAGCACCCCCAATGTTTTAACCCTAGCCGGGAATCGAACCCGGACACTCACCTTTGTGAAGCGAGAGCTTTACGACCAGGCCATGGGCAACCGATCCACGGACCAACGACGACAACAGCAACACCAACACTAACAACAACAATAATACACTAACAATAATATAATAATAATAATAATTATAATAATAATAATAATAATAATAATATTATTATTATTATTATTATTATTTTAACTAGAGCCCCACACGGACACAGACACACACCCAGGCAGAAGGTGGTTGGGGAGTTTTCTACGTAAGCAAAAACATGTTTTCTGACGTAGGTTAGTAACATGATGACTCGTTTAACGATAAAGCATGAGCTGCCGTGCCAGTCCTGGGATTCCACCACATTAAAACACAGATCACATTGAGTCCTAGTGTACAAATACATGCCTCACTTGCTTTAAAATAGTGTCCCTCTTCTCTTCTGGAATTCATTATTGTGTTTTCGTTAAATTTTGTCCATTATATGCGACTACATAAAATATTAAAATATGTGCCACAAATATTATTTATAAACTAATAAAACTATGAGGTTTAAGTATGATAAAACTTATATCCAATGCTTTTAGTTGGACCACTAGAATGTTGCTATATGGCACCATTGTTGCTATATTGCAACATTGTGACTGGATAAATAACTGCTATGTTATTACTGAAAGGTTGTTGGTTGTTGGTACCTATGGAGTGACCATTTGGAGTGACCATTTGGAGTGACCATTTGGAGTGACCATTTGGAGAGACCATTTGGAGTGACCATTTGGAGTGACCATTTGGAGTGACCATTTGGAGTGACCATTTGGAGAGACCATTTGGAATGACCAGATCCCAGGACAGAAACCTTGCCATTAAAATGTCCCGGAGTTTGTATTTTGTATCTCTTTCTGTTTATACTTTATCAGCAGTGTTGTCGTTTGGGAGAGTCGTCAATAAAAGAGGAGACAACAGACATCAAAGAAGTAAGAATGTAAGTTTATTCAGAGGGTTTCGGGGGTCAACGCCCCCGCGGCCCGGTCTGAGACCAGGCCGCGTTCTCAGACCTGGCCTGGTATGAAAATTACCTCATCTAGGACAACCCAAAAGACTCAAACCAGGTAACTTATTTACGTTGGGGTCCTTGAATTCACCTGTGAGCGAGACAATCTTCGATTATCTGTTTTCATATTTTCTCCTTTTAATTTTGAAAAAAATCTTTTTTATATTACATGGTGTAATGTAATCATACTGACCGATTGTTTAACCCTCATTTGTTTTTCAGTCTGTGTTAGATACACTGTGGCCATGATTTTGATAGATCAGAAAATTCTAATTTTTTTTTTTTTTTTTAGAGCAGTTGTCTACATTTACAAATACCTTATAAAATCGAAGCTTTCAAGTGTCAGTCTTTGTGTTGTGTGATTATCCTTACAAATTATTATGATAATCAAAACCAAGCGCTAAACCACCAGGGTCATACAGCGCTGCTTTCGTTATCCTTGAAAAACCTAATATCAGATCATACCACGGGTGGGGTTCGAACCCGCGGTCAGAGAGTCGTGGTATGGTTTGTTTGCAATCGTGTCATTACGATTTCTAATATCAGATATAATACGGCCTAGAGACATGAATATCTACTTAACTAAGGGCAAGACATTTTAATAAATCTAAGCCATCTAATAAATTGTTTTATGTGGCCTGTTGTTAGTTTATTTATTATATATTGCTGTATCATTTCCTTTCGTTCCCCAAACTGGTCCTCCGATATTATTGTTTTTATAACAATCTTGCATCCTCTTTAGCCATCTTTATAAGTAATGTTAAAATGGCATTAAATAATTTAAATAATTTTTTATTACATGTCTGAGTTAGATGCTTTGTTCGTCAGGATCCAGAAGAGTGTTTCCGGATGTGGGTTTTTGTCACATGATGACCCGTCTAGTGATAAGGCAACCAGTATCCTACTGGTGCTTGGTGTCAGTAATTCAGCAACCAGTATCGTACTGATGGTTGGTATCAGTGATTAAGCATCTACTATCGTACCGGTTCTTGGTATCAGTAATTCAGCACCCACTATCCTATCGGTGTTTGGTATCAGTAATTCAGCAACCATATTGTACCGGTGTTTGGTATCAGTAATTAATCAGCCAATGACATACCGGAGATAAGTTGTCTATCCAATTATAATTTTTATTTCCTAGGATCCTGAATTAGCCGAAGTGGCTAACCAGAGGAATAATTAATGGCATTTTCCAAAAAATTAGCAGTCACTGACTATTCAGTTTTCACTAATTCCAATCTATAAGATCAGAATTAGCGAAAATTGAGATCTGTACGTAAATTAATAACTTTTAACGTCGTTTCCTACAAGCTGTTCTCTTCGATAGTTGTAAAACACAGTTTACAACATATTATTTTACAACAATCATTTGCAAGAGGATTGTGGCCTGTCAGTGACTGCATTGGTTAAGGCTGCAATTAACTTGTTTACTAAAATCGACAATATTTTAATTCTTATAATAGATGTTATAGGTCGTGTACTTCGACATCAGTTTAACACTATCACTGTGCTTTAGGCACAGTGATAGTTTCTATCTTATAGATGAAGGGACCAGTGTTTAGAATCAGCCCTAATTAGCACTATAACACTATTACATAGAATATAAGTAGCTCTCGAGGCCGTGAACCTCTCAGTCTACTGCTTGACCTGAAGGCCCTGTTATAGAAGTCAATTACTACACCTCTTTTGTTACGGTATGTGAAATATAATTTAGTCATTGCATCAAAAGCTCTAGAGGTGCATGGTATCGTGACCTCCATCAACATCATGGGCTCCATCACCTACTATCAAATTCAGATTAGAAGAAAAGAACACCCAACTACCTTTGCTAGATACTCGTTTAAGTTTTACCGAAAACTTACATAAAAAAAGAATCTGTTACAGATTCCCACCAGGTCAAGACTAATAGAGGGAGGTGTAGTCACATTCTTCTTCCTCAAAACCTTCAGAACTTCTAGGCCACAGTTCTTAGAGAAATGCACATTCTGTTTACTACAATTTCCCCCGTGACACTCAACAGAACCAACAACAACACAACAGTTGAGAAAGCTGCCAAATATATTGTTTTGCCAGTCATCAAAGTGGCATCTAATGTTGAGCGGCTAGTCTATCGTGCACCCGTAGCTCCTGTGAACAGTAGCGCAAAAATGCAGGATTGCAGAAATCACAGTGGATCTTTATCAGACCCCACTGGGGACTGTTATATCACTAAAAAAGAAATATTAGCCATTTCATATTTTACAGTTATTTCCATACTGTATTGATGATGTACACAATACAGCATGGAATACAACCTAAAAATATATGTATCTTATTACCACTAAAAAAAAATGGTCAAAATGGAGATGTAGAACATTGTGCATAAGCTTAGGAACGAATCTTCGACCAGCGCAGGTATGGGTGTGATCAAAAGTAAGTATGGGTGACTGTTAGATCTTTGGAAATTAGAGTTTACGAACACAGATGCGCCTAAAGCCTAGATGACAGCAACAACGCCTGCGTACAGCACTGGGATGATTATTAACACCTACTGAAATGGAATGAGGCATGATTAGTCATTCGTGAAAACGACCAACTAAGGCTGAAGTCCCACTAAGATCCGTGAGATTCAGTGTTGAAAAACTTATAGGAAACACATTACTATCCATATTAAGATCGGCTGTGAAATGATACCCACTTGCTACTACCTGCTTCACCTCACCCTCGTTACCAGTCACTTGCTACTACCTGCTTCACCTCACCCTCGTTACCAGTCACTTGCTACTACCTGCTTCACCTCACCCTCGTTACCAGCCACTTGACTCCTTTACTATAAAGCACCTTTTTTTTTTTTAACTCTGTATTAGGGTTAAAGAAGCCGCTCTTGGCGAAACATTTCCTTTAATAAATGCCATGAACTGTACATAAATGTCTTTATCCACAGTTTATCAGCCTAATACAGAGACATGATCATACAATCGTCAGGTACAATGTCCTGACACTGGTCTTATCAGATGATGACTCGTCACTGCTATCGAAGGAGGATTGGTGACATACAGTTGGGGGTGCCGTTAACAGCTCTATAGCCGGGATTGGATAATTGTAGACTTGTAATCGTTGTGTCATACACTATGACAAGGGCGCAGCAGGTCTGGTGCTGCTGTGGTGTAGCAGTTAGCTACAGTTAATGATACGTAGCTGGTGTTTTCATTCCAGTGTTCTTGATGGTGCTTGTCTTGACACGTTTCTACTCAGAGAATACAAGATCTGCAGCACCCCAGGCGCTCGGGTTTCGGCCCAAAGTCGGGACAGATCTCGAGATGAAAAGAGTTGAGAGAAGACAAGCACCTTCGAGAACACTGAAATAAGGACACCAGCTATACATTTTAGACTGTAGCTAACAAATACATAAAACAATTTTTTTTTTCTGCAGTATACGGGTTATGTTGTTTACATGTAATAAAATATTGTTAGGTACAACAGACAGCCACTAGCATGCGGTGCATTTCGGGTGGACACACAAATATAAGACCTGTCACTTCCTTACCACAGAGCGTACGAAACAGTGATTACAGGACTACCATCATCTAATTCCGGCCACAGGAATGTAATCACCTAACACCCATCGTATGACTGTCGATGGTACCCCTACCTTTACAGTATATCATCGATCCTCCTTTGGGAGCCAATAACGGGTCATCTAATGAAGATGCATCTCAAGACATTTTTCTTGGCGAATTTACTGTCATCTTTATGTATTAGACTAATAAAGCCTGCTGAGCAAGCGAAATGTCTCTCAGTGCGATATCCAATTTCTGCACATATATTTTTGTCATCAATTTGTTTTATTATATCTTTGATCTAATGATTTACGTTTTTTTTTATCACTGAGGGAATGAAAGCTGGGATCCTGGGAGAGATTTATAAGTGACAGATATGTATACAATTATATTAACAATAAAAGGCAAAATACCGTTGCTGAAACAATACTCAAATTACGATGCCCCGTGGCCTGGTGGCTAAAGCTAGCGTCACACAGCCAGGGTAGAAACATTGGGCGTGTTTCTTTACACAGGTTGTCTATGTTCCCCATCAGTGGAATGGGTACCTGGGTGTTAGTCGACTGGTGTGGGTCGCATCCTGGGACAAAACTGACCTAATTTGCCTGAAATGTTCTGCATAACAAGCGGCTTTCTATATAGTAGTATGTCATTGATGTAAGCTAGGCGTGTATACCTTGTACATGTACTTGTAGAAATAAAGATATTATTATTATTATTACTAAATAACCTGCACGCAGGACACTTCAGATAAGATAAGAGAGATAAGATTTTGTTCGAATTTTTAACCTGGGGGAGGGTTAGCCACCCAGGATAACCTAAGAAATCAGTGCATCAACGAGGACTGTCTGTCTTATTTCCATTGGGGGTCCTTCAGTCTTGTCCCCCAGGGTGCGACCCACACCTGTCGACTAACACCCAGTTACCTACTTGGTTGCTAGGTGAACGGGGACAGCAGGTGTAACCAAACGCCCAATGTTTCCACCCTTGCCGGGGATCGAACCACGGACACTCAGTGTGTGAAGCGAGAGCGTTGCCTGCCACGTGCATCATGTACCATTAACAAGTTCTACGTGTGGATTATGTGTACAAGTGCATAGAAAATGAGAGATGCACTGATACAATAGTCAGTCCTCCATCTTTAACAGAAAACTTTAAACATCTTTAAACGTAGAAAATGATAACGTCTTAGAGAATAACAATAATAACTTACTTGAAGTGCAACTGAAGAAGATACTGTTCAGATTATTTAATAAAAGAGTTAATAAATAACCCAAGTCATCAGACTAACCGATTTACACTGGGTTCCTTTAATCCTCTCCACCAGGATGCCTCCACCCCAGGTACCTACGTACTGTTAGGTGAACTAGGTGCCTAGGTATGCTAGAGGCCTTCCTTGTAATTAATATTTTATAATATGTAAACCATACATTGTAAGCTTTGCAAAGAAATAAATATTTTCATATCTTTTCATTTAATTTCATTTCTTAACATACCCAACATATATAATTTGTATACCTTCTACTTGTAGAAATAAAGATATTATTATAATTAAACGTTCTCATATTGACTACGCTTGCTCTTCATGGTTCTCTGCCCTGACAAGAAAACTGAAAGATAAACTGCAAATCACCCAGAACAAAATGGTAAGATTCATCCTGGACCTGGGTCCAAGATTCATCCTGGACCTGGGTCCAAGATTCATCCTGGACCTGGGTCCAAGATTCATCCTGGACCTGGGTCCAAGATTCATCCTGGACCTGGGTCCAAGGGAGCATGTAGGCCAGGATGAATTACAACAATTGGATATGCTGAATATTGAAGACAGAGTAAAACAACTTAAATTAAATCAAGTTTATAAAATTGCTCACAAACAGTGTCCAGAATATTTTGCTGCCAATTTTGTCAATGCTGGGAACCAAAGCAGTCATAGTACTAGGGGGAGAGAGCACAACTTTGTAGTACCCACAATCAGTGGCCAGGCTTCAAACACCTTTTATTGTACACCAATAAAGGAATGGAACAGACTGCCTGCACATGTCAAAGCCAGTCATAGCATGAGCCAGTTCAAGAAGAGAGCCAAAAGGTACCTAATGAATGTAGCGACAGAAAGGGAGGAGAATGATTTTTTATTTTTTTTTTAGCTAACACATATGTAAATGTAAATAACTCTTTTTACCTTATTCCTAGTATATATTCTTTATAGTATAAAAACATATATCTCTTACGGTGTATAATATTAAGGTATTAAATGGACCCCAATGGAAATAAGTCACTCTGTCTGACTTTTTTGGGTTATCCTAGGTTCTCTACACATATGCTGCTATGTATGATGATCTATGTAACTGTATATGTGTATACCTGAATAAACTTGCTTACTCACTCAACTGGGATTCGAACCCTGGACCATCAGAGTGTGAGCCACGAGCCTCATATTCATATTTCGTGATGAGTTTACTTCAGTCCCAATTTAGGGATTAGAGTATCCTTGATTCTTCATAATAATGCTGTAACACTCACAAGGATACATGTTCAAGGATACATGCTCAAGGATACATGCTCAAGAATGTACCCTCAAGGATGTACTCAAGGATACATGCTCAAGGATACTCTCATATAATTACATTTAAGGATACACTAAAGGATACATGCTCAGGGATGCACTCTCGTATATACACTCACAAGGATGCATTCATGGATACATGTTCAAGAATACTCTCACAAGGATACACTTCCAAAAATACACCCACAAGAATACGCTCTCAGGGATATACTGAAGGATACGTGGTCAATGATACACTCTCAGGGGTCCACCAGGATACAGTCAAAAGGGCACACTCTCAAGGAAAGACTCTCTAGGATACACAAGGATCAAGGATGCACTCACGAGGATGCACTCTCAAGAATGCACTCTGTAGGATACGCTTTTGAAAATAGACTTTCAATGATGCACTTAAAGACATACACTTGAAGGAAGCACTTATAGAAATACACTTGCATGAAGTATCCATTTATTTCGTCAGAGAGAGAGATACATTGCACTACATTATTATACATATGCTTCTAAATGCATACATTATGCATCTCAATGCATACATACCAACCTTTCATTAACAGATTTATCAGTAATGCAAAATAAATTAATTCCTTAATATTACTCACCAGAAAACTAGACATAAAAAATAAAAGTAATTTATACGATTTATTTTTTTATTTTATGGAGATATGACAACAAAAGTCTTCTTTATATTTTTTGGGGTGGAAAACTTAGATTACTTTCATCAACTGATGCTGAACCACTGTGTGGGTTCACTTAAGACTCACGTCAGCTGATTTTGAACCTGTGTGGATCTGCAGCTGACTAAGACCCACGTCAGCTGATTTTGAACCTGTGTGGGTCAACAACTGACTTAGTTCCTGTCAGAGTTACACCTGTACACTCATTTTAATTCTTGTATTATATATAATTAATTGTTTAGGAATACCCACTGGTGATCCAGTGTTGATTTTGTTTTCAACCTGGAGATTTAGCCTTCCTCTTACGGAATTACACGAGATGTCTAGCTAAACAATATTTGACTCCAGACTACCTCATCTGAATACAAAAGACGTACTGCTGACAAAGGAACACACAAGATGCAAGAGGAACTTTTACTGGGACAATACAACGCTGTGTAGAGCTTTATTAAGTCATGACTTCGTAAGAGTGTAAATTTGTTCCACTAAACATTTCTTCTGCAACGTATGTCTGTTTACTACCTCATCTGTGTTGCAGTGCTAGGGCAGGTGTGACGCTGCAGACAGCCGCAGTACACAGGATGACCAAGGCAGATACGCATACAGACACTGAGAATATATTTACAATCACTGGGTATAATTACATATATTATGTATATGTACAATGAGTACACATATAGACACTGGATATATGTACAGACACTATCTACGTGTACATATTATTAATATCAGTTTTTTATGTGAAGCGCTCTAACCCTTATGGATTATTCAGCGCAAATAGTGGTGGAGGCTCGATCCTCCGACTGCTAAGCGTAAGACCGACGCGCTATATACTTTTTTACGTAAATGTACAGACACTGGGTATAGAGGTATTACGATCACATAACAAAAGTCAGCTGATCTGCACTTGTCAGCTGATCTTACACGAGTCATCAAGAGGTTTAATTGATGAGCTATGCGATACACTCATAATTTAAATCATTACATAGTGAACAATATTTCTCCTTACACTGGAAAATATGTGAAAGAATAGAAAAACCTTGATGCATACCAGTACTTGGGAGCTTGGTAACAAGACTACCTCAGTGACAAGTACCTGGGGCTAGTGGGGAAAAAAAACACACATAGATGCTAAACTTTTGTTAAATAATAATTTTTCACCTACTACAGGCTTTATCAAGTACCTGATAATGCCTCCTGCAGGTGAGACATCATTTTTAATAAAAGATCATGTTTTGTTATATATTTTTTTCAGCACTACACACCGTCCCACTCCAGCTACCTGGGGCTGCACCACGATATCCCATTACTGAAAACATTTACAAAGTCAAATACCTACCAGTATATACCTTAAAATAATTATCCACTCATCTGTTAATTAATATAAAGGTTTGACTTCCTATTACTCTCCATCTTAAGTAACACTCATAACTGATGTAAAGGTTTGACCACAATATATTTCCCACCTTAGGCTACACTGACATGAACACGCAACACGCCGGGTCGTCTGAATCAAAATGCCATACCAGTCAAAGCTCAAACAACGTCTTATTCAAATGCTTATTTTCTACGAAATTTCCCTTAGGTATTTCTTAATCTTGAGCCGTTGATGTGTAATGTCTTACGTTGTCAAGATTTACCAGAAATAAGACAAAAAAAATGATGAAAAATATGTATGACACGAGAGATACAAAAACGTCTATGTAAATTTGTACCATTCACAGCTTGTGTATTTAGATTCATGTACGTGCATGTTATTAGTAATTTTAATTAAAATGTCGCAATTTAAGATATCTGCCAGCATGATATTCTGCGGCTGGACACTCCGAGAAGATAAACACCTAGTTTGTTCAGTTCTCCTTAAGTGATGTCACCCAGTATGACTAGCTTGGGTGTCTGAGTGCTTCAGTACTTAGAAACTGGAACTACTTGAGTTACAATTCAAGTTTGCGGAAAGTCGTGTTGACGGGCATGAAAATGATAACGATGAGAAGATTGTTCAGAAAAAGTAAGATGGTCGATATTGGCCATCGAGTCAGATATATGAAATGTATTTTATACTTATACGTAGTTCGAAAGAGAGCTAGAGGGGGCAATAGAGTAGAAACCTATCTTTTAAAAGTAAATAATGCACTTGATATTAATTTCATTGCTAACTTTGTTCTAAACTTTTTTAAACCCTTTCAAAAATATTTATACCGTAAGTTTTGTTTTAGCTTCAAATGCAAGGTGTTAGATATTCTCTTGATCAATAATCCTCCTTAAATTTTAAAGATAACACTGAACACATACAAACTCTTGTATGTGAAAACATTTTTATAATGAACAAATGCTGTACGCGGAAAAACAAAGAGAAAATCAAACAAGAGACTGGAGAGTCATTAGAAGCAAGTTTTATCTAAAACGACAAGTTGCTTAGGAAACAAGATAACGAAACCTAAGGAGCAAATAGACTATCATTTAAGATTAAAGATGACTAGCTTCTAGAAAATTGACAGATGTTGAGATGAGTCGAACACTTGAGGGCACTGAATGAAATTTAACAATTTCCTATAAGTAATACATGTGTATATAAGGAATCACAGACAAACGAGTGACTACAATTATACTTGCAAACACAGTCAAATACCATGAGCACTTTCGTGTGTCTGTGTATGCATCTTTAAAAGAGACCAAAGAAGATTTTAGTTTATTTGTCATGGATAATCACCTGATACACGTCTTTGTAGTAAGATGACCCGTTCAGTGGTGTCGGTACTATGTCTGGATGAGGATAAACTTTAGTGTCTAAGTACTATGCAGCAGCGACCACTGGCTTACTTGTACTGGACTCATGAAGTATCGAGTCCTCATATAAAATCGCGGTAAAAGGTGCTTACACACTTGAGACACACTGAACAAGGACTGGTATATATTTTTGCTATCTGAACACTTCTCAGAAGTAAAGATTAAGAAGTAAATAAGCTAACTGCAAGCTAAAATGTCATTTACATCTGTATAGTAATTAGTTCCTTCAAGCATGAATACTGGGTCAACGGGAATGAACCACTTACTGAGTAGTTCATTTACGGTTCGATAAAGTTAGCGGGGAGAGACTAATTAATGAACAATAGGAACTAAATTTAGCACGAATCTTACTAAAGCTGCTTGTATATCCCACAGCAAACAACCGATTTTTTTTTAAAATACAATTCTGAAGTATAAACCAATTAATAGACATTTGGATGCAAAGGATTTCACATAATTTACTGAAACAGTCTGGAAATAATCCAGTTAATTGACCATATGACTCAATTTTCACACGAAAAATCTTTAAAGAAAATTATAAATTCAGTGAAAAACTTCTATTGTGTTATTAAATAACACAAATTCAAGTATCATAAAATAATAACACGCTAAACAGTCATCATTTTGGTAAAGAATTTTTTTTTTCAGAGGGGATAGAGATTATCTCTCTTTAAATAATGAACTATATACTGGTCTACAAAATGTTAATTTTCACTGCTAAGCTCAAATTTATAGTATGTCAGTCATTGTGGTCAGTAAGAGGATTCCACAATTATTCGTTGAATCATAACTTTTACAAAACATCTTTGGCATTTATCCCATCTGCATCCTTGCCTGCATTTCTGAGGTGAGGGAACAGAGCACTGGACTCGTGGTCACTGGTTACATCATATCTCTGAGTTTTAAGTTATGTCTATATAATTTTTCCAGTTTGTCCTATGAAAAGATAATCATAATCTTTGCAAGGATCTGAATAAACACATCACTGACAATTTGGGAGACTTGTTTATCAGCATTGCCTTTACTATTTTTATTCTTTAACTACATTTTCACAATGGCGAGAGCTTGTGTCAGGAGAGCTTAGGTTAGGTAAGGTTAGTCAGGAAACATGACAAGTGTGTCCTTACGCGGGTCTTAGATGATGACCCGCCGTAGGAGCTTCTGGTCATCTGACCGAGGCCTTTCGCTGGCTTATCGGTTCACCCCTTAAAAAATTATGGTCATAGTTATATCACTGTAGAGTAATAGCAATATTTTTTTCATATTTGTGCTTCATGTAGTATTAAGTTGTAATATCATCTATTCAGTTTTCTTGACTTTATCTACAGTCATGTCAATGAACACATGAGTACTGTAAGCTGGACGCAGTTCCATGTTACCAACTTCACATAAAACCTAAAGGCTGCATATCCTAAAGAATCTCAAAAACATAATATGTAATGTTTATTAAAACGTATGAAAAAATGTTCATGTGAAAATTTCATTTAAAAACGACTGTTATATACAGTATATCTAAAAACTTAATTAATCGAATTCAATATCAGCTTGATGTAAGGGACTGTCTAACATATAAACTCAGTAGAAAACCTTAAATCTTCCATTAAAAAATCACATGTATAGTTTATCAACAACCCGTCTCAGTCATTTAGTATTAGAAAAGAGAATACCTTTAAAAAGGCTAGTAAAATTAAAATTGTATGTAAAAGATTTTTTGGTACTGATCACAAAAAAAAATCCAGAACCTTTCCAATTACTGCAATGTTTAACATTAAAGGCAAATTTACATTTTGTGATACACAGTTTTATCAGTTCACTGATTATATTGGCAAATGAAGATGATTTTTCTGCGAGCTTTTCAACAGTCAATATATATATGCTATGAAAATAGAAGTTTTGGCCTACAGTTAAATTATCGGCCCATACCTAGCCAATTTTTGTTTAAGCTCTTCTTTTAAGGAGTGTGTAGAATTGTAGATCATTGCAATATGTCTACTTGTGGGTATAAAGTAACATAACGCAGAGCAAGTCTTTTTTCTAGGCACTTCGCTCAAGAGGGAACTTAATCAGACTCCATAAAGCTCAATGCAAAGTGAAATTTTGTATGAAAGACATGATTGGTATTAGTTGTCTTTACACCCACTTATTATCTTATTTTTCTTTCATCGTCTTCACACACCGTTAGCCATAGTAGTGGCACTATTGAACAGGTCATATTACGACATGGACCAGTGACAAGTGATTTTCCTTGCAGCATACTAATAACTTTCTCATTGTTAGTGACCTCTGAAGTGTATATTCCATCATTACTGTAATATTTTGTGTGAATCAGTAATATACTAGTAAGTGTTCACAAGATGTGCTTCAGATACATCAGAATCCTCAGATCGTTTAAAAAGTTGATGTGGAAAGCAGATCAGAGATGTTAAGGCTAGTGGATGAGAGGTATTGAAAGCAGGGGATGACTGGAGACGATAGAGGCAGTGCATGAAGTGTGTTGACGAAGTAGGTGAAGGACAGATATTAAAACTTGTTGATAAGGTCAGAGGATAATACATGTTGATGAGGTCATTGTATGACGTGTTCATGAAGTCAGTGGTGTTGCTGACGCGATTATGAAGCTAGTGGATGAAAGGTATTTAAAAATGATGAGGTCACTGAAGGACAAGTGTTGATCAAGCCTCGGACTGACAGATGTTGATGGGATCAGTGGATGACACGTGTTAGTGGGACTAGAGAATGACAGGCGTTTGAAGGCTTTGAAAATGCATCAACGGAAAAATATAAACGTTAGATGATTTGTTTGGATGTTTTTATATAAATTATGTAAACTTGTCAACACAGGTTAAAATAATGTTTCTGACAGACATATTTAGAGAGTTCAATAAGAAATATATTTAATGTGACAGAATATAAGCGAGGGTAAATTTATTAAACATTAGATAATTTATCCAAAGCCTAACCTTCATTATATAAAAAAACCAGGCACACATCTTATAATGTTCAGGATACTTGTTGCTTAACTTGACTTCAGGTTTCTTTCTTTTTCTAATTCATGTTGTTGGAACAGCGTGAACATTATAACATTGTGGTTTACAGAGGCAGAAGATTTAACTTGTTTCTGTCCTCATTAATTTCTGAACAGATTTCTCAGCTACGTCAGGCAATGTCAGTGGAATCTTCTCATATGTGAATATGCTTAACACGTAATCATAAAAATATAAATGCTCATGTAGACTTTTATGTAACTGAGTCCTATCATATTATAGGAAGGTCTACAGTATCTTTACATCCTCTGTATAGTATACTTTATCTTTGCATTTAGTGGGAAGGTCTACAGTATCTATTGTAGATAGTTTTACAGTCTATTTACATGTATATGACTTACAAATTTTACAATTCATATTTATGTTTATTATTTGTGCCATAACAAATAGTCTCATGTTTTTTTGTTAGTTTTTTAGACTCATCGACTACACCTGTGACATTAAGGCCAGTCCGCCAAGAAACATCATGGATACTTTAATTACAGATATGGTCTCAAAACTTTTAATATATATACATAGGAGATGCATACTTTTCAGTGTATATACTCTATTATTATTACTTCCAGAACCTCAAAATATTGATGTTTTACGAAGATGCTGAGTTAGGCTAAATACGTAGGTTCATTTCCTGAAAATTTTCTTGGTATTTAGTTTCTTAGTAACTTGCAATCTAACCTGAAGATTTCGAACATTTTTATAGACACCATCCCTGGTTGCTCTGCAAGTCTCACTTGTCACAGTCGAACATGCAAGTAGTCCCATACACAAGTACCCAACACCATAGTAATGAAGACTCTCCAGGTAGTCCGTAAGTAGCCGGTCTACTCAAGGTACTGGGTTTGAAGGTTCTCCTGACTGACTCACGCTCACTATCTTGAAGGCGAGAAACCTCTTCCTTGTTTCGCAGTCACACAGATTCTTGAGAAAAGAAGGCAGTGATGACCACGTTATTTCAGTCATGAGTCTCCAGAAATTTAAAATGTGTATAAACAAACTTTTCCTGCCCAAGGAGGCTCCTCTTAAAATTCTGAGACTAGTCAAAGAAATCATCACATGAGCCTTTACCAAGAGAGATTCGAGCAGCTGGTAAAATAGGCACGGGGACAGGTGGGCCGTTGATGAGTTTCTTGAGCTTAACGTGTTGAGCTTTCTTATTCTTGGCCTGCAGCTTGTCCCGGAGCTCCCTCAAGTGCGCCTCCCTGCAACAAAAGCAACAGTATCAGTAGCTCAAAATGTTTGAATCTTTTTCATTTTGCTCTAAAACCTAAATAGGAATTTACATACCAAGCAGCACAGATACTGACACTGCAAATGCAACATAGTATTTTACTGTGTCTGTCCTTTGGCCAACTGAGTCTATATTGCATGTGTATGAAGATGTAGACTGATTATTATAACAATCCATCAATCACCTGATCACACTTTAATATACAGATCAGGAGCAAAACGAAGGGAAAATTTACAGTCCATCCCATACTGAAAATAGAAAGTTAAGCAATAATATTATATATATATATATATATATATATATATATATATATATATATATATATATATATATAGGTAGGTAGTTTGTTGGTAGACAGCAACCGCCCAGGGAGGTACTATCGTCCTGCCAAGTGAGTGTAAAATGGAAGCCTGTCATTGTTTTATATGATGGTAGGATTGCTGGTGTTTTTTTTCTGTCTCATAAACATGCAAGATTTCAGGTATGTCTTGCTACTTCTACTTACACTTAGGTCACGCTACACATGCATGTACAAGCATATGTATACACACACACCTCTGGGCTTTCTTTTATTTTCTTACTAGTTCTTGTTCTTGTTTATTTCCTCTTATCTCCATGGGGAAGTGGAACAGAATTCTTCCTCCGTAAGCCATGCGTGTCGTAAGAGGCGACTAACATGCCGGGAGCAAGGGGCTAGTAACCCCTTCTCCTGTATACATTACTAAAGTTAAAAAGAGAAACTTTTGTGTTTCTTTTAGATCCACCCTGGTAAATTAGACACATATGCTTATTCAGATCCACCCTGCTTCGGTGGGATATATATATATATATATATATATATATATATATATATATATATATATATATATATATATATATATATATATATATATATATATATGTACTAGACATGTATCTCTACACCTCGTGTACTGTATATGCCATCTTTATATCGACAATGTATCTCTTAAATCTTTTGTACCATATTATGTAATAAAATATACCTATTGATAAAAAAAAAATAAAAGATGGGGTGGTAGGGGAAGTGGAATATTCAAATGGCTTCAGGAAGAAATCCAAATATTCTTCCTTGAAGCCTTTTTATCCACTTCTCCGAGGCTATGGGTCCCACAATTTGTACCAGAGGTGGACCCCATGCTATATATATATATATATACTTTACATCTAAACTGTCGTATCTGAGCGCCTCTGCAAAGACAGTGATTATGTATGTGATGGTGAAAGTGTTGAATGATAAAAGTTTTTTCTTTCTATTTCGGTTTTTCTTTCATTTTGGGTCACTCTGCCTCGGTGGGAAACGGCCGATGTGTTAAAAAAAATATATATATTTCGTAAATTTAAACTTTTTTTGTATGACGGAAATAAAGCAACATTTATACTTATGTTTATATTAGGGATTTTTCACCATTTGCAATCTCAAAATAAAGTTAAGGAAAATCAAAATTTATCCATAATATTATATTATATTGACTCTAAAACATATAAAAATAATTCTTAAAAATCATTATTCTCTTGTACAATTGCATAAAACGAATTTTAACTAACCAATGCTAAGGTTATATTACATTAAAAAGTTAAAAAAAAATTAATTGTATAATAATTTTGTCGCACAGAATAAGAAAGCTTTAAGCTGATATTTTATCCTGTGTCTTTTAAATCAGTCACTGTAACTTTTATCAAAAGTCGGGAATACATTATCGTACATAATTTTTGTATATATTTATACGTTTTGCAGGTAAGTTCTGACCTTTTCTCCAGTGCTGAATCGTTCTGTTGTGTCATCTTCTTCTCGAGTTCCTGACGTCGCTTTTCCCCTGCGTCCTCCTTCTTGTAGAGGGACGCCATCTTCTCCTTCAGCGACTCCAGCTCCGCCTGCGAGAGGAATGGGTTCCGGCTCCGTTACTTTCTTGTTGATGGATCACGTTACACTTGTATTGGTGTGTGCTAACTGTGATGTGGTTGTGTTGACAATGGTCAAGTAGTTGACAAAGAGTAAGAAAGGTTGGATCTGAGAAGACCCTGTTCTTCATGGGTCAATAGTCTTAAAGCGGTAGACTTAGAGCAGAATTTAATTATTTACAACTTTTAGTAATTGTAATTGAATATTTTAATTAAAAAGAAATTGTTATTGACTTGTCAAACTTATAATTTCATAAATTACATCATAAAACTTGGGCATCATGATGGGCTAATGACAAAGTGAAAGTACACTTCAAGAGGATTGTGCACCTATTACACGTAGACCCTTTGGTTTAATGGAAGGATTCACTTTTCAATAGAAATGACGGTTTTGACTATGGCTAAATAATTAGACAGCGGTTGTGAGACAATAACAGGTGACCAAATTGATTATGTGGCAACGTTTCTGTGTGTTCTGATGTCATATGTCAACACTTACTTGTCAGTGATTGAATTTCATATTTTGGAAGACAGCTCTAATAGTATTACGGCAAAGGTTAAATAAAATTCCATATAGATATACAGTATCAATCATATTAAAAAAATCCTATATGAACTATGCTGAGTTATTTATAAATATGACATTACATTTCTACATTTTTATATTTATATCTGTTATCTTATCGTGATATCATAACAGTTTGTTTCCCGACTGGTTCCTGTACAATTCGGGGGTTAACATGCAGCATCCGGACTGTGTGATCCTTGAACCCTATTAGAAAAAAAAATGTTTGCTGCAGAATTATCTACATACAGCTGTGAGACATGAATAATTTTTCTAACAATTATTAGGCTGTTAGATAGGAAAAAAATGCCTTGAGATTTAATGATAAATTCCCTAGATTATTACTTGTGAGATTATGTAGGAAAGTAGCAATTATTAAGCTATTATAATGAACAAGCATATGTAAATACTGACGGAATTCATAGTTTAGTTCTGTAGGTTCGTAACGCTGTATATTTATAGAAAATTGTTCTAATTAAAATGGGATACAACATATTTACGAATGTTGAGGCGGTGTTTGAGAGCAATATTAAGTACAGTGGCTTAACGAGAACTTGAAGCACTAATGCAAGACGATAAGGAATAGAACAAGCAGCGAATATATGTGGGAAAGCAGGACTAGAACATGTACGTAAAGGATGAGGGACGAGGCAGATTATTATTATTATTATCGTGGGGGAGCGCTTAACCAGGAGGGATTATATAGGACCTGTGGGGGGGGGTAATGAAAGGTATTCCTTAGTTCAAGAGCCCCTCAGCAGCGTCAAGGAACCTCCCTTGAGGAGTGGGACGAAGCAGAGAACAGGTACGAGACGCAGTTATAGAACAAATGTGACAATACAAAGAAATGTTTATTTGCATTAACTCATAGTAAATGAGTATAGATAACATGCGAGAAGATAAGTGTGAAGCAGTTCAGTTATAGTACTGTATTAGTAGCTTACAACCGTTACTGTATTGAGAAATCCTCAAGTATCATTTTTGGATACCAGTGCAGATCCTCCTCAACCAGAAATTTAGTTACCATTTGCAACAGAGTTTGATCCTCCCAGAGATGATAATCATTCAGTATATGTCAATCTCACCCTAGCAGAGTTGGGGTTTAATGTAAATAACCTGTATATATAAATAATGTAGTAATTGTATTTCAACTGTGTGTTACAATATCAACTTAGTATTATTAAAAAAAAAAAAAAAAATGTGTTCACGTTCTCTCCGAATTCTGAGATTTAACAGTATAGATTTGAGTGCACCAGATCTACCTTGTCTTTAATACTGCCTTCCTTGTACATATATTTCCTCAGAATTCGTAGATCACATGAAGACAGATCGATCGATAATAATAATAATAATAATGTAGTAATTGTATTTCAACTGTGTGTTACAATATCAACTTAGTATTATTAAAAAAAAAAAAAAAAATGTGTTCACGTTCTCTCCGAATTCTGAGATTTAACAGTATAGATTTGAGTGCACCAGATCTACCTTGTCTGTTAATCACTGCCTTCCTTGTACATATATTTCCTCAGAATTCGTAGATCACATGAAGACAGATCGATCGATCGAATTTTTTTTTATCTCTTTTATTATAAGATTCTAGTATTGAGCTCTTTAATTCCTATGAATCATGATATATCATATGGTAATGTAGATTGACTTCCATCACGCTAATATCCATGTGTAGTATAATGTTCAACTGTTGTGTACTTTGACATTGTATAGACTCAGCCCAGAGCCGTATGCCTGTTGCCTTTAGTTTGTATAAATGTATGTCAAGCAGTTCAGTTATAGTACTGTATTAGTAGCTTACAACCGTTACTGAGTCACGAGCTTTGCACGTGACTGTTGGCCGTTACAGTCTTGATGACCTAAGCAGTGTCAAAGGTCAGTCTTCGAATATGAACGCTCCTCGGCCCTCCTAGCGTCAGTTACCATCAAGTCATAGGGTAGATCAGGCGTCAGGCGTGTAGGCTCTCCGGGACTCCCATATATCTGACTCCAATATACCGTTACCATTCAAGCTCGTCTGTATTATTATACCCAATCTACGAAAGATCACCCACGACATAAGAACATAAAAATGGAGAAACTCTGAAGCAGGCCCACTGGCCCATATAAGACAGGTCCTTCTTTACACCAATCATTCCCATCCACCAACAAGAATAAAAGCCTTATGTCTGAGAGACTCGCCTGTCGCCTTTCGTTGGCCTGATGCATCCTCCTGGAGACGTCGTGGTGAGTCAGATCCCGCAGGCTGAACTTGTTCCTCTGTGACTCAAGATGCTGTTTCGTCTCCTCGGGAAGGAAGTCCTGCAACAGGAAGACAGGTGCAGCAGGTAAGTAAAAGTCTTGCATTGGCCAGCTGTGGCACAGCTGATGTCAGGAGGAATTACGAGGGGGTCAGATGGCGCAAGAAGACGCTATATTGCGGGTAATGACAAAGAAAGTTTCAGCATTATTATTATTATTATTATTATTATTGTTATTATTAATTTAAAAATATATAATTATTTCACAATGCCATATCTCCTGGGTGGGAAATTTTCGGCTGGTCGACTTCTGAGTCGAAAAAATCTCGAATCTAGTGTACAATAAATGGTTTAGAGAACCTTCAATAATTATATTAGTATTACTATTATAATTCATGTGAAGCGCTATGGGTCTACTAAACACCAGACACACTTCTACTTAACTGTACTCACCGGGTTAATCCTCAGAAAACCTCTGAATTCTCTCTCTTACCTTAGGATTGAGTTTACTGCTGCCGGCGGACTCTGTCTGTGGGGTGGCTTCGATGATCTCGTAGGCCACCCCCCTACCCGCCTTCTGCCTGGAGGTGGTAATGAAACCCTCCTCCCGCAGAGACTCCAGGATAGATTGCTCCTCCTGCCGTGCCTTCTGGTACCCACTCAGAAGTCGAGGACACTGCTTCCCAGTGATGGTCAGGTCTGCGGACGGTGGTGTTGTAGTTAGAACTGGTGCAGTGATGACTGTGTTAAGTGGGATGATAATTTTAATGTTGACGATTAGCGAGTGTAAAGAAAGTTATGACAGCGAAAATGATGAAAGGATGATGATCATTACTGATTTTAAAGTAAAGTAAAGTAAAGTTAATTTGATTTCATTGCAACTTTACATCGAGATTTTGTAATTACAATTTAGAATTGAAGAGCAAGGAGAGCCACTATTATGCCATGGCATTATGGGCAGACTTAATCTAATGACTACTTAATACTAGAGAAATAGAAGGATTTTGTTATAGTTAAACATTAGCATGTGTTTTTAGCAGATAATAAGTTTACTTAAATTACAATCTGAGGATATTACATTTGTCAACGTGTTATGCAAGATGGTTATATCAATAGTAAATATAGCACTTTTATTATGGGTAAATAACACTGAGCATTGTTGAAAGTAGTTTACAATATGAGTATATTTAATTTAGGGTGAGTAGGTGGTTTTTGAGAAGAGTCTTAAATTGATGTTCAGGCCAGGTTGTTTTAATATTTTTTGGTAATGAATTCCAGATTTTGGGGTCCTTTATGTGCATAGAGTTTTTACACAGGGTGATATGGACTCTGGGTATATCAAAAAGTGATCTGTGTCTTGTGTTATGGTCATGGGTCCTGTTAAAGTTGGTGAGGAGAATTTTGAGTGGAGGGTTTATATTTGAGTGTAGAGTTCTATGTATGTAGTAGGCACAAGAATAAGTGTGAATGTTCTTTACAGTGAGTAGTTTTAGGCTTTCGAATACTGGCGGAGTATGGTGTCTAGAGTGGGAATTTATTATCATTCTGACTGCTGCCTTTTGCTGGGTTATGAGTGGTCTAAGGTGATTTAGTACTATGATAATAAAACAGTAACAATATTAATTAAAATATTACAATAACAATTATAATTAACTTCCATTGCATATTTTAATCAACATGTTTAAAAATATATTCACTGAGGTAAGCAGCAGAGAGAAGGAAATCTCAGAGTATGACACAAATATGTTGAGATTAAGCAACGTATTTATATACAGCATGTTTCAGCCTTTACTCGTCTCCCATCGTTGCTCTGTTGCATCGAATGACTCACACGGGTTTAACACTTAATGTAAAAATCATGAGTTACTTTAACACAGTCTTTTTCATATTTTGAGATTTGTGTGGCGAAGCCCACACTGTTATTGTCAACATTACACAGTGATGACTGGAACCTTTGACTGTCAAACCTTGTTTTTTTTTCTTTTTAGTCTGTGTTATTGTACGAGGGTCAGGATATAATGTAGGTGAGACAGCAGCTGTAGGAAGGATAGAAAAAACTGCTAAATATACGACTTATTTCGCAGTTTCAAATTGCTTGAAAAAAAAACGCTGGAAACAGTAGGCAAAACGGTCTTTGAAATAATAATAATAATAATAATAATAATAATAATAATAATAATAATAATAATAATAATAATAATTATTATTATTTTTATTATTATTATTATTATTATTATTTTCATGGAGAAGCGCCAAGCCCGTAAGGGTCATACAGTCTGCGGCATGGAATGTAAACAGGTTTAATTACAAGAAGAGGATGGGAGAGGTGCTCTAAGTTATTGAATCAAGAGCCCTTCACCAGTATTTAGGCAGCCTCTGGAGTAATATACGACCATGTCGTGGGTTCGAAACCCGACGAGAGAAGAACTCTACACTATTTTTACTCAAGCATATTTCTATTGGGGTTATTAAAATTTAATTGAGCTCCCATTTATAGTAAATAGTCTTTACATAGCGTCTTCGTTTCTGTTTTTATTTAATTAGGGGAAAGCGCTCAACCCGTAGGTGTCTTATAGTGCCTGAAGAATAGGAGGCATTCAGGAACGAGCCTAGGTTCATTGGATCAAGAGCCGCTCACTGGCAACAAGCAAGCATATGGTCTAAATTTATTGGTATGGAGATTACCAACAGATTGGTCTGACACAAAGCTGGTTCTGTGGACAGAGGATCAAGCCTCCAGCACTCCTTGTTCTGAATAACACAAACGGGTTGACTGTTTCAAGAAATACACAAAACAGAGTAAGTTGAAGCACCTTACATTTAAAGAGTGCGTGTCAAGGCACTTGAATAATCCTCGTCATACTTCATGGGAACGACCTCGTGCCTTCCAAGAAGAGGCCGACGGGTACGTAAATTATCTTGCATCGACCGTGAAGCGAGGAGCATGCAAGGTGCTAGACGCTGACTATCTCTCCCACTAACATTCATAATAATACAGCTGTAATTTTCTCTCTAAATCTACATTACTCATTGCAAAAGCGTTGATACGAGTATCCATAACTAGCGTCACTGAATCTTTAATACAGTGGCTTTAAGATTTCTAAAGCGTAACATAGATAATTTTTAATGGACCAAAAGTTTTAACAGTTTCTCTCTCGATTGAACATAGATACTTAACGCAGATACTATCTGATGAACCAAAGAGTAACATAGATTTAGTGAAAGGAAGGTTTTTTCATCCATCTCCGGGAACAGGTCCCCCAAAAAGGTCCGTCACAAGAAATAAGTGATATCTTAATACAAAATTTAACCAGAGTGAATGATATTTGAAATGAAAACGATTTCGTTATATATCATTAACACTCTCGAGGAACGTGAACGAGAATGTGAATGACAGATTGTATATCAATGGCAAACAATACCGACAAAATGATGAATTAGACACATGAGCAACCTCTGGGTATCTTTACTTGTAGACGTTTCGATAAAAAAGTATTGATAAAGCCAATGGATGGCGAAACGTCTACAAGTAAAGAAACCCAGATGTTGCACATGTCTCTGATTCATCACCGTGAATGACAGATATCAAAGAGCTTGGAATTTAATTACCATTCACTGTGGTTAAAATGATATATATATATATATATATATATATATATATATATATATATATATATATATATATATATATATATATATATATATATATGTAATTCTGTCAATGTATTCTGTTTACTAATAAAATTCATATAGAATATAAAATATAGAGTAGGAGAAGAAAATATACAGACAGCTCCTGGGAGAACCTTGAGTTTTCCCTGAGGTACGTTTAATGTCTTCTCTGAGGATGAAGGTTCCCAGTAAAGTTCTAGAGGTGGTACCTTCTGATGTGTGTCACACATCAGAAGGGAAGTATGCTAGACATGAGGAGGTCAATGACATCATAAAGAGAAGCCTCGCCACAGCCCGTTGCCCAGCTCAACGGGAACCCCAAGTGCAGAGGTCTGATGGAAGTCAAAAGCGTCCTGATGGAGCAACTATGCTACCCTGGAAAGATGGTAAGCAGATTGCTTGGGACTACACCTGTGCTGCCACAATGGCAGACACCTACTTGTCATACTCCGTAGCCGAAGGGGGTGGAGCTGCCAGCCACAGGGAGACCCAGAAGACTCGCAAATATGAAGGCCTTCCCCCTTGCTATAACTTCATCCCAATAGGGTCGGAGACCCTTGGAGCATGGGGCAAATGTGCTCTAAAGTTTCTCAAAGAGCTGGGTGAAAAACTCATCATAGAAACCAAGGACCACAGGGCGACCAGCTTCCTCTTTCAGAGACTCAGTGTTGCGATCCAGAGGGGAAATGCCTGCAGCATTCTGGGCACGCGGCCCACTGCCGGGGAGCTGGACGAAGTATTTGACATGTAGCTCTGAGTTGTTATCTATGTTGTTTTACTCCCTACTGTATTCTTGTCAATGTATTTTGTCTTGAAATAAAGTTTATACACAATGAAAAGATGGGGTGGTAGGGGAAGTGGAATATTCAAATGGCTTCAGAAAGAAATCTAAATATTCTTCCTTGAAGCCTTTTTATCCACTTCTCCGAGGCTATGGGTCCCACAATTTACACCAGAGGTGGACCCCATCCTATATATATATATATATATATATATATATATATATATATATTATATATATATATATATATATATATATATATATATATATATATATATATATATATATATATATATTATATATAATGAGTAAGACAGAAAGCAGGATAGCAGATGAACAAGGGGGCTTTAGGAAAGGTAGGGGTGTGTAGACCAAGTGTTTACAGCTAAACATATAGGTGCACAGTATTTGGATAAGGATAATGAGGTTTTTGTGGCAATTATGGATTTGGAAAAGGCGTATGATAGGGTGGAAATGTGGCAGATGTTGCAGGTGTATGGAATAGGAGGTAGGTTACTGAAAGCAGTGAAGAGTTTTTATGAGGATAGTGAGGCTCAAGTTAGAGTGTGTAGGAGGGAGGGGGACTATTTCCCAGTAAAAGTGGGCCTTAGACAAGGATGTGTGATGTCACCGTGGTTGTTCAATATATTTATAGATGGGGTTGTAAGAGAAGTGAATGCGAGGGTCTTGGCAAGAGGTGTGGGGTTAAAAGATAAAGAATCAAATACAAAGTGGGAGTTGTCACAGTTGCTTTTTGCTGATGACACTGTGCTTTTGGGAGATTCTGAAGAGAAGTTGCAGAGGTTGGTGGATGAATTTGGTAGGGTGTGTAAAAGAAGAAAATTGAAAGTGAATATAGGAAAGAGTAAGGTGATGAGGATAACAAAAGATTAGGTGACGAAAGATTGGATATCAGATTGGAGGGAGAGAGTATGGAGGAGGTGAATGTATTCAGATATTTGGGAGTGGACATGTCAGCAGATGGGTCTATGAAGGATGAGGTGAATCATAGAATTGATGAGGGAAAAAGGGAAAGTGGAGCACTTCGGAGTCTGTGGAGACAAAGAACTTTGTCCATGGAAGTAAAGAAGGGAATGTATGAGAGTATAGTTATACCAACACTCTTATATGGGTGTGAAGCATGGGTGATGAATGTTGCAACGAGGAGAAGGCTGGAGGCAGTGGAGATGTCATGTCTGAGGTCAATGTGTGGTGTGAATATAATGCAGAGAATTCGGAGTTTGGAAATTAGGAGGAGGTGCGGGATTACCAAAACTATTATCCAGAGGGCTGAGGAGGGTTGTTGAGGTGGTTCGGACATGTAGAGAGAATGGAACGAGACAGAATAACTTCGAGAGTGTATAAATCTGTAGTGGAGGGAAGGCGGGGTAGGGGTCGGCCTAGGAAAGGTTGGAGGGAGGGGTAAAGGAAGTTTTGTGTGCGAGGGCTTGGACTTCCAGCAAGCATGTGTGAGCGTATTTGATAGGAGTAAATGGAGACAAATGGTTTTTAATACTGACGTGCTGTTGGAGTGTGAGCAAAGTAACATTTATGAAGGGATTCAGGGAAACCGGTAGGCCGGACATGAGTCCTGGAGATGGGAAGTACAGTGTCTGCACTCTGAAGGAGGGGTGTTAGTGTTGCAGTTTTATAACTGTAGTGTAAAGCACCCCTCTGGCAATACAGTGATGGAGTGAATGATGATGAAAGTTTTTCTTTTTCAGGCCACCCTGCCTTGGTGGGAATCGGCCGATGTGTTAATAAAAAAAAAAATATATATATATATATATATATATATATATATATATATATATATATATATATATATATATATATATATATATATATATATATATAATATGTTACCAAGGTTCTCGATGGGTGTGAAGTCAGCCTCGACCCTCTTGATGAGCTCCGGAGGGGAGTTTTCGGTGATGACGAAAGAGTAGTCATCGTCGAGGTCACAGATACCAGAGTCGCTGGAATCAACGCTTCTGGCGGAGGTGGAGGTAACGGAGGAGGGAGGTGCTCCTGGCTGCTTGAACCATGGCGCCACGCTTCTTCTGCAGTCCAGGGACTCCTGTAGCGAGGAAAGAAGATAGCAGGTTAGCACCTATAACACCTCATGCCTTTCTGCAGTCCAGAGACTCCCGGGGAAAGAAAACAAGATTCAGTTTAAGTATATATAGTGGCAGTGCCTCGGATCCGAGAGAGAATATTATTCTCATATGGAGCCGCTGAATCACGATGGGTCGCACAGCGTTTGGGGAATGGAGATTAATTAGGTCTGATTCAGGAAAGAGTGAGTAGCTGCAATAGCCCTTCACTAGCATGGAGGCACTCTTCCCTCCCTCCTGGAAGAGTGCCAAGCAAGAAAGGCTGAAAGTTTTCATGTTGATTATTTCTTCCTTCTGATATTTTGTGCCCAAAATCTCTTGGAAACCGATGTCACTTCAAACTCAAAACTTCACTAGGAAAAAGAAAATAGAAATGGAGTTAGTCGACGAGTGATAATTAACACCCCGAGTGGGACTTCGTCAAGTATTTGATTAAGTCCCGGCGGGTTTAAACATTTCGACGTGTTTCCTTACACCTGTTGTCATGTTCACCTAGCAGCAAATAGGTACCTGGGTTGTTAGTCGACTGGTGTGGGTCGTATCCTGGGGGACAAGATTAAGGACCCCAATGGAAATAAGACAGACAGTCCTCGATGACGCACTGACTTTCTTGGGTTATCCTGGGTGGCTAACCCTCCGGGGTTAAAAATCCGAAGAAATCTTATCTTATCTTATCTGTGTGAAACGTCATTAAATGTGTTTTGAAAATATATAAAAAAAAATTGGGAAATAAACGCAACCATGGGAAATAAAGGTATCCATAAGAAACCTGGACATCCATGAACAATAAAGGCAACTACAGGAAATAATGCTACCATAGAAAAAGAAAGGACAACTATAGAAATAAACAGGAAATAACTCACGTGTGTTGATGAAGTGTATCAGTCGAGAATATTTTGGATAATAGTAAATTACCTACGATTCCGTTTCCAGTTATCGTTGACAGTGTTGTTTGCAAAGTTTGATTACCAGGCACAAGCAACATTTCAGCAGATCTCATGAATAGTCAAGACAACTTCGCAGGCACTTTTCTGCTGCTTGTAACTATATTTAATAAGATAAAAAAACATCAAGATGCGATTCGATCGCAGCGCCATGCGAGAAAGGTATCCCCGTATTTCTTAAGCCCAACCACGTCTATCTCAGTGTAGGCAAAAGTAGTGCAGAGTGCGGCATATGTGTTTTGTGTAGCTAAATATTAGCACTGGAGATTGGAAGCCAATCAGAAAAGGCATTCACTAATTATCACATGGAAACTAACATGATTCAATAAAAAAACAATTAGTACCTGGAATGCCCGAAACTAATTCGAAATTTCCACTAAATAAGATTCTCCAGCTTCGAAAGTTTATAGCCAACTAGAAAATTATCCAGTAATTGCACAGGCACCAGTATCCCAAAATACAACAGAACTTTAAGTTCTGTTGTATTTTCTTGTACTCTCAAGTTGTCAGGGTTGAAGGTTTGAAACCGTTCAGACGAGGCACTCACAAATTATCGCAGAAGAACAAAATGACACCTAAAGAGCTCAGAATCAATCCAGATGTTTCAGAAAGATACACCGGCATTTAAGGGTTGAAGCCGATCAGAAGAGCCTTTGAGTTACTGGACGGAAACCAAAGTCGGGAATTATCTACATAAAAAATAGACTAAATGGCACTTGCACCCGGCAACACGCCTATCGTTACCTGAATCTTTCCCGAGTTACAACACACAAACGTTGAAAATTTATGAGGCGTTCTCGATTTATAAAAGAAAACCTTGGGGGAAGACAAAATATTAAGCAGACACTTAAAAGTACCCTATCACCTTAAGGTATACCTAAAAAGTTCTTTAGTAAATAATACAGCAACAGTACTATAGTAACAAAATCAACAATAACAATTCTCTTCACGACCAACCCTGAAAGCTACTGTATCATATTATAAATAGTATATGATACAGAAAGTTGATGAGTAAGACACATGTGCAGCTCCTGTGCACTCGACTGATGTAGTCTGCCGCTCAAGCGAAACGTCTCAGCAATAAAGCTACCTACAGTGCTGGACATGTGACTGGAAGCTAAGGTTTGATCAGCGCCAAACTCTGCGGAATTATGGCTTCCACTTAGCTTGTGTTGGGTGGCAGTGCCTGCGCTGGATGGCAGTGCCTGAGCTGGGTGGCAGTGCCTGCGCTGGATGATAGTGCTTGTGCTATTTATAAGGAGCCGATACACGCTGTGAGGTACACTGCTCACATTAATTAGGAACTATCGACTACACAAGGTTTTTAAAGGCTGACCCCACCAAGCCACAACAAAAATATTTGATCCCTGTGACATTCAGTCGTACAAACTCTCATTGTGTATAAAATGATATATACAAAAGCTTCTCGGTGTTTATATATATAGACATGTACATTTTCGTGTTTATTCACAGATATACACATGCTGGAACATTGCACTTATTTTAATAGGCAAAAAATCTTATTCGTTTAAACCTTCGTGATATGAAGTTAATCACGCTATTGCTTAAGTAGTTATAAGTAGTTTAGTTATACTAGTAGTTGTAGTCGTCGTAGTAGTAGTAGAAGTCGTTGTAGTAATGGTAGTAGTATTAGTAGTAGTTGCAGTAGTAGTAATAGTAATAGTACTAGTAGTATTAGTAGCAGTAGTAGTTGTAGTAGTAGGCTTTATATTAGTGGATTTTATTGATCTAAATATGGTTACTTATTTCAACTTCAAGAGTATGCAAGTGTCATGTGTGTATTTAGGCTTCATACAGCTGTACACAGGTGTAATACAGGTGTGAAGAGATTTACATGTGAATACAGGTGCTATAGATTTGCTCAAGTGAATACGTGTGCCATACATTTGTACACGTGTAAATAGGTGAGCATGTTAAAACAAGTAAAAATGTGTATACAAGTGTACAACTGTACATGTTCATATAAGTACACTTTTACACAGGTGTACAAATATGTACATGTGTACTACATGGGATACATGTGTGGACAGGTATAAGGAAGGTATGTAGAGATGTAATACGGGTGTGCACATGTGTAATTAAGGTGTATAATGTAGGTATGTTACTTACAATGCTGGATTACATTGATTATTCACAGGAAGAGCCCAAGGGTAGACAAATGTAGCATTTAAGTGTCAAGGTTGTGACTGACGCTGTGACCTTCTTCTCTTCTGATGGAAGTGTGGGTGGGTGTGTGGAAGTGTGGGTGGGTGTGTGGAAGTGTGGGTGTGTGGAAGAGTGGGTGTGTGGAAGTGTGAGTGTGTGGGAGCGTAGGTTTGTGAGAGTATTGGTGCGTGGGAGTGTAGGTGTTTGGGAGTGTAGGTGTGTGGCAATGTAGGTGGGGGAGGGTGTGGATGATAATGTGACTTGGGGAGCGTTTGCTGGAGTTAGGCGTGGAGTTTTGGGGTGGGAATCGAGTCAGGGGTGGGATTTAGGGATGGGAATCGAGTCAGGGGTGGGATTTAGGGATGGGAATCGAGTCAGGGGTGGATTGAAAGTAGAAAGTAGGGAAGAGAAGTATAATAATAATAATATCTTTATTTTCTACAAGTACATGTACAAGGTATACAGCCCATAGCTGACATCAATGACATACTACTATATAGAAAGCCACTTGTTATGCTGAGCATTTCTGGCAAATTAGGTGAGTTTCGTCCCAGGATGCGACCCACACCAATTGACTAACACCCAGGTACCCATTTTACTGATGGGTGAACATAGACAACCGGTATAAAGAAACACGTCTGATGTTTCCACCCCTTCGCCGGGAATCGAACCCGGACCCTCACCGTGTGAAGCGAGAGCTTTTGCCACCAGGCCACGGGGCACCGTGTTGAGTGATAGGGGGAGATATCGTCAATCATTCCACTAAGGGTTCGACAGATACAGATCTTTCAAAGGTTTCGTTCCAGCAATGCTAAAGTTACTCTTCTTGGGCATGACCATCTCTCAAGATGGTCTGTCCAGTACACAGGCGAAATATTTTTTTTATCAAACGGCTGTAGGGATGGGATGTAATTACAGGGAGAGGGGAAAGAAAAATATAGGGATAAAGGAGGGGAATGGGAAAAGGAGGAGGAAAGATAGGGAATATGACTGATGATTTCAGTGATTTAAGAATGGTATTACCAAGTATTTCACCAAGGCTACTGAAATTACTAAGGGAAGTAACATGTCAGTGAAAACCAGTACACTATAGGAATTATTTTTAGATATCTCTGAAAGGATATCTTTAAGTGGTTGACTGAACTGTTTTTCGTATCCAACATGAGAACGCCTCATCCGATCGACTACAAATTTTCAACACTGATATACTGTAACTGGGAAAACATTAATAAAACTATTGACGTTTACATTTTTTCTATAGTCTGTAGTATATAGACCATTCCAGGACTTCCCTTCATTGCGATAACTTGAGGAAGCCTCTTCAGATCGGCTTCAACCATTCAACATACGGTTATGATTGTTATTAGTGTGTCATTTTGTCTATTATTTCCAGTAAGATATCTTGACTATGTCTCATCTGAACAGATTATGCATGGCTGATGAGTGACCTGGCACTTGATTGTAGGATAATGTTTAGTTACTCATCGAAATTTACCCTAGGAAATGTTATTTACACGAAGTGTTAAATCCGTGAAGGTCGTTGAGAGCAACGACAGATAAGGGCTCCGTCCACTGTCTGCAGAACCTTAGGCAGAAACACTAATCTCGCAGCCAGACTGCCCAAGGCTGGAGAGGATGATAAGCAATTGGGGGAGGAAGGATAAACTTTAAGGGAGGATAAAAATCAGGGGAGGGGGAATAAACAATAAAGAACGGGGGTAAACATTTGGATAAAGAAAATAAACATTAGAGAAGGGGGGATAAACAATAGGGAACGGGTTACCGTTAAAAGTAGTATCACGAGTTGTCTAAAGTATTTATGAGTAAGACGCATGTGCAACAGTTGGGTATCTTTATTGCTGAAACGTTTCGCTTACAAGAAAGATACCAAACTGTTAAGTCTCATACTGTAGGATTTTCATACACAAATACTTACATAATACAGAGGTAGACACATGGTCTAGTGTCATACAGAGGTAGACACATGGTCTAGTGTCATACAGAGGTAGACACATGGTCTAGTGTCATACAGAGGTAGACACATGGTCTAGTGTCATACAGAGGTAGACACATGGTCTTGTGTCATACAGAGGTAGACACATGGTCTAGTGTCATACAGAGGTAGACACATGGTCTAGTGTCATACAGAGGTAGACACATGGTCTTGTGTCATACAGAGGTAGACACATGGTCTAGCGTAATACAGAGGTAGACACTTGGTCTAGTGTCATACAGAGGTAGACACATGGTCTAGTGTCATACAGAGGTAGACACATGGTCTAGTGTCATACAGAAGTAGACACATGGTCTAGTGTCATACAGAGGTAGACACATGGTCTAGTGTCATACAGAGGTAGACACATGGTCTAGTGTCATACAGAGGTAGACACATGGTCTAGTGTCATACAGAGGTAGACACATGGTCTAGTGTCATACAGAGGTAGACACATGGTCTAGTGTCATACAGAAGTAGACACATGGTCTAGTGTCATACAGAGGTAGACACATGGTCTAGTGTCATACAGAGGTAGACACATGGTCTAGTGTCATACAGAGGTAGACACATGGTCTAGTGCCATACAGAGGTAGACACATGGTCTAGTGTCATAGAGAGGTAGACACATGGTCTAGTGCCATACAGAGGTAGACACATGGTCTAGTGCCATACAGAGGTAGACACATGGTCTAGTGTCATAGAGAGGTAGACACATGGTCTAGTGTCATAGAGAGGTAGACACATGGTCTAGTGCCATACAGAGGTAGACACATGGTCTAGTGTCATACAGAGGTAGACACATGGTCTAGTGTCATAGAGAGGTAGACACATGGTCTAGTGCCATACAGAGGTAGACACATGGTCTAGTGTCATACAGAGGTAGACACATGGTCTAGTGTCATAGAGAGGTAGACACATGGTCTAGTGCCATACAGAGTTGGGTAAGCAGGAAGGAAACGAGCTTTCTCTTCGCCCTTCGATAGAGCACATCTTGCCACTTAAGTTAAATAATTAACATTACACAAAAAATATCAGGAGAGTTACTGGGAAAATAAAAAAAAACATATGTAATAAGGGAACACAATTATTTATTATGATAATAAAAGAGAGTTATTTGGTAAAAGACAAGTACCGGTAATAATTCTCTTAGACACATAGATAAGGTACTGGGGAGGGAGGAGTATAATACTAATTGGGGTTTATTACATAGGCTGTTTCATAATTATGAGAAAGTGAGACACAAACTTATACAAGTGATGGAAACACTAGTAATCAGCTAATCCACTACAATCCACTTATCCACTTCATCTTTTGGTTCATCCACAGTCACGACCCGACTCTGTCCTCTCACACCCAAACCTTGGTCCCTTGACTCACGAAATCGTAATGACACGATTGCAAACAAACCAAACCACGGGTCCCTTGTCTCTCTGGCCAGCTCTTGTATAGGTATAGTGTTTGTCAGGAAACAGGACAAGTGTTTCCTCACGCGGGTCTTAGTCATATGATGACCCACAACTGGAGCTTTTGGCCATCTGACAGAGGACTTCAGCTGGCTTACCGGTCCACCTCTTCAAAAATCATGGTTATGATTATAACTATTATTAAGTATTGGTAGGCCAGCTCTTGTACTCCCTGAATGGTTTTTGAGGACCTCACCTCTTTCCAACACCCAAACCTTCGAACTAACGCTACTCTACCGTCCAGCAAAAAGTAACTAATCAGAATGTGGCCACGTACACAGTACCGGACGAAATACGTACTTCAAAGGGTAGGCCGTCAACAACAACAAAAAAACAGTCAGGCCTACGGTCTTTATTAATAGCAGAGGGAAAAAACACCAATGTCTGACTCAACACTGTTTAATGCTAAGTATAACGAACATTAACCCCTTAGAAAATGTGACACTGGGTGTGACTCTATGCAACGATGTTCCTCAAGTGATTAGGTCGCATCCCACTTGGTCACATTCCAAGCAGCCACAAATATCATTGGAACTTATGTTGACAATATTAATAAAATGCGAATCATGTACACACATGTGGCAACAACTGTCTACCAATATTAAATACAAGGGATAAATGATTAAATTAAAGGAAAAAAAAAAAATTATTATTAGATAAATCGGGTGTAGTTTTTTGCTTCCCTACTCTGTATAACAATGGATTTTTTTTTAACTGAACAAATTTGAATATATCCGCAGTGTGCAAGTGACGTAGAAGAGGGGAAAAGATTGCGGAAGAGAGGGAAGAGTGAAACTAAAGGGAAGGAGAAAGAGTGAGGGTAGTGAAGGGCAAAATAGGGAGGGAGAGTAACAGTAGTGTTTTGTTACACTGTTCAATATGTCAGTTACATGGTGGGAACAAAAGCTACTTATGTTTTTTCTGACATAGTCCCTCACACAGAATGAGTTACCTACACTGTTGAAGAAGAGGGAGGAGGCAGTGAGGGAGGGAGTGAGAGGAGGAGGCAGAGAGGGAGGGGAGTGAGAGGGAGAGGCAGTGAGAGGGAGGGGAGTGAGAGGGAGGAGGCAGTGAGAGGGAGGGGAGTGAGAGGGAGGAGGCAGTGAGAGGGAGGGGAGTGAGAGGGAGGAGGCAGTGAGAGGGAGGGGAGTGAGAGGGAGGAGGCAGTGAGAGGGGTGTTCCTCGTGCGTGTTGTACGTGTCAGTATCGAACAGTGTTGGCACTTGTACCACCTTACCACTGCCCACCCGACCACTGCCCACCCGACCACTGCCCACCCGACCACCGGCCACCCGACCACAGGCCACCCACCTCAGCACGACCTTGGGGAGGCGGGACCAACTCACCCGAAAACTGTCAATAGTTTATAACCTGTGGAGTCGATCCGCTGGATACCAGATGGTTGCGACAATACATCAGAAATAGTACAGCGGAGCTTAATAAAACAGTTTATAAACATTTCCGAACTAACCAACAAAATAGAGACGTAACTTGGCGACGTTTCGGACCGTTGTGGACGATTATCAAGCCACGACTATATAATGGCCACGACAGATTGAAAAGTAGTTCAGTTTAATATTTAACAAGTTAATTAGTTGTAAATTGTTCCAGCTCTGGTCCCCTCTAGGGAGGTTCCTTGACGCTGGTGAGAGGTTATTGATCCAGGGAAATGACCCTGGATCGGTGCTCCAGTTTCCTCAACTGAGCCTGAATACCTTCCATCTCTCCCCCACCCACAGGGGCTGTATAATCCCTAAGGGTTTAGTGGTTCCCCATGATTATAATAAGATCCAGCTTCGGTACTCTTCTGTTTACAGAAATCACCTTAGTGAAGGTAGTTACGTTATTATTAGCCACTCAGTGAGGTTAAGTTTATGTTCTGCTTGAATAAGTGCCCGTGTTGACTCCATGGTGCAAATAGCACTTATTTGGGACCCAGAAACGATTAAGTACGCCTTCGCATCACAGAACTGTTTTCCCACTGCGGTTAAGAGGAAGAAGCCTCGTATAAGTGCGTGAATATTCCACGCATTATAACCGGGTAAATAAGTCACCTCACTGAACGAGCAGGATAGAACCCATGGTGAGCCGATCTTAGTTAAAACTGGCCTACTAGCTATGTACAATCGTGTTACAGTATTACGATTTCACGAATCGTAAATAAAGATTTCTCATCAATGGTTCCTTCGGGCCTTACAAATATGTGGCCATTACTTCCTGGAGGAGAAGTTTGATACAACTGATTAGATTGCTGCTGACTTGAAGTAAATGATAAATCTTTAAAATAGGTAAATGTAATAAATATAATTATGTAAATTAAAGACTCACAAGTACAAAGGAAACTTCTATTAACAGATGACGAGTCCATTGGACATCAAGACTGATCAAATATAAATGTTGGTGTCCAAGCTTGGTATCCAGATTTGGTGTAAAATACTTTGTATTAAAATCTGGAATTCAAACTAGGTGTTCAAGCTTGGTATAAGCTTACTGGTTGTGAGCCTTTTATTCACAATGAGTGTTTTATACCACCTGTACTCAATAATAATATTATATGAAAAACATATTTATAGTGCAAAGAAATGTTGTAAATGTCTTTCTAATTATTAAAATGTTTAACATAATTGTAGTACTGAAAAAAAAAAAAATATTTAGGTCGGGCTAAGGAAGGTACTAACAACAAACGTGAAACTCATCAATCCAATGTATAATTCATCAGGTTAGGGATCGTAAACATTTTATACACTTAAATAAAATTTATTTTGTTGTCTCTTGTCATTCTATTATTGAAGGAAGCATGAACGAAGCATTATGAAATGTTCTATAACTAGTATGCAGAATATGAAAATTGACATTTGTGATGTATATTTTGAGCTCATTAATGAGACTGACGGATCATTTAAGATTCTGTCCTGGCTGGGCAGAGTCAACGCTTCGGGAATTTTATTACAGATCAGAGAATGGCTTGAGAAAGTAGGTCAAAATGTGAGGCATTGTTGTTGAAGGTGTAAAACAAGGTTGGTAACCTTTAAGTGACGGTGGTGGATATTTAATTGAATATTGCCAAGAAAGATATTTGGTAATAATGCCTCAAGAAGAAAAGGATATGTATACGCGTCATGAAAAGAGGGTGGAAAGTAGTCTGCTGAGTTAGTGATATGTGTTATCATTATTAAGTGGTCTATAAACTGAAAAAAATGGGTGCTAGATGATATGATTAACTGATGGAACAAACATTAATTAGAATCAGACGATGTGATGAGGAGGATGTCGAGAAAGTGTGACTATAAGAATGCAGAGTCAGAATTTTAAATTCTGACGCAGAAAAGTTTGATAAAAGGAAGGACGACTTTTAAGACAAAATGAATGACTGGCAGAATGAAGCGATAAACACTGTAAGAAAAGTTGACATAGAATTGACAAAAGGAAGGCAGAGTATGTGGACAAAATAATTTAATAAAGTAGTAGAGAAGTTTAAAAAAAAATATGAAGAAAGACCTTAAGAGTAAACCCATAGATTCCTCAACAAGCTTTCAATAGGAAAACATTTCGCTCTGTACAGAGCTATACACAGAGAGAAACGTTGTCCAAATAGAAGTTTTATCTGTAACTTGTCTGTCTTCATAATGTCAACTGTACGAATATCATTTAGAAAATAGATTTATTAGTTAACAATGAAAGTTGTGAGACATCTCAGAGGTGTTAGAGACGCTAATTGAGAAGACAAAGGTGTTAGAGACGCTGGTTGAGGAGACAGAGGTGTTAGAGACGCTGGTTGAGGAGACAGAGGTGTTAGAGAGTGGTTGAGGAGACAGAGTGCAGGATGGTTGAGGAGACAGAGTGTTAAAGACGCTGGATGAGGAGACAGAGGTGTTAGAGACGCTGGTTGAGGAGACAGAGGTGTTAGAGACGCTGGTTGAGGAGACAGAGGTGTTAGAGACGCTGGTTGAGGAGACAGAGGTGTTAGAGACGCTGGTTGAGGAGACAGAGGTGTTAGAGACGCTGGTTGAGGAGACAGAGGTGTTAAAGTCGCTGGATGAGGAGACAGAGGTGTTAGAGACGCTGGTTGAGGAGACAGAGGTGTTAGGGACGCTGGATGAGGAGACAGAGGTGTTAGGGACGCTGGATGAGGAGACAGAGGTGTTAGAGATGCTGGTTGAGGAGACAGAGGTGTTAAAGACGCTGGATGAGGAGACAGAGGTGTTAGAGACGCTGGTTGAGGAGACAGAGGTGTTAGAGACGCTGGTTGAGGAGACAGAGGTGTTAGAGACGCTGGTTGAGGAGACAGAAGTGTTAGAGACGCTGGTTGAGGAGACAGAGGTGTTAGGGAAGCAGATGAGGAAGTAAAGGTGTTCGAGAGATGGAGAGAATATTTTTATTAGTTTAACAATAAATAATTAAATGCAGGTAGCAATCTCGTGCATGCTTAAAGAGAAGACCGGGAAATAAGTATGAAGGATGTGAATAACTTAATAAGCTGGATGAAAGGAAAAATAAAAGAGAATGAATGGGATTAGCAGTGAAGTGTTGACAGTAGGTGGGGCTGAAGTGTTGGAATATTTAGTGGATAATTTATTCACTATCTTATGAAGGAAAGGTATCTGAGGATAAGTTAGGATTTTGTTCGGATTTTTAACCCCAGAGTCTTAGTCACCCAAGAATGTCATTGCATAATCGACGACTGTTTGGCTTATTTCCATTGGGGTTCTTCAATCGTGTCCCCCAGGAAGCGACCCACACCAGTCGACTAATACCCAGGTACATATTTGCTTACCAGGTGAACAGAGAATATGTATATACATTAATAGTCTTTCGTGTTACTATACAGATCACTGTAACTCATGTCTTACAGAGAGTACGCAAAAGCATTACGCTGGTTTTCAGCTGAAGAGAGAGTTTGGTGGCCGTTATAGAAGCACAGTATATTTTTCAGCATTGTGAATGACGTCAGAGAAAGTGGTCGCTTAGTCACCAGTACATTCCTGGTCGAGCAGAGTGCTGAACCCCTCACGTGACGCTGATTCCTGGTACTACGTTACTGCTGCTTATGCCAGGTATGTGTAGAACAATTATCAACCTTCCTCGAATGATATTGATTGTCATAATAAGAGGTATGATACATTATTCTACAACTGAGTAACATGTACGAGGTTTAAGTTCATTCTCGACTTGGTTGATCACGAGGCTTCGTCAAATGGCATATTTTACAGATGCTGATCATATTTATTTATTTACGTTATCAGATATATAGATAATGCATGATTAAACATCAAGACTGAGTTGCTCTCACGAGCAGTGGTGATAAATAAATCATGAGTCATTCATCAATTGATAAGTGACGTCACGACACTCTAGACGCTCTTTTTTGATTGGTCAGTCGCAAAGTGATGGCGTCACAACCCCGTTTTCAAGGAGCTTTACTCTTTGATTGGTTAAATACCAAATGAATACATCACATACCCCCTTGGGCGTTATCTGACTGGTTTGATGTTAAGGAACACGTGAGGTCACCAGCCCCTAGTCTTTCTCTGATTGGCCAAACGCCGGATATTTGTTCTAATATTTATGCGCGTGACGTCACTGAGCATCGCAAAAGACAGGAAGAGATATATATCTGGGTAAACAAGAGTAACTTGCAAGTGTCACGTATCACCCAGGTCACCACAGTATCAGATAAAAAAAAATTACGATCAATTCAATTTCTTTACCATAATTCTGATATCAGTCTAAAAATAAATAAGTGACCTAAATGCTCACCTGAGGAACAACCTCCTTCTACCATGCCTCCTTTCCTGCCACGCCCACATCCCTGCCACGCCCCTCTCCCCTGCCACACCTCGAGACTCCTGCGCTCTGAGGTTAGGTACAAGGTGCTTTATTGTTCCTATTATATGTAAATAACCAGCTGAAAGGGACGGTCTCTGATATGTCAAGCTTAGGAGGTTCCAAGAATACTTGTATACACTCCACGTATTGTGAAACAAATAACTGGTACTGGACAATCCCACCAAGGGTAATGATAATTATTATCATCAAGGGCAATTGATGGTAATTTAAGTTACACAGCGGCTGGGAAATAAGAAAAAAATAGATTTGATTCGAGGGTAGTTCCAATTCCTTAGATCAAGAACTGTTTACCAGCATGAAGGCGCCCTCTTTGAAGGTTATTATCAAGGATTCAGGTGGAGGGGAAACGAATATCTCACGAATTTAGAACGAAAGGCACCACTGATGACCTAAATCTCGTTTTACGATATTGTCGATGGTAACGTAAGTGCTATATTTTATATAAAATAAACATTCTATTTATGCTAAGTTTAGCCAGCTAGGGGCTATATCAAGTGGGTGAAATCTTGCATAAATAAGCAGTTCCTTGCTATAAGTGCTACCACTTGTAAGCTTCAAGCCATTGTACCATGCGCTATTTTCCAGTCTGTACAAACTCAAACTTCATAGTCTGGTAAATGTAGTAGTCTGAGGAGTGGTAGGAGCATGACTCTGAACAGAGAAGTGGTGGAGACAGACACATTGTTTCACCTTTAAGAGGTTTTGATGATAAATTAGACACATGTGCAACCTCTGGCTATCTCTACTTTGTAGACGTTTAGCCATCCGGTGTCTTTATCAATACGTACAATACATGGACATAAATCTGAAGACTGTACAAATATATACAAAAGACAGTAGAAGACGAGGTAATCAGTCCCTCAATCTGGGTGAAACGTTGTAACAAATAAAAGTCTTTAGTTATCAATTAGCTATTTAAATTATTAAGTTTTCCAGTAGTTTTAACATTTACTGTCATGTCTTTGATTTCATTACAGTGTTCTGTCAAAACTGCAAGACGTAACTGAGACATCCGGCTAAGATTCACAACTAACCCCCAAATTAGAGACAAAGCTAAGCTACGTTTCGGTCTGCTTTTGACTATTATCGGGTCGTAACTTGGTAATGGCCCAGGATGGACCTATACGTCGTTCAAGTTTCATCTCTAATTTGTGAGCTAGTTGTGGAATGTTCAAGCTTCTATTGTGGTGTTGCACCAACACTTCAGCCCACTGGAATTGTAATTCAAATTTGTAAACTTTATAATATGCTTAGTGTTGAACTCAGTATGTTTATATTCCGTTTCCGCTGGGTGGAGGAAGCTAAATTTCAGCTGTTTTCCAGTAGCTGATTTTATCACCTCAGTCAATAAGAAGTATTAAGAGTTTTGTCTTCATCTCTGTTATTAAGGGAAGTAGACCGGGGCTCATGCAAAATCTTACTGGTGTAATAATCGAGTGTTAGTACACCAGGACAAGTGAGTTATTACTTTTAGCTAGAGGCAGAGCAACCGGTTTTAAGAAAGCCGGGAATGCCAAGAGGAAAAAGAGAACTGTCAGAGACAGTTGTGATAGTTACCGAGAGCCGGAAAGAGTCTCTCCTGAGGCTGAAACTATGGCAAGAAACTGGGAGAGTACATTGTGAGGAAAAGGAGATGTGCAGACATTCATATCCCTTGGCACCCTCTTTTCCTCAATAATACTGTCCCATTTTTGTCAATGGGTTATTCGTGAATATTATTCAGAGCAACAATTAAGTTTCAAAAATTTAAGGATAAATTCGTGAATGGTTGAAATGTTTAGTGAATGGTGAATTTCATAATGTTTTTCAAACTCTCCTCTCTTTGAGCCCCAATTTCCATGTTTATTATAGTAAGATTATGCTGAAAAGGGAAGGTGTAATTCAGTGATCTGAGGATACTTGCGAACCAGTGCAGTGGTTAACCCATTCCCCGAGTGAAGGTAATTACCCTGGTCAGTTATATTAATTATAATTAAGTCACCGGTGGATTTAGGGTGATACAATACAGTGTCGGGCTGACACTGTATTGCAATTCACTGAAAAGGGAAGGTGTAATTCAGTGATCTGAGGATACTTGCGAACCAGTGCAGTGGTTAACCCATTCCCCGAGTGAAGGTAATTACCCTGGTCAGTTATATTAATTATAATTAAGTCACCGGTGGATTTAGGGTGATACAATACAGTGTCGGGCTGACACTGTATTGCAATTCACTGAGCAAGATTAAATTAATGTATGGAGGGTCATTGCTAATGACTGTGGCAACAAGACAAGTGGGTATTATGACACCTAATGCAGAGCATCACTGTTTCAGTGGAATTGAGCTTTAGTAATCCTTAGTATTGATCACAATCATGGGCGAAAAATCTGAACTAAAGGCTTGCCATATAACACCTGTTATTTCTACTGGTAAAGTGATTCCCTCTGACCCTAGAGTCGCAGCTTCGACTCCCACACAATACCTCCTCTTGTATTATCCACTGGAAGAGACTCTTTTCTCTCCTGGATTAGAGTTACGACCAAGTGGTAGAAAACTGCAGCATTTGCAGTAACTTTATGATGGCAAGAATGGAGATTCCTGGAAGCGTTCAGTGCAACGCTTGCGCTGAACATAGATTATGTATGTAGCGCCTGTGTGAACTTTACTTGCTTGAAGGGGAAGGGGAGGTTTGTGTTGTGGTGGTAGGGGTTGTGGTAGGGGTTGTGGTAGGGGTGGTGGTAGGGGTGGTGGTGGTAGGGGTGGTGGTAGGGGTGGTGGTAGGCGTGGTGTTGGGTGTAGGGGTGGTGGTTGATGTAGTTGAGGTGGTGGTGGGGGTAGTGGTGGTAGTGGGGGTAGTGGTGGTTGTGGGGGTAGTGGTGGTTGTGGGGGTAGTGGTGGTGGTTGGGGTAGTGGTGGTGTGGGTAGTGTGGTGGGGTTGGGTAGGGGGTGGTTTGTGGGAGTAGTGGTGGTGGTGGAGTGGTGGCGGTGATGGGATTATTAGTATTATTGCTGTTTTTGTTATTCCCTCCCTCCCTCTGTTCCTTCGCCTCTTTTCCTTCTCTCCTCTCCTATTCAGTTTCCATCACTTCATTTTGTCATTTCTAACTTATTCTCATTTTTTTTTTCTCTTTCGCTCGTACCTTTTCTCTAAATACCTCATAATCCCCCTCTCCCTCTTCTCTTTTTCTTCTTCCTCTTATTTTTCCTTCCCTCTTAGTTCAGATCCTCCCCCCTTCTCCTCCTCCTCCACCTCCTCCCCCCCCCCGCTCGTCTTTGTGAGAACTCTCCATCTGGTCAACTTATTAACTTAATGATATGTAAAGTGAACCTGGCTGTTTGTATACACTGTTTACTTAACATCACTTTAAGTGCAGGAAATATATTAACGTCTTCCTTACGCATATATACGCACATGCTGACAGGCACGTACTCGCCTTGTGAACAAGAGATACGTCGCAAAACAAGCTTTGTCGGATGGCGATGAAACTTCCTTCTGAGCGAAACGTAGTCCTCATAAAAGCTTGATCCGCATTGTGTCTTTTTTTCCACTGTTGTCGGCAGCGCATCCGAATTCATTGCAGTTTAAACACTTAGTTGTATTCACCTAGTTTTGTTAGAAAGGGTCGATTCATAGCTCCTGTCCCCGCCTTTTGACTCTTGTTGACCAATTCCACAAATAGGTGAGTACAAAACAATAGAAGGAATAGATGGCAAACTGTTACAACAGATGAGAGACTAAGAAGAAAATCTGAACATTTATAAGAAGGAAAATGTCTCAATTGGAGTTCCCTATGGATGTGTACTTGCCTCCCTAATGTTTTAATTTAAGTAAATGATTTATCCCCAAAAAATGAAAAACTGCGTCAATTTGAGGATGAGATAAACTTTGTATCCAATAGATAATAAAAAACCGACTGAAAATCTTTACAGAACAAACTGAAAAAATGAGTAAATGGAGAGATAGATGATGGAATTTAATTTTGATAAATGTTATGTAATGAAAACATGAGAAGGAGAAATTAAGCCTCACGAAGAATATAAAATTATGTGACAGCAAACTGAGAGAATCAGAGAGAAGGACACAGGAGTCATTAACAAAAGTTTCACCGGAAGATCATATATGTGATATTGTGAGAAATTCATAATGTCAGTGTCACAAATAACAGCTATAAAAATAGCTTTCAAATATACGAATGGAAATAAGCTAAACAGATGAAAGATGCTTAAAACACACACACACACACACACACACACACACACACACACACACGCCCCGATGGTATGGTGGCTAGCGCTCTTGCTTCACGCACGGAGGGCCCTGGTTCAATTCCCGGCGGGGCCGAAACATTTCGAAGTGTTTCGTTACACACACACACACACACACACACACACATACACATACATACAACAGGCCTAGTGTCTAATCGACATGTGCCTAGGACAAAATGGTAACACACATACACACACACACAACCATACACACACACAAACACACAACCATACACACACACACAAACACACAACCATACACACACACACAAACACACAACCATACACACACACACAAACACACAACCATACACACAGTGAAGAGGCGGAGCCAGGACCTGTGACTCGACCCCTGCAACCACAACTAGGTGAGCAACTAGGTGAGTACACACAACAAGACAACACACATCACTTCCATTTAAGGGGAGAGAAAGTATAGGAGAAAGAGACAGGGTGGTATAGGGTAAAGTGACAGGGAAGGTGGACAGAAGAGGAGGAGGAAGACGGAAGTAAGAAGAGATGAAGCGAAGGTTGAAGGAATGAACGGGAGAAAGATGTGGAGGAGGTAGGGAAGGAGAGTGGAGGAAACAAGGGATGGTGAGAGCAGGAAGAAGGGAAAAAAGAAGAAGATGAAGCAGAAGAGAAGGGAGAGGAGGAGGATCAACGTTTGTACTGTCTCACCTACACACCTACAACAGTCACAGATCAATTGCAACACTATAACCTCACCTTTGGACCGACCGTAAAGGAATATAACAGAACGACCTTCACTGAGGTTAACACAACCTGCATTGAGGTTAACAACCTTCACTGATGTTAACACAACCTCCACTGTGATTAGCACAACCCCCCACTAAGGTTAATTCGCCCTCCAGCCCCTTCTGGTTGTGTAATTACAAGTAATAAGGAAGAAAGTATGTGTTTCTAATTCTTAGCGACCCGTCATGTTCTTAAGAACAGTCGCTTGTTAAGACACTTTTTCCCAGAAACCGTCGATCCAGTAGGAAAGACTTCTTCGACGTACGACCAAACTGGTGGTTAGCGACGCCAACAGCCTCGCTCAGTCTATGAGAGCGACGCCAACAGCCTCGCCTAGTCTGTGAGACCGACGCCAACAGCTTCTGAAAGCCTTTGAAAGCGACGCCATGTATCATTCATTCATCGGCATCATTCATTAACAACATTCATCAGCGTCATTTATCGACATCATTCAACATTATTTATATGCGCATACGTGTCTTTCTTACACACACACACACACACACACACACACACACACACACACATCCAGAGATTGAAACATTTCGTCTTTCTCCTGTATTCTTCAAGGCTTCGCGATCATTTTTTTGAGTTGAATATATGACATGCTCCACTTTTATTTCCATCATAGTTTTGATGGAAGAGAGGCGTTAAGGAGGGAGGGAGGGGATGAGAGAGGAAGGGGAAGGGAGGGAGGGAGCTAGGAGGGAAGTAGTGACTAGTCTCCACTCTCTTTGATATACAAGTAGATCAGAATTTGCCTTTCTACTTTTGTACTCTAGTGCGTACCTGCTCCTTCTTCCTACATTCTCTCCATCCCTTTCTCCTTTTTAAAATCCTACGAACTCTCTCCCTCTATCTTTCTCTCTCGTTCTTTCATTCTTTCGGTCTCTCGCGCGACCCACAACCACCTCTCGTGCCTTGCGACATTTTATCAAACATAAAAATCCCAGTAATGCCGCGCTACGGTCCCAAGCACATTATGTCCTATCGGGCAGCGTACATCTATGTCGGACGGCCACGGACGAAAGTATAGAATACAGAGGTGTAATAGAATTAATAACTGGGCTTCCACCTTACAAAACTGAAATATTTGTCATACTTGTTGGTCTCAAGCTTGTGGAAAGTACGACCACACACAGTGTAACTGACTGTTTCTTCATTATTTGCTCTAAACAGCCTGAGACCTGAATGTAGTATGATTGTGTATGAAGCTAGGCACAGATATACACAAATTACTAAAAATGGGTAAACAGTTAAGCTTTCTCTTGTTGATTCCTTCTCACATAGGCCTCCAGGAGCATTGTAAAGTTGATGAATTAGCTAAACAAGCATTAGATAGAGAGAGTGTTGAGAATAATTTTTGCTTTTCAAACAGAAGTTCACAAAAATATTGCCAGAAAGGAACTAGCAAGCGATCTTGAAGAAAGTAGAACAGTATAGGCAGTAACTAGCAGATCCATTATCCATCACAATAATAGGTATAAAATTAAACATTTTTATGAAGAAAGTAACAAGGTTTAGTGATGAGCAGATGGTCATGCGTAGTGCTGGATGGAAGGCAGTGGGTGTTGTGAAGATGGTCATGCGTAGTGCTGGATGGAAGGCAGTGGGTGTTGTGAAGATGGTCATGCGTAGTGCTGGATGGAAGGCAGTGGGTGTTGTGAAGATGGTCATGCGTAGTGCTGGATGGAAGGCAGTGGGTGTTGTGAAGATGGTCATGCGTAGTGCTGGATGGAAGGCAGTGGGTGTTGTGAAGATGGTCATGCGTAGTGCTGGATGGAAGGCAGTGGGTGTTGTGAAGATGGTCATGCGTAGTGCTGGATGGAAGGCAGTGGGTGTTGTGAAGATGGTCATGCGTAGTGCTGGATGGAAGGCAGTGGACCAGTTTTTATTAGTGATAAGAAAGACATATTTCAGGAGGAAGAGAGTTAATATTTTGCAGATCTGCTTAATGTCAACACTCAGCAAATAATTAAAATGAAGCCTGCTGGTTGTGCTGCTCCTGTTGCTACAGATACCGATGCCACTGCCGCTGCCGCTGCCGCTGCCGCAGCCGCCGCCGCTGCTGCCTCTGCTGCTGCTGCTTTCTTGGTGTTTTCTGCTTCTGTTGCTCTTGTTTTCATCATCGTTGTTGTTGTTGCTGCTGCTGCTGCTCTTGCTACCGCTGCCGCTGTTTCTACTGCTGCTACTACTGCTGCTGCTGCTGTTGCTACTGCTGCTGCTACTGCTGCTGCTGCTGCTGCTACTGCTGCTGCTGCTGCTGCTGCAGGTAAAGTTGCTGGAGTGGTGTGGGTCCGTCAAGGCCCTACTCACCTTGAAACAGGTAAGTGGAGCAAGGTCACACAAACAGACCCACGGTCTACATTACCTACTACTTTGCTGAGGGAATGTTAGTGGGGAAGAGAGGTGAGTAGGGGAGGGGGAGAGGTTAGTTATCACTTGTCAAAGGCACTTGTCGACAGACTTCTAGCTTGCTGCGTGTGCTTGTTTACTCACCTATTTGTGGTTGCAGGGCTCGAGTCGTAGCTCCTGTGTGTGTGTGTGTGTGTGTGTGTGTGTGTGTTGTGTGTGTGTGTGTGTGTGTGTGTGTGTGTGTGTGTGTGTTTGTGTGCGCTCGCGCGCGGCAAAGAGATACAGAAATAGAGAGGTAATTAACTCTATTATTCGCCAGAGTATTAAAGAAAAAGTGGCAGTAATATAATTTAAGACCATTTCTGAATATTCATGATTTGTGTAATGACTCCCTACCACCCTGTTGTATTAGAAGATTCCAGGGGTCAGCGCCCCCGCTGCCCGGTCTCAGACCAGGCATCCTGCTTGACGGCTGGCTGAGTCAGCCTGTTGATACTCTTCTTTCCATTTTGTGCATTCTTGATGATGCCGTGTCGAGAGCAGTAATAATTTTTAATATCTTGATATATTGACTTACGTCTAACTTAGACTCACATTTGAATAGATATAAATTTTAAAATGGCGTTATATAATACGTTTCATAATATACGTTTTCCAAATTAGATACTTATAGACTACATGGAACATCACATAAATAAACACATAAATTTCTCCTTTCATTAACTTGATTGATCTATAATCATATAATTACAAGAAAAATAACATGTATCATCGATTGCTAAATACTCAAAAGAATACGTTTATAATTAATTAAGTTGAAACTCTCATTAGCGCTGTGTTTACGCTACCTAAACACAGCTAGCGCTCCTAATTAGGTATCCCCGAAGTGGTGCATTTAAGTTGGTCTCTCCCTTTTTTTCAATGTTTCGTTTTTGTTTTATTCATAACATGACGTCTATTCCAATGGGGTTCAAATTTTCAAGGTTAGTGTAGGTAACCAGGACAAACATCATCTATTTATTGGCATGTGGAGGTGCCCTATTATACAACTTATACAACAACCCATATCAGGATTAGTGGAATGGGTCCGATAACATTGAAAAGCCTCTTCTTTCTGCCTTCAAGCATTCGGGAAAAAGTGTATCCCATTTCGACATGAATGGAGAGTGTAACTGCAGTGTGTAGGTGAAAATTTGTTAATCGTGTGAGAAAAATAGCGTGAATTTTCTTTCACCGTTAAAACACGTTCAATCCGATTGAGTATATCGCTTTAGAATGGCTTCAAACTTTAATGGCTAATACATCATACGGAGAGGATCGTACACTGTAAGTTTACTATACGAAGGTGCAAACTGTCAGCATGATAAATATGGCGTGAATGAAATAAATAAAAAGCTATATCACTGAAAAGGCCTAAAATCCTTAGGAGAGAAATATATGTCATTTCTTACACATAGAAGAGTGAAGAACTGGTTTCAAATGTGTGCACTGAAATTACTGCTTACGTGTTGTTACAGCGATAGTTTTTATGTGCGGATGTGTGTGAATGTGTAACACCCATCGTTGTCAAGAGACACTGGCTGATTTTCGCACGCTACAACTGTGAAAAAATTATATTGATATCGAGAATGATCGCACTGTTGTTAGGTAATGATCTACGGGGATTATGTGTAAACTTTCGTTGAAAAAATGTAAACCAAGAAAATCAAATGTTGGAACCAAGAGTCATTGGAAGCCGCTGTTCAAGAATATTGTGCGAGTTAAAAATTAGTAACGAAACTAAAAGAAAAAATGCAGAAACCGCAGTGAAACCAATGTTATCAGTGTGAAACCAGTCAGAGCCCCCGAGACATCAATGACTCACGAAATCATAATTACACGACTGTAAACAAGCCACAGAACGGGTTGGGCTCGAACCCATGGCAAGCAAGTTTAAAAAATCACAGGAGCTACTAGAGTCCAGGGAGAAACTAAACAAACTGCCAAATGATGCACCAGGCTCATGATGTCACAAACTTTCTGGAAGTCAAACTAAATCAATCCAGTTGGTGTACACTCTGCCATCAACGTGAGTAAAATAAATAAAAAGAAAAAAAAAACAGTAGTATAACTAACTGGTAAAAATAAACGAACTTATTGGTAAAAAAAGTGTAGCAAGTAAGTCCCTGAAACGCGCTGATAACACCTAAAGATAAAGAATTTTAGAAAGTGAAATAAATGTACAGTGTTCAGCCTTTTAATTTTTAATTTTTATTGATCAGAATTGGATACAGGAACAGTGTGGCGCTATCCTCACTAATGATAGTAAGTGAAGGGGACGGTAAAGGATTTAACAGCTGCCTCCAGTTACCCTGAACCAGCCTGTTCCCTCACTGTTCCAGACTATGGAGCAGAATTCTTCTCCAGGTTGTGGGACTGATCACAGTCCCAGACTGTGGGACTGATCACAGTCCCAGACTGTGGGACTGATCACAGTCCCAGACTGTGGGACAATGTAATCAGTCCATCACCTCGAGGGTGATGGGTTCATTACAACGTCTTTATATCTCTACTGCTCCTGCTGCCTCCTCCTAACAGTGGCACCTGTGTCTTACTTATCAACCTGTCGGTATTGTATACCATTATCATATTCATACTTTCCCACACAACCTTCAAATTTGTTGCAGGAGAGATAGGCAACAGAGAGTTTGCATAAATAGGGACAAATCAGTGGTGATCCACAGGGGTCAGTGTGGGCTCCTTGTTCACAATATACAAACGACATAGTTGAAGGAATAAACAGCGACATAAGCAACTTTGCCTTCTGTGTATTCGACTGAAGAAGCCTGCTGAGTAGGCGAAGCGTTTCGGAATAAAGTTACTTAACTGTTGTACATGTGTTTTACTTATCAACTTGTCGGCATTGTGTACCATTGTCATGTGCGGCACCAAAATAGGCAGTCGGATTAATTCTGACGAGGATACCAGAGACTACAGGAAAATCTAAATACCGATACAGTGGTCGGAGAAGTGGCAGATGCAATTTAATATAGAAAAATGCAAAGTTCTAAGCTTTGGAAAGAAAATAAGCATGTCACTTATAAACTAAATAATGTAGATCCTAATCACTCTGAATGCAAAAAAAAGATTTAGTTTTTGTTAGGAGTAATTTAAAACCAGGACAACAACATTTCTTAAGGGTTCGCAATAAAGCTAATGTTATTCTTGGCTCAATATCAAGAAGTATAAACAAACAGGAGTCCTTAGGTTATTCTTCAACTCTATATATCGTTGGTTAGGCCTCATTTATATTATGCTGCACAGTTCTGGTCACCGTATTACAGAATGGGCATAAATTCGCTCACTCTATTCTACGAGGATAGAGTGAGGGCACTGAAGAAAGGCGTAGAATTAGGGGGATATGTATGAGATGTTTAAATGAATAATAGGAAAAAGTAAAGGGGATGTAAATAACGTGCTAAAAATATCTAACCAAGATAGGACTCGCATAAATGGGTTCAAGTTGGAAAAAAATTAGATTCAGAAAGGCTATGTGAAAGCCATGGTTTAGTAATAGAGTTGTGAATGAGTGGAACAATCTCCCGAGTAGCGTCATTGAAGCTAAAACCTTCAGAAGCTTTAAAAATAGATTAGACAAGTACATGAGTCGGTGTGGGTGAGTGTAAATTGGAGGTGCTTAGCTTAAGCCAGTAGGCCAGTAGCAGTAATTCCTTCTTGTGTGAGGCGTAGAGTGAGTGTGGGGTGAAAGGAGAGGTGAAGCGTAGAGTGAGTGTGGGGTGAAAGGAGAGGTGAAGCGTAGAGTGTGGGGTGAAAGGAGAGGTGAAGCGTAGAGTGAGTGTGGGGTGAAAGGAGAGGTGAAGCGTAGAGTGAGGGTGGGGTGAAAGGAGAGGTGAAACGTAGAGTGAGGGTGGGGGTGGGGCGTTGAAAGCAAGGGAAGAGGGGAAGTGGACCTCCATCCTTGCCTTCATGTTTACGCCGTCACCTTAGTAGCCCACTAGCACTTGGACCACCGTAACCCCACTCACTAATACACTTCACCTATAACAACCCACCAGGTTTTCTACTCACCACAGTATATGAATTTATATTTTCCATTTGCTCGTTTATTACTACGCACACAGCATGGATTACTTATTACACATTATATCTATATACATTTACAGTGTAGCCACGGGCAGTGGCATAAAAGTATGAGTAGTAACTAATAAATGCTTTTCACTAGAGCAGTTTGTACCAGCTACTGCCGAGTCTCTAAACACAGATTTTAACACCCAGTCAACCACTTACCAATGGTCAGTCTAGCTTCGTCTCTTCTAAAGTACTCGCGAAAAACATTTCCTGTTTATGGTATTAATTGTACTCTGTTCAGTGGTCTACTGATCTTACAACGCATGACCAATCATCTAGTCTCGGCCCCTCATTGAATATTATATATATATATATATATATATATATATATATATATATATATGTATATCCTTTCAACAAATCGGCCGTTTCCACCAAGGTGGGGTGGCCCAAAGAGAAAAACAAAAGTTTCTCTCTTTAACTTTAGTAATGTATACAGAAGAAGGGGTTACTAGCCCCTTGCTCCAGGCATTTTAGTAGACTCTTACGACACGCATGGGTTACGGAGGAAGAATTCTATTTCACTTCCCCATGGAGATAAGAGGAACTAAGAACAAGAACCAGTAAGAAAATAGAAGAAAACCCAGAGGGGTGTGTATATATATATGCTTTTACATGAATGTGTAGTGTGACCTAAGTGTAAGTAGAAGTAACAAGACATACCTGAAATCTTGCATGTTTATGAGACAGAGAAAAGACACCAGCAATCCTACCATCATGTAAAACAATTACAGGCTTTCGTTTTACATTCACTTGGCAGGACGGTAGTACCTCCCTGGGCGGTTGCTGTCTACCAACCTACTACCTACTACATGCATATATATATATATATATATATAATATATATATATATATATATATATATATATATATATATATATATATATATATATATATATATATATATATTTTTTTTTTTTTTTTTTTTCAACAAGTCGGCCGTCTCCCACCGAGGCAGGGTGACCCAAAAGAAAGAAAATCCCCAAAAAGAAAATACTTTCATCATCATTCAACACTTTCACCACACTCATACATAATCACTGTCTTTGCAGAGGAGCTCAGATACGACAGCTGAGAAAAGTCCCTCCCAGCTGTCACTATCTCAGACCCCTCCTTTAAAGTGCAGGCATTGTACTTCCCATTTCCAGGACTCAAGTCCAATTAAATCAATTAACTGGTTTCCCTGAATCCCTTCACAAAATGTTACCCAGACTCATCAACACTACCAGGGAACCCAGGGCAGCCACTTTCATGTTCCAGCAGCGTGGCCGTCCAGAGGGGAAATGCATGCTGCATACTGGGCTCGCGTTCGGCTTCGGAGGAGCTGGAAGAGATTCATAATCTTTGATATATTGTACCAATGTATTCATGTTCATGTTTGTGTTTTCTGTCAATGTATTCAGTCTATTAATAAATCACTTATAAAATATATATAGGGAGTGGTAGGAGAAGAAAATATTCAAACAGCTCCGGGGAGAACCTCGAGTTTTCCCTGAGGTACGTTTATTGTCTTCTCTGAGGATGAGGGTTCCCAGTAAGTTCTAGAGGTGGTACCTCCCTATATTTATTATATTAATAATATGACGTGATATATATATATATATATATATATATATATATATATATATATATATATATATATATATATATATATATATGCAAAAAACCACTATGAAAAATGAGAATTCAAACGCTTGTGACTACTCACATTATCAAGGAACTATGATAGTTCCTTGATAATGTGAGTAGTCACGAAACGCTTGAATTCTTCTATTTTTCATAGTGGTTTTCTTGCATATTTTGATATCACCTGTTTACTGTGATCTTTTTGCATATATATATATATATATATATATATATATATATATATATATATATATATATATATATATATATATATATATATATATATATGTATAATGTGACTGTGAGTTTGAATCCTCTCTTCCCTTAGCACTGTGTATCATTGAAGGATTCTAAAATGCCGGGAGCAAAGGGCTAGTTATCTCTTTTCTACATTTAATTAATAATCAGTAAATAATAATTTGTTAATATTATATTTTTTGGGCCACAGTCTTGTTGAAAAACATCCGACTCATTTAATGTTGTCCAGCTAGGTGACTCTTCTTTACTCTCTGTTTGACAAGTCATTCACGAAATCACTAAGAAGCTGCCTAGTGAACTCACTATCTGAAACCTAGATGTGAATAAATAGTTTACAAAGTTAGCAAGTTGACAAATGAGACACTTATGCAACATCTGGGTATCATTATTCTGGGAACGTTTCGCCACGTAGTGGCTTCCCAAGTGCTTCATTTACGAAACCTAGACCGTGACACTCAGGTTGGCACCATTGAGTCGGCTAGAAGACGTCGTGAAATCAGAGATAATGTAAAATATCTAAGATAATTCCAAACCTTTCAAATGCAAAGTATTCTCCTCCAGTCAGTAGGTTATCACAGTCGCCTTGCCAGGAGGGCAATACTCTCCTCGGTACTCTAACACTATGAAATTAGGACACGTGTGCAACGTCTGGGTATCTTTATTGTAGACGTTTCGCCATCCAGTAGCTTTATCAATACAAATTCAAGGACATAATTTGAAGACGGAAGAATTATATACAAAATATGAGGTAATCAGTCCATCAGGCTTGGAGTTGGTGTGAAGAACATCGATTTCGATGCTCTTCACACTAACTTGTCTATATGTTTCGATTCCAAGACCATTCGGGAGTGAGTTGAATGAACTGACCACTGCGGTCCAGACAAATGAGAATTTTTATGTTAATCGAAGCAGTCGAGTCTAAAAATATATGAAACAGTCCTCCAAAAAGTTCAAAACTTAAAAAATCGTAATTTTCGTCTTTCGCATAACGCTAACTGATTGTTATTAATGGGTCTGTACCTGTGTAGTTGTTCACGTTGGAACAAATACAGTGTTCCAGTCATAGTATTGTGACTTTTTGCTCTTTACCTAAATTTTATGTAAACTTGCACTGTGTATACAATTTAATATGAGCTTCAAAATCATGCACAAAGGAAATTATAAAAGTTAGAAATTTACCCGCCGCCTGAAATAAAAAATGAGACCTTGTGGAAGTGTTCGTGAGCTGTTTTCGAAAACTACGTAGGTTTAAGTTTAGAAAACACTTTGTACATCTGAGTTTAGAGATTACTTTATGTACGTCTGAGTTTAGAGATTACCTTATGTACGTCTGAGTTTAGAGATTACCTTATGTACGTCTGAGTTTAGAGATTACCTTATGTACGTCTGAGTTTAGAGACTATGTATTTTCTGAGTTTAGAAATTACCTTCATGGCTAAAACTCAATAATGTAACTGCACTAATTTTGGTGACGCTTTCTTACATCCTCACGTAATTGAATTATGTTTCATAAAAACAATAAATTTTCAATTACTCAAATGCCTGAGAGTCAGATAATTACGTGTTAAGTAAGTAATACGACGTAATATACTGTGAAGACATTTGACATTCACACACGTATGATACATGCTCATGTATGAATATGCACTCATTAACTATTTTTGTACACATAGGGATTATGCATATCGCACGTTGGAAAATATGTACGCAAGTTGGACGAAATGATGTTCGTCTGTTTATATAAAACGACATTACAGATACATACACATACGAAGCATAACATTTTTTTAACACATTGGCCGTCTCCCACCGAGGCAGGGTGACCCGAGAAAAAAGAAGAAACGAAAGGTTTTTTTTTCTTGCATTTAGTAATTTATGCAGGAGAAGGGGTTAGTATTCCCTGCTCCCGGCATGTTAGTCGCCTCTCACGACACGCATGGCTTACGGAGGACGAATTCTTCTCCAGTTCCCCTTGGAGGACGCATAAAATATACATACAGAATACACGCTTACATACACACACACACACACATACACACACACACACACACACACACACACACACAAAATACATATATATGTGTGTGAGTATATAAATATAGAACATATAATACGTTTGGAAATATCAGTTCTGATTTACTAAAGCAGTCAATGGTTAGGTTATAACTGATCAATAAGGCCAAAGTTCCATTAAGATTGATTCCTGTTTTATTCAAAGAGAGAGAGAGTAAGAGAGAGAGTGTGAGAGAGAGAGAGAGAGAGAGAGAGAGAGAGAGAGAGAGAGAGAGAGAGAGAGAGATGAAATAACTGGATCACAAATGGCTCTAATTTCATCTTGTTCACTGTTTGTATGTCTCATAATAATAAAAAGGTTTTAAAATGAGCTGATAGCTCTTAGCTTGTAAATAAAGTTAAGAACTCCTATCATAATCTTGTAAAAAAAAACCTGTGTAAAGAGAGCGAGAGAGAGAGAGAGAGAGAGAGAGAGAGAGAGAGAGAGAGAGAGAGAGAGAGAGAGAGAGAGAGAGCACAATACAACACCCTACCTATTTTATGCAAGTTTCTGATACACACAAGAATATAAACCTCGGATTATCTTTCTGAGTCTTATTCTCACAGAAAATACGGATTCAAGTCTGCCTGCACATGTCAAAGCCTGTCAAAGCATAAGCCAGTTCAAGAAGAGAATCAAAAGGTGCCTAATGAATGTAGCTACAGAAAAGGAGGAGAGTGACTTCTTGCACAGGTAACATACCTGTACCTATTATTGTGATCTGATCCTATCTTTAATGTTAATGTAAATAACTCACTTTACCTTATTTCTAGTATATCTCCTTTTTATTGTTTAAATAATGACTTATTACAAGGACCCCAATGGAAATAAGTCACTGTATCTGACTTTTTTTGGGTTATCCTGTATACTAATTCATGTAATGGTATTTATGTATACTTTTGCCTAAATAGAACTTACAAGTCTCGCAGCCTCTGGAGCATCTGAATCTGGAGTCTGGATAGTAAACACGGTGTTTTGAGAAGTACAGTCAGTTAGAGTAGCGATTCTTATCATTTTGGTTGGTTGGTTAATGTTGGGTTTATAACCTGTCGACTACACAAGGGTCATTAAGACTGCATGTAACGTCTTTACCAACAGACAAGAAGAGTTTATCACCCAGAACAGGTAGTGAAGTAAGGGTGGTAGGCCAACATGAAGGTGCGGTTGCAGGCCAACAGGAAGGTGGGGTGGCAGGCCAACAGGAAGGTGGGGTGGAAGAACAGCAGGGAGAGGGGTGGCACAGAGACAGGCCAGCAAGAAAAGGGGCTACAGGATTGCAGGCCAGCAGGAAGGAGGGGTGGCACATAGGCAGACCAACAGGAAGGAGGGGTGGCAGAGTGGTAGGCCATCAGGAAGGAGGGGTGGCAGGCCATCAGAAAGGAAGGGTGGCAGGCCATCAGGAAGGAGGGGTGGCAGGCCATCAAAAAGGAGGGGTGGCAAGGTGGCAGGAAGGAGGGGTGGCAAGGAGGCAGGGCAGAAGGAAGGAGGGGTGGCAAAGTGGCAGGGCAGCAGGAAGGAGGGGTGGCAAAGTGGCAGTGCAGCAGGAAGGAGGGGTGGCAAGGTGGCAGAGCAGCACGAAGGAGGGGTGGCAAAGTGGCAGGGCAGCAGGAAGGAGGGGTGGCAAGGTGGCAGGGCAGCAGGAGGGAGGGGTGGCAAAGTGGCAGTTTAACAGGAAAGAGGGGTGGCAAGGTGGCAGAGCATAACGAAGGAGGGGTGGCAAGGTGGCAGGGCAGCAGGAAGGAGGGGTGGCAAGGTGGCAGGGCAGTAAAAGGAGGGGTGGCAAGGTGGCAGGGCAGTAGGAAGGAGGGATGGCAAGGTGGCAGGGCAACAGGAAGGAGGTGTGTCAAGGTGGCAGGGCAGTAGGAAGAAGGGTTGGCAAGGTGGCAGGGCAGTAGGATAGAGGGGTGGCAAGGTGGCTGGGCAGTAGGATTAGGGGTGGCAAGGTGGCAGGGCAGTAGGATAGAGGGGTGGCAAGGTGGCAGGGCAACAGGAAGGAGGGGTGGCAAGGTGGCAGTTCAGCAGGAAGGAGGGGTGGCAAGGTGCCAGGGCAGTAGGAAGGAGGGGTGGCAAGGTGGCAGAGCAGTAGGAAGGAGTGTTGGCAAGGTGGCAGGGCAGTAGGAAGGAGGGGTGGCAAGGTGGCAGGGCAGTAGGAAGGAGGGGTGGCAAGGTGGCAGGGCAGTAGGAAGGAGGGGTGGCAAGGTGGCAGGGCAGCAGGAAGGAGGGTGGTAAGGTGGCAGGGCAGCAGGAAGGAGGGTGGCAAGGTGGCAGGGCAGCAGGAAGGAGAGGTGGCAATGTGACAGGGCAGTAGGAAGGAAGGGTTGCAAGGTGGCAGGGCAGTAGGAAGGAGGGGTGGCAAGGTGGCAGAGCAGTAGGAAGGAGGGTTGGCAAGGTGGCAGGGCAGTAGGAAGGAGGAGTGGCAAGGTGGCAAAGGAGCAAGGAAGGAGGGAGGTGGCAAGGTGGCAGGGTAGTAGGAAGGAGGGGTGGCAAGGTGGCAGGGCAGTAGGAAGGAGGGGTGGCAAGGTGGCAGGGTAGTAGGAAGGAGGGTGGCAAGGTGGCAGGGCAGTAGGAAGGAGGGGTCGCAAGGTGGCAGGGCAGCAGGAAGGAGGGTGGCAAGGTGGCAGGGCAGCAGGATGGAGGGGTGGCAAGGTGGCAGGGCAGCAGGATGGAGGGGTGGCAAGGTGGCAGGGCAGCAGGAAGGAGGGTGGCAAGGTGGCAGGGCAGTAGGAAGGAGGGTGGCAAGGTGGCAGGGAGTAGGAAGGAGGGTAGGCAAAGGTGGCAGGCAGGGTAGAGGAAGGAGGGTGGCAAGGTGGCAGGGCAGTAGGAAGGAGGGGTGGCAAGGTGGCAGGGCAGAGGAAGGAGGAGGTGGCAAGGTGAGCAGAGGCAGGGTAGGAGGGAGGGGTGGCAAGGTGGCAGGGCAGCAGGAAGGAGGGGTGGCAAGGTGGCAGGGCAGCTAGGAAGAGTGAGGGGTGGCAGAGGAAGGGCAGGGCAGAGGATGGAAGAGAGGGTGGCAAGGTGGCAAGGGGCAGGCAGGAAGGAGGGGTGGCAAGGTGGCAGGGCAGTAGGAAGGAGGGGTGGCAAGGTGGCAGGGCAGCAGGAAGGAGGGTGGCAAGGTGGCAGGGCAGCAGAAGGAGGGAAGGTGGCAAGGTGGCAGGGCAGTAGGAAGGAGGGGTGGCAAGGTGGCAGGGCAGCAGGAAGGAGGGGTCAGGCAGAAGGTGGCAGGGTAGAAGGAAGGAGGGGTGGCAAGGTGCAGGGCAGCAGGAAGGAGGGTGGCAAGGTGGCAGTGGCAGAGGAAGGAGGGTGGCAAGGTGGCAGGCAGTAGGAAGGAGGGGTGGCAAGGTGGCAGGGCAGAGGAAGGAGGGTGGCAAGGTGGCAGGGCAGCAGGAGAGAGGGTGGCAAGGTGGCAGGGCAGCAGGATGGAGGGGTGGCAAGGTGGCAGGGCAGCAGGAAGGAGGGTGGCAAGGTGGCAGGGCAGAGGAAGGAGGGGTGGCAAGGTGGCAGGGCAGCAGGAAGGAGGGGTGGCAAGGTGGCAGGGCAGTCAGGAAGGAGGGTGGCAAGGTGGCAGGCTGGACGAGCAGGGACAAGAGGAGTGGCAGGTGGCAGGGCATAGGAGGAGAGGTGGCAAGGTGGCAGGGCAGCAGGATGGAGGGGTGCAAGGTGGCAGGGCAGTAGGAAGGAGGGGTGGCAAGGTGGCAGGGCAGCAGGAAGGAGGGGTGGCAAGGTGGCAGGGCAGCAGGAAGGAGGGGTGGCAAGGTGGCAGGGCAGCAGGAAGGAGGGGTGGCAAGGTGGCAGGGCAGCAGGATGGAGGGGTGGCAAGGTGGCAGGGCAGCAGGAAGGAGGGGTGGCAAGGTGGCAGGGCAGTAGGAAGGAGGGGTGGCAAGGTGGCAGGGCAGCAGGATGGAGGGGTGGCAAGGTGGCAGGGCAGCAGGATGGAGGGTTGGCAGCAATTAAAATACAATCAGGATAATAATCTCAATAACAAACATGATTTATCGCCTTGTCAGAGAGAGAGAGAGAGAGAGAGAGAGGAGAGAGAGAGAGAGAGAGAGAGAGAAGAGAGAGAGAGAGAGAGGCTGTTACACCACTAACCCTTCACCAGCTGGTACACCACTAACCCTTCACCAGCTGGTACACCACTAACCCTTCACCAGCTGGTACACCACTAACCCTTCACCAGCTGGTGCACCACTAACCCTTCACCAGCTGGTACACCACTAACACTTCACCAGCTGGTGCACCACTAACCCTTCACCAGCTGGTGCACCACTAACCCTTCACCAGCTGGTGCACCACTAACCCTTCACCAGCTGGTGCACCACTAACCCTTCACCAGCTGGTGCACCACTAACCCTTCACCAGCTGGTGCACCACTAACCCTTCACCAGCTGGTGCACCACTAACCATTCACCAGCTGGTGCACCACAGAATCTTCACCTGTATCACCTGTCATAAAATACAGAGTCATTAGGCAACTAAGTAGTCATTAATGACGTACGAGCCTTTAATGACATGCAAATCATTAGTAATATTACAATCGTTAATGACATACGAGCCTTGCGTTGCACCTTGCAATAATTACACGAAAATTTTTCGTCATGAAAGACGTAATTAACGTTCTTTCACCTAGCGGGGGAGTCTTGCACGTCATTCACACCTTCATTATTCAACAAGAAACACCCCCGCCTTTCAAGGTGGGTGCCTTGATGCCGTTGAAGGGCTCTTGATCCAGGGAATCTGAACTGCAGTTCCCTTCGGTCAAACATGATTACTTCCTATTTCTCAGGCGCTGTGTAACTCAATAGGGTTTAGCGCTTTTCCAAGGTAATATAAATATCACCACAACTTTAGTTATCATCCGGCATTTAACGATTATTGTTATTATTATTATTATTATTATGTTTATGTTTATTATTATTATTGTTATTATTATAGTAAATGGGAAGCGCTAAACTCAAAAGGCCATACAGCGCCTATGGAATGAAATCTGCAGCTCCTCAGTGTACTTTATTGAGTAATACGCTTTGAACTACTGAATACATAATAATGAATATACCTTAGTAATGTCTTAAGGACAATAATTTTCCTACGACCTAGACCGACGACCTTGATCTGCGACCTTGACCTGTGACTTTGTGTTTGACGTGACCTTGACCTTTAAACAAGACCTGTCACCAGAAAGTGTCATCTGCTAGTCACCCTCAGGTCCCCACGGGTCAACTTCTACTGGTATCCTCCAGTCTTGTATTTACATAGCACTGTTTTTTGTCTTCGACTGAACTTTACCTAGAAATCTGTCCTTCGCGCTCCAAAAAAAAGTATAATGATTTCTATCTGTACTAACACTCAGTGTGATTGGTAATTTTAAACAAATCTGATCGAACGGTCTTTTGGGAAGTTTGTTGACACACGGCAGCACGCACACTCAAATCCTGCATTCCTTACAGCGTATTTACACACACACACACACACACACACACACACACACACACACACACACGTAACCCTCACGTAAATGGATTTAGTTCAGTAAATGGATTCAGACGTCATTCCATCCTTTACTAGCAAACTCAACCTTGACACTCGCGATTCCTACTACCTATCCTCATTCTTCAAATCCCCAGATATCCCCAGACTCTTCCTCCCCCTTTTTCATTGAAACTGAGTATCATCCCCTAACAAACACCAATTCCATAATTCCCTGGAATATCCCACGCCCCATTGTAAAAATACGCTTCTCTTCCCTGATGTATCATCCCCGAGCGAGAAATTTTTCTTATGCTTGTCTCTTGTCCCTCCCACCACTCCTTCCTGTGAGGAATACCTCACAGTGAGAGATACCCTGAGGCATACCTCTTCCTTCCTACCTGCTGGATGTTTCCATAACCTGTCATTTCCCTGCAAGGCCACAGATGCTTCATATCGTCTTTATGTGCATGATATGTCAAGGTGTGTACTGGATACTGGTAAATTATATCATGGAAAGGCTTCAGAGACCAAACAATAGCCAATGTTTCTTGTTCAGTTATTGCAGAGATGTTTTACGCATCAGTTAGAGAACTCTTCCAGCAATCACGATAAAATTGTATTTACCATCAATCGTTTGAGCAGGAACTGCGGTGAGTCCTATGACACAGGCATCACTTGTTTAACTGACAACCTCCTTAGTGATGGGAAATTTGAGAACAGGGCAGAAGTTATTTTTTTTTATGTCTTGAATACTCTTTTTTTCTGAGAGGTCCAACTTAGAGAAGCATCATTTTCAACAATTTTCTCATAGGGCTGCAATAATTGGAAAAGTTGCTATGAAAGTTCTATAAAAAAATGCGAAGTCTACGTTCAATGCAAATGAGGTAATGTTCGCTCACACAATAAACTTTATCAATGGCGTGGTAAAACTGAGTGTGGGGGCGAGATGTAGTTAATACAGATATCTACTGGGTGTAAGTATCATTTACTTCACCACGTCGTACATATATACCACTATATGTCATGGACAGTTGTGACTGGGAACCCAGAGTTAGTTTAGCGGTGATGCATTTTTCTTACTGAACAACAGAAAGCCAAGTATGGAAGATGAGAGTAACCATGTGACAATAATGCCTCTCCTGAAACAATAATGACGAGAGAACACATAACAAAAATCTAACTTCATCGTGAGAGACTTCAATAGCAAAAGTGGATCTCGTATTTTCCTCTAAACGCTTCAGTTATAAGGAAAAAACTCTGATATCAAGAGCAACTGGAGATGAGCGATCAGACATGATTAAACCTTAAATAGGTTGTTTGCATTCTGGGAAACCAGAATACAAACAAGGGACTATTCGGAGTTTAGTTCGAAGTATTGCAAAGTCAATGAAACCTGAGAAGATAAGAGAAGACAGGAGAGGAAGTACAGTTTGGGTCGAGAGTCCGAGAGGCCCTTCAGAAACCGGTGACTGGATTTGGAAGTGAAACTGAACGAGGTTAAGAGAGGTGACTTCACCCTCTTGCCTGTTATAAGTGCATTTATGTGCAGTCTCACGCTGACCCACCTTCCTTCCCTGAACTGCTGCTGTTTCCGGGTCTTTGTCACGGTCGTGGACGCGTCCCCCGCCTCCCCACGCACACGCAAACATTTTCATAAGCACACACTAATTCATTCGAGTCATACACCCACCCATCCACACATAGACAGGCAGACAGACAGACAGACAGGCAGACAGACAGACAGACAGGCACACAAACACACACACACACACACACATACACATACACACACACACACACACACACACACACACACAACTGCTGCGGCCGTCAATATCATTCTGGGAAATACGACTCTGTCTCCCCACACAATTAACATGCCAGAGATGCTTTATTCGTCTATATGTCAGTCGGAGCACAAAAGGCAGTGAGTAAGAGAATAAATTAATATTTCCTTCGTGATCAAAATGATACTCAAATATACCGAGAAAACTTTGGCACGTGGGTTATATAAAGGAAAGAATTGTGAATATATATCAAGAATATATACCCTCAAGATGGGTTCCCTGATGCTAGTGAAAGGCTCTTAAGAGGATGCAAGTCATTTGGATATAAGGAAGATGGGAAGATATAAGGGAGATGGGAAATACAGTGCCGGCACTCTGAAGGAGGGGTGTTAATGTTGCAGTTTTGTAGCTGTAGTGTAAGCACGCCTCTGACAAGACAGTGATGGAGTGAATGATGATGAAAGTTTTTCTTTGTCGGGTCACCCTGCCTTGGTGGGAAACGGCCTATGTGTTAAAAAAAAATAATAATAATACTAACAGAAGCCTTATAACACTCTCAGATTCTCCCAAAATCACACATTGTTGAAATCTCATTAAAACTTCCTGGTGTGGCTGTGAGAGTGTAATCACTGAGCGGTAAGTATTGTGACGGCGGAGTTAGCCGGGCCTCTTATCCAGCCTCGTGAAGCATCAATTAACCGGGTGTCGTAATTAATTACCACTCACTGGTCCGATAAATCAGATTGGTGTCGATGAAACCTTTGGGTTTATGAAGGATTTAACGCTATTTAAATTCGGCGAGCTTATTAAAGAGTTAAGGTATAGGTTACATTGTAGATCGATGAAATGACAGGAGTAATTGTCTTGTGGTGAAGAGCGAGGGGAAGGAAGGAGGGGAAGAATGGAGCGAATGAAGGGGTGAGAGGGAGGGTGAAGAACGAATAGGAGAGAGGAATGGTGGAAGAGGAACGGAGGTGGGAAAGGACGTAGGGAAAGGAAAGGAGAGAGAGAGAGAGAGAGAGAGAGAGAGAGAGAGAGAGAGAGAGAGAGAGAGAGAGAAGACTGAGAGAGAGAGACTGAGAGAGAGAGAGCTGTATAAGTGCTTGAACGACGGGTTGCCAAGGCTTGAACGACGGGTTGTCAAGGCTTGAACGACGGGTTGACAAGGCTTGAACGACGGGTTGACAAGGCTTGAACGACGGGTTGTCAAGGCTTGAACGACGGGTTGGCAAGGCTTGAACGACGGGTTGACAAGGCTTGAACGACGGGTTGGCAAGGCTTGAACGACGGGTTGTCAAGGCTTGAACGACGGGTTGACAAGGCTTGAACGACGGGTTGACAAGGCTTGAACGACGGGTTGACAAGGCTTGAACGACGGGTTGACAAGGCTTGAACGACGGGTTGTCAAGGCTTGAACGACGGGTTGTCAAGGCTTGAACGACGGGTTGACAAGGCTTGAACGACGGGTTGTCAAGCCTTACACGACGGGTTGTCAAAGCTTGCACGACTGGTTGTCAGTCTCAAGAGGGCTAGACAGCAGCGACGAATCCTAAACACTCAGTATCCACATAGTGGATACTGAGAAGACACACGTTGCAAAACAAACTTTTATTGCGACAACGTTTCGCTCGGTGTAGAACGAAACGTTATCATAATAAAAACATGTTCTGCAACATACGTTTTTTCTTCACTCGATCACTCTGTTTTAAGTGAGAGTTCAGTTGAACATTGAAGCCGCTCAGTTATTCGTTCACAGATGTTTGGTTTTTTAATTGTTTTGTTTTGAAATTTTGATCGAATAACTACTAAATTCTTATCCAAATATGAATTATGAAGGATGTAATAATTATCGCTAAAACGAAATTATTTATTGGATTAATAAACAGCATTATATAGTCCCTCTCATTAACGAGTAGTTAAAATGACATTTATTGTTTTGGGTCTTTTATCACGTGTCTTGATGGGGAGGGGTTATGAAGATGGAAGTGGGTTCAGGTCATTAGAAGTGGGTTCAGGTCACTGGAAGTGGGTTCAGGTCACTGGAAGTGGGTTCAGGTCACTGGAAGTGGGTTCAGGTCACTGGAAGTGGGTTCAGGTAACTGAAAGTGAGTTCATGTCACTAGAAGTGGGTTCAGGTCACTGGAAGTGGGTTCAGATCACTGAAAGTGGGTTCAGGTCACTGGAAGTGGGTTCAGGTCACTGGAAGTGGGTTCAGGTCACTGGAAGTGGGTTCATGTCACTGGAGGTGGGTTCAGGTCACTGGAATTGGGTTCAGGTTACTGGAAGTGGGTTCAGACCACTGGAAGTGAATTCAGGTAGCCACTGGCAGTAAATAATAAGTATATGGATGACCCTATGCATCGATCCACATCCGTAGATCCATTAACTGATCCTCCATGGCAACAATATCGACACTGCAACTACAAGGGGTCAGGGCGCTTTATCCAAACGAAGAATGTACAAGTATTTTTTAGTAAATATCACACTCAACACCAAAGCCTGTACTGGTAAGTCAGCGGCCGCGGCAATCAAGGCCCTCTATAGTGCCAGTGGTTACCTCACCTTCATGTTTGTCCTCGGCCACGTTACAGAGCCAGCACCATCTCGCACCTTCAATCAACGTCTGTAGGCCAGAGGAGGTCATCAGACCTACAGCTTCCTTAATGCTGAGGCTGGAACAGTTGCTAGGATACTGAGAAGAGCTTCACGACTACACCGCACTGATATAATAAAAACAGTAGACAACACCGCTTCCTCCGTCTTTCCGCACCCCAGCAATTGGGCCAACTTCTCTCCAACCATAGGGCGGGGATCGCCGGGCCTCTGTCTCAGAGCCGTCAATTGTACTTCACTTCACTACACAATACCCCTTCGAGGAGCTACTGTACGGGTCATATAAGACCGGTGTCAGGACCCTGTTACCTGACGAAGAATACACATATAGAGAATGTGAGGTGCTAGTGAAGGGAAGCACAGGAATCGAAGGGTTCATCGATCAGAGCTGCAAGAGTCAAAATCCCCTCACCTACAGGCGCACCCATACACCCACGCATCCATACACCCACGCACCCATACACACACGCGCCCATGCGCACACGCACAGGCTCACACACACACACACACAGTTTCAAACGCACACACACACACACACACACCCGGTGGCCTAGTGGGTAAAGCTCTTGCTTCACGCACGGAGGGCCCGGGTTCAATTCCCGGCGGGGCCGAAACATTTCGAAGTGTTTCGTACATACACACACACACACATATATACAACAGGCCTAGTGTCTAATTGACATGTGCCTAGGACCAAAATGGTAACTAACACACACACTCACACACACACGCCCCGATGGCATGGTGGCTAGCGCTCTTGCTTCACGCACAGAGGGCCCGGGTTCAATTTCCGGCGGGGCCGAAACATTTCGAAGTGTTTCGTACATACACACACACACACATATATATACAACAGGCCTAGTGTCTAATCGACATGTGCCTAGGACAAAATGGTAACTAACACACACACACACACACATGGTGGCTAACGCTCTTGCTTCACGCACGGAGGGGCCGGGTTCAATTCCCAGCGGGGCCGAAACATTTCGAAGTGTTTCCTTACACACACACACACACACACACATACATACAACAGGCCTAGTGTCTAATCGACATGTGCCTAGGACAAAATGGTAACTAACACACAGGAGCTATGACTCGGGGCCAGGAGCTATGAATCGACCCCTGCAACCACAACTAGGTGAGTACACGCGACTGGCAAACCTAAGATTAGCGTTCCGTTACCTTAACAAGGAATCGTTCAAGACACTGTACACCGTGTACGTCAGGCCCATACTAGAATACGCAGCACCAGTCTGGAGCCCACACCTGGTCAAGCACGTCAAGAAATTTGAGAAAGTGCAAAGGTTTGCGACAAGGCTAGTTCCACAGCTCAGGGGTCTGTCCTAAGAAGAAAGGTTGAGGGAAATAGGACTAACAACACTGGAGGACAGAAGGGTTATAGGAGACATGATAACGACATACAAAATACTGCGGGGAATCGACAAGGTAGATAGTGACAGGATGTTCCAGAGAGGGAACACAGAAACAAGGTGGCACAACTGGAAGCTGAAGACTCAGATGAGTCAAAGGGATGTTAGGAAGCATTTCTTCAGCCATAGAGTAGTCAGGAAGTGGAATAGTCTAGCGAACGATATAGTGGAGGCGGGAACCATACATAGTTTTAAGACAAGGTATGATAAAGCTCATGGAGCAGGGAGAGCAGAGACCCAGTAGCGGACAGCGAAGAGGCGGGGCCAGGAGCTGAGTCTCGACCCCTGCAACCACAATTAGGTGAGTACAATTAGGTGAGTACAATTAGGTGAGTACACACACACACACACTACTGCACACACTGGTAACCCACAGACTGCCGTGCCCTACATTACATCATTTCCGGGTGTGCTGGCGAGCGTCAAGACATTGTAGTTGGAACTGCATGATCAACTTACCCCACACAGAGTTTACATCACAAACCTAAATTATCAACACGTAACACCACACAAGGCGTGGCTTCTGACCCATTTGTCCAACAACCACACAAAAGTTTCTTTATTCTAGCAATCTTACTAAAATAAACTGAGCTGTCAGGTGAACGTCACAACTCTCAATTGAGAAATTCTTTTAAACAAGAAATTGAATCAGGGAGGGAGTGTTACTGTAACTTTTTCTCAGAATAATACCAGTGTTTTAGCACTTATACTAACGTAAACATCAGGCAAAATTAAATGTTATTCTAGGTTAGGTTATATTAGCTTAGGTTAATTTAAGTTAGGTGAAGATAAATTAAACTAAATTTACCTCTATTTAGGTATACGTAAAAACCAATAACAGAATAAATCAACCCGGCCTCTTAAGTCTGAAAGAATGGAAATTGCCATGGGTTCAAATCCCACCCGTTCCGTGTTTCGTATACCCGTAGTTATTTCTAACGTTATTATCACCACGCTCACTACTGAGGCTGCAGGATGAGCTTCTCTATAATTTTATGGGTTCCATCAAGAAGAATGATGGAAATTGTCTCAAAACCAAACCACAAATCTGAGGTAAATATTTTCCACGTTTTTTCGCTCAGTCTTAGACCATCATCAGGGCGCGAGTCTAGAAAACGGTACAGCACAGACCCAAACTTCGCCTAAGACCAGGGTATTGCGACTTATACTGTTTACAATAAATTGTGTTGGGAGACGTAATGATGGGGTGGCAGGCAACTCCACCCTCAGGAAGGACAAAGTTCTTGGATAAACTTTTTACCGTAGGCTCCTCCTCCTCCTCTTCCTCCTCCTTCCTTCTCTTCCTCCTCTTCCTCGGTTTTCTTTCCCCTTCCCTCCCTGCTCCTCTCCTTCCTTCTCAGTTTTCCAATTTAGTCCTGCTTCCTTCCATCACTCCTAACGATCACTCTCTCTCCCTTCTCCCTTTTTTTCATCTTTCCGGAGCTTAGTCATCAAAGGTAATTATATAAGCGTAGGTAAAAAATGAAGAGGATAAAAAGCATATAACCGAAGAGGAGAAGGGAGAAAAGAATATAACACAGAGAGGATAAGGAGTGGAAAGGAAAGAAATGGAGAATGTAAAAAGCAGCGATAGAATAAGGAGTGAAAGGAGTGTGAACATGTTTATACTTAAAATGCAGCTTTAGTTTAAGACTAGAGAAGTAAAAAACTATGGCATTTATCTTACTGAAAGACCATTTGTAGTGTATACAGTCTAGTAGAGATGCTGAAAAAAATGCCACTTTATCTCTGAGTAAAGACAGTAGAGAGTATTGACGTTGAAAGAGAGAAAATGCACTGATCTTAGAGAGAGAGAGAGAGAGAGAGAGAGAGAGAGAGAGAGAGAGAGAGAGAGAGAGAGAGAGAGAGAGAGAGAGAGAGAGAGAGAGAGAGAGAGAGAGAGAGAGAGAGAGAGAGAGAGCATCTGTCAGGGGCCCATGTCGATAGACACTTCGACTCTTGTATGCTACCATTTGTGTGTACTCACCTAATTGTGGTTGCAGGGGTCGAGACTCAGCTCCTGGCCCCGCCTCTTCGCTGTCTGCTACTGGGTCTCTGCTCTCCCTACTCCATGAGCTTTATCATACCTTGTCTTAAAGCTATGTATGGTTCCTGCCTCCACTATATCTTTCTCTAGTCCATTCCACTTCCTGACTACTCTGTGGCTGAAGAAATGTTTCCTGACATCCCTTTGACTCATCTGAGTCTTCAGCTTCCAGTTGTGTCCCCTTGTTTCTGTGTTCCCTCTCTGAAACAACCTGTCACTATCTACCTTGTCAATTCCCTGCAGTATTTTGTATGTCGTTATCATGTCTCCTCTGACCCTTCTTTCCTCCAGTGTTGTTAGTCCTATTTCCCCTCAATCTTTCTTCATAAGACAGACCCCTGAGTTGTGGAACTAACCTTGTCGCAAACCTTTGCACTTTCTCTAGTTTCCTTACGTGCTTGACCAGGTGTGGGTTCCAGACTGGTGCTGCATATTCTAGTATGGGCCTGACGTATACGGTATACAGTGTCTTGAACGATTCCTTGTTAAGGTAACGGAACGCTAATCTAAGGTTTGCCAGACGCCCATATGCTGCCGCAGTTATCTGGTTGATGTGTGCCTCCGGAGACGTGCTTGGCGTTATACTCACTCCAAGGTCTTTCTCCTTTGCCGAGGTTTGTAGCCTTTGTCCGCCTAGCTTGTACTCTGTCAGCGGTCTTCTTTGCCATTCTCCGATCCTCATGACTTTGCATTTGGAGGGGTTGAATTCGAGAAGCCAACTGCTAGACCAGATGTCGAGCTTGTCCAGGTCTGTTTGCAGCCCTGCCTGGTCCTCTTCCGATGTGATTCTCCTCATTATTTTCACATCATCCGCGAATAGAGACACTTCTGAGTCTATCCCGTCCGTCATGTCATTTACATATACCAGGAATAACACTGGTCCTAGGACTGACCCCTGCGGTACACCGCTCGTCACAGGCGCCTACTGTGATACCTCACCACGCACCATGACCCGTTGTTGCCTCCCTTTGAGGTATTCCCCGATCCATTCCAGTGCCCTTCCTGTTATACCTGCTTGTTCTTCCAACTTCTTTACTAATCTCATGTGAGGAACTGTGTCGAAGGCCTTCCTGCAGTCCAGGAAAATGCAATCAACCCACCCTTCTCTCTTCTGCCTTACCTCTGTTACTTTATCATAGAACTCTAGGAGGTTTGTTACACAGGATTTGCCTTCCCGGAATCCGTGCTGTCTGGTGTTTATTATCCTGTTCCGCTCAAGGTGTTCCACCATTCTTTTCCTGATGATTTTCTCCAGGACTTTGCACACTATACATGTAAGTGACACCGGTCTATAGTTTAGTGCCTCTTTTCTGTCTCCTTTTTTAAAAATGGGGACTACGTTGGCCTTCTTCCATACCTCAGGTAGCTGCCCAGTTTCAAGGGATGTGTTGAATATTATGGTAAGTGGCACACTCAGTACCTCAGCTCCTTCCCGAAGAACCCACGGGGAGATATTGTCCGGACCCATCGCCTTTGAGGTATCGAGGTCACTGAGTAACTGCTTCACTTCCTCCTCAGTTGTGTGTGTGAGTGTGTGTGTGTGTGTGTGTGTGTGTGTCTGTGAGTGAGTGATTTTACATAAATGGAAGGCTGCAAGAAAGAAGTTTCGCCCATGTTTCGCTCAAGGCGACAGCACCATCGTCCACCAGCTCAATGTTACAAATTAATAACAAGCACACTATACGTTAAAAAATGTAAATAACAGAAAAGAATATGAGTTATTATAAGAGTGACTAGTAATGTCTCAGCTGACAGACAATGGTGGGTGACCTTTGTTATAATAACAATTCTAACAACAAACATTAATAACTAAACACTAAACGAATACTTAATAATGTACTAACGTACGTTACAATGGGACAGGAAGAAGGGAAGAGAGAGAGACCGGGAGCCGAGGAGAATGAATAGGATAACCAAGAAAAAGGGTGGGACAGACAAGAAAATGAGTTAATTGAGAGTGAAAGATGTGGACAGTCCCCTGCCTGCCTGCCTGCCTGCCAGACAGACAGGCAGGCCATATCTTTCACTCTCTTGAAGGCAACCAGGGATCTTGAAGACAACCAGGGATCACCAGTGGACACAAGCTGGCACCAACAGTCTGATAAATCAAATCTACCAAGTTTCCCAGATCTTCACGCACTTCGACATTATCTCTTTTATTGTCAATTGACAATTATAATACAAACACTTCCTCGGCACAAGGAAGTCGTCCCGGCAGACATCGACAGTCGTCGGCACGAGGAAGTCCTCCCGGTAGAAACCGACAGCCGGCAGGAGGAAGTCCTCCCTGCAGACACCGACAATCGGTAGGAGGAAGCCGTAACAGCAGACACTGACAGTCGTTTGCAGAGTCTGCTGAGAGAACTTTCTCTTTTCATTCCATGTTCATCTTCGTCTCCTCCGTTCCTCTGCTGTCGCAAAGAGGCAGGGACCGCCACTAAAGCCAACCCGACTCTCAATACTTACAAGATTGACAACTGACAGTCGGCACGAGGAAGTCCTCCCGGCAGACACCGACAGTCGTCGGCACGAGGAAGTCCTCCCGGCAGACACCGACAGTCGTCGTCGGCACGAGGAAGTTCTCCCGGCAGACACCGACAGTCGTCGGCACGAGGAAGTCCTCCCGGCCGACACCGACAGTCGTCGGCGTCGGCACGAGGAAGTCCTCCCGGCAGACACCGACAGTCGGCAGGAGGAAGTCCTCCCTGCAGACACCGACATTCGGTGTCTCTGGGACATATCTGAGTACGTCCCTGATGCTTCGTTTCAGAATCTACAATTAGAATGGAAAGGATCGCATCCCAATGAGAAGTGGCCAAGTGTGTTCATGGTGGCCCCTCTTGACAATTTTTCGCATACTGTGAAGCAAAATGTGTTTGTGTGCGAGTGCTGTAACAAGGCGAATGTCTGGCACCGTATTTATGAACATATCAGTCAGCTGTGTTGTTTTTGTGGTAATATTTTTACTATGTCCCCACACGTTTAGCGTCAGGAGCGCCTCATCCACGAAAATACGACAATGACTGACACTACGGAGTGTGTCACCTACGCTCTTGTAGCTGATGCTCAAAATTCTTTCATGACAAAAATAGTGAAAAATATCTTTCTGAGTTTTTACGCCAAGAAAGGTATAAAAATATACGTGGTTTTGTACAATAGTACAATTTGTGGCGTGTACGGTGAGTTTGATGGATTTGAGGGTTTTGTAGAGAGGATGTCAACGCCGACGGTGATGGGTAAGTGGACACATAAGGTTTCTACTTTAGTAAACGGAGAAATCTGTTTGGTGTCTGAAGCCCTCAGAGTGGCATCAGATAAAGTGCCACCCATCACCGGTAAAATCATCGTTCTTCATGCTGGCAAAAATATGGTAGAATCCGCTCAGAGGGTCTTGCAAAACTCGAACAGAATTGTTACCATTGTTAACGTTGATGGGCCCAATAAAGTTTCCCTCAAAGACAACACTGAAGCAGGGCTGTATAAGTCAGGTGGGATCAACCTTGGTGTGGAATTCCAGGATTTAGTAATAACTGTTATTATGACCGAGTTAGGTATCCTGGAAGATATGGCCTATGACGCCAAGTTAGAGATTTGCATGTCGGACGGATGTCGAGTTCTCTATCCACTTGAAGAGTCTTTGTCCAGCCGTACCATTGAAGTTGAGAGTGACACTAGAATTGCCATGACCTTTCCAACTATGCGCCCAGCAGACTGTTTATACATACGTTACAAAAACGTTTTGCCAGAACCAATTTACTTTCAAGTCTCTTTCAGCTACCTTGACGGGAGAGGCAACTTGGTTGAAAAATCATCAATTACTCAAGTCTACAATGACAGTCAGGAGGAACTCTGACACTGACACAGAATTTCGACGTACCCAAGGCCTCGTGTCAGAAGCCACAAGAGGAAAGAGAAGGATTCCATACCAGTGAGAATTTGCCAAGCGTTCAGACAATCTGAGCCAAAATGTGGTTGTCCATATCAAGGTTATTTTAGTATTTACAGGTAATGAATTCCAGATTCTGGGGCCCTTTATGTGGGAGAGTGGGCCCTGATGCATCAAGGTCCCTGGTGCAGTAGGTTTCGCTGGGCGGCATCAGGGGACCTTGTTATCTACTGGGCGGCATCAAGGGACCCTGTTATCCACTGGGCTTCATCAGGGGACCGGACCCTGTTATCCACTGGGCGACATCAGGTGACCGGACCGTATTATTTACTGGGCTGCTAAAAAAATTCGGACAAAATTCGTAAAATAATAATACAATAAATATCTAAAATTCGCCTCAGGATTCCAACATGGCTGCACCTTTTGATTCTTGTTATTTCTTTGCGTTCGGATATAGTATTTTGAAATGCAATGCAATGATCTTCAATAGAAGTTTTCGGAAAAGCAATCTGAGTCGTACATATGTCCAAGACCCGCGCCAGGAAACACTTGTCCTGTTTCCTGACAAATCTTACCTAACCTAATAAAGATTTCAAAACAAAGTCAAATAAAAAAATGTATAATTAGGTAAAAGGTTCAGAGAACCGAGAAGTTGATAAATTAGACACATGTGCAACACTTGGGTATGTTCACTGTGGAAACGTTTCGCCACACAGTGGCTTCATCAGTCCAATACAGAGAATAATGATTGAAGATCAGAAGGAATTTGAGGTAATCAGTCCCTCAGCCTGGAGTCGATGTAATCAATCCATCAATCTGGGTTTTCTGTAATGGACTGAGGATGGGTGGGCAAGTTCTTCGATGAGAAGAGCCACATATAATACTTTTCATACATTTCTGAATATTCAAGAACCACAGAAAATATTATTTTAAAATTGTATTAAAATAATAAAAAAATACATCTATATAGTAGTCCTACTCACCAAAGCAGAATATATTTAATATCTGCTCGTTGAAGACTGGTTTAGTCTTCATTTCTGCAGTTAATAGTTTAAAATCTGGCTGGTAGGATGTCACAGCTGTTCTGAGAAGCTGACTGAGGTGGCTGTTAGTCAGGACAACACGATCCTCACTGACATTCTTCACTCGAAAACAGGAATATAGGTGAGCACAAATAGGAAGAGCGTCTGCTGTCTGGCGCTCAGCAGACGGAGGATCAAGTTGAATAACTCACACGAGTTTAGCGCTTAACGTGAATTAATTTTTTTTATTATTTTTAGTTAAGGAATTTACCAAAGAAGAACATTATTCAGGGTTTTCTGTTATCGTAATTCATGTTTCTTTAATCTGTGTACCCCTTTTGTATGTTATAAATCACTATTATGTGGTGATATTTTAACTTCTTAAACAAGAGAAGCCCCCACCAACACAAGAGAGAGTCACAGTTAGAGGCGAGCTTTTGTGTACTAGTTTCAAGGCCACACATCTTCCTGCAGCTCAGGAAGCTCTGTTTCTACTGAAGCAACATCCCAGGCAAAAGGTGCAACAACAGGACATCAATCGCTGATGGCATCAATTGCCAAAGGATTCACAAGAAATTCAAAATATGGCTTTAACTTTTAGTTTCTCAAACTTGTTCTCAGAATCATTATAAAGTGTTTCTAAGTTTCCTTCGTATTGTTTCAATTTGCTGTCTTTAATTTCAACATCAGGAAAAGCAGTTATTCTTAATTTAAGGTTGGGAAAGCAGTCAAATTCCTTTGTTGCCACATCTCTTTGAAAAAGCTTTATTATACTCTGAAAACTGATTGGGCAAGTTCTGTAATAACTTTGTTTCTGCCTTGAAGTGCCAGATTTAAATATTGGAGGGGTTACATTGCATCCCGTAGGTCGATTGCTGGCGCACTCAGCGAAACTTAGCGGTGATAAACGCATCACTTTATATTGTGAACTTTCCTTAGCAATTCTTATTATTACTACTATTATTATAATCACGGAAGAGCATTTCACCCGTATGGATAATGCACCACTTGGGGAACGGGAGATAATTAGGTTTAATCCAAGGAGGAAGGTAGCTCCATTTCCTTTCATCAAGAGCCCTTCAGCAGCATCAAGAAGACTCCCTTAACTCCACCACTCCATCACCAAATGCATTGAAACTCCTTCACCAGGACAGTGCCACTGCGATCTCGACTTAAACTTTGCTTCTGAGAGCAACTACACGGGGTCCCCCCCCACACACACACACTACACGGGGTCCCCCCACACACACACACTACACGGGGTCCCCCACACACACACTACACGGGGTCCCCCCCACACACACACACTACACGGGGTCTCCCCCACACACACACACTACACGGGGTCCCCCACACACACACTACACGGGGTCTCCCCACACACACACACTACACGGGGTCCCCCACACACACACTACACGGGGTCCCTCCCCCACACACACTACACGGGGTCCCCCCCACACATACACTACACGGGGTCCCCCTCAGACACACACACTACACGGGGTCCCCCCCACACACACTACACGGGGTCCCCCCCACACACACTGCACGGGTCCCCCCCACACACACACACTACACGGGGTCCCCCCACACACACACTACACGGGGTCGCAGGTGCACTAATTTAGACGGGCAAGATGAGATCAAGTCGAGAGTTGCAAGAGTTAAGTTCAGTACCTTATGTGATCTACGAGGCTGGTGGTGGCGGAGACTTACACCACCTCGCATTTCGGAAAGGATTATTATTATTATTAATTGTTATATATGCCTTTATTAGCATTTAAAAAAAACATGTGTTAAACTTGTATGGGTCCTAGAGCACCTTTATTAATAAAGCAGCAACTCCTGTGTTGCTTTACGCAACACTGCAACGCCTCGTCCGTTAACATATTTACAGAGAAAAATGCGACACAGATCATAAAAGTTGTTTTCTCAAGTTTGCACGTATATTTGCGTGGTTTTGCACGAGCGTGGTGCACATGTGTGCACTGTCTGCTCTGGCTGTGAGCGTGTGAAATTATTTGTAAATTCCTGGCAAATTATATTAATAGATTAACCGTGAAGAGGTAATCACGTAGTGGGTTACACAGCGCCTCGGAAATGAGAGTCAGTCAGGTATGATTGAAGTGAAGAGGACAGTGATGATAGAATAGTCAAGCCTGCACACTCCAGGTAAACATGACTCACGAAATCGTAATGACACGATTGCAAACAAACCATACCACGGGTGGGGTTCGAACCCGCGGTCAGAGAGTCTCAAGCTAACTGGCCCAGTGGCTTACGCGACGGTCTGGAGTTTTGAGACTCTCTGACCGCGGGTTCGAACCCCACCCGTGGTATGGTTTGTTTCCAGGTAAACATTTTTGTTGGTTGGGCAAATATTTTTGTTAGTGGGTTTGGGTTTGAGAGGAACCTGTCTAGTATGGGAAAATAGCCCTACTGCCGTGTTCCTCTTTTATGTTCACAGGTGAGCGAGCTTCAATCTTCCAGCGCTGGTGTACCCTACTTAGAGGAATCCAAACATCAGTGTTATATCCAGTGGTCGCGGATGAGGGACTGATTACCTCGTCGTTCTACAGTCTTCCCATTATGACCTTGAATGTGTATTGATAAAGCCACTGGAGGGCGAAACGTCTGCAAATAAAGATACCCATATGTTGCACATGTGTCTAATTCTTTATCTTGTCGGTATTGTATACCATTCATGTACTTTATACACTTGCTTTATATAATGGCTACCACAACAAGGAATACGCAAGGTAACAGTGTCTTGCACTGCCAGGGAATGGATTCTTTGTAGACCAAATCACTTTTTTTAAGCCAAAATTGGATGCGTCCGTAGCGTACTGGTTTACTCTCCCACTCTTGTTCCATCCTTTTGCATTGCTCCTCCATCCATTCCTCCCTACAAGAGCTATTCTCCTCTGTTCCCCTGGGCCTTCGAGTTCCCCTCTGAGACACCATCGTTAGCTGTAGTTGTGTGTCACAAACCTACAAGGGGAAATAATCTGCTTGACTTAGTTCTGGCAAACAAGGAAACCCTTGTTAATAATTTAGAAATTACAGAGGAACTCGGCGCAAGCGACCACAAATCAATTACCTTTGGCATTGAATGGAAGTTTTCTGAGTCTTCAGTTTGTCGGTATTGTATGCCTCTGATGTTATAACACTTGTCAGACACTGCAACAACATGGAGTCTTGGAACAGAGGACATCTCCACAACTACTTACAACCGCTGGACCACCTGTTGGGCATGACCCCCTTCCACTGGGGAATCCCAGTTACCAGTGACAATGCCTTCATCTCATCTGATTCCAGTATATAAGCCTACTTCTTCCTGGTCCTGTTTCCTGACAAACCTTACCTTGCCTAACCTGGCCAGTGCTTCAAAAGACAAGACTTCGGTCTTCTGTACCGTACTGATAAAGCCACTGGAAGGCGAAGCGTCTGCCTGCCTGCCTGCCTGCGAAGCCTCGCCCACACACACCTGGGTTACAACTAGGACAGAGGACCACAGGATAAGCTGTGAGTCGAGTCACGAACTTAACACACGCTACCACACACTAATAGCCCAGACTGCAGAAGCTTTGTGGTTATGAGTGGTGTTGATGGTGGTGGTAGTGCTGGTGGTAGGGGTGATAGTAGTGGTGGTAGTGATACGGTGACAAACAGGGTGACAGAATCACAGGACACAAAGTGAAAGAGACAGGGAGGTAGACAGTAAGCAAGACAGTAAAGGAGACAAGGAGACAGAGATTGACGGATAAAAAGAACAGGAAGACAGATAAGCAGGGGGGAGACAACAACGAAGCAAGAAACAGAATATAATCCTGATAAATAAGATTATGATAATTATTAAAATTACTGAGACAAAAAAAAACTTGAAAAACATGAGACGAAGAGGGAATGAAAAATGTGAAGGAAATAAAGATTGAAACCTGGTGGGAGAAAATGGTGAGCCCTTCCAAGGAACTGTCTAGGTGCTGGGGAAGGCGCCTTGAGGATAGGAACTTCCTTGATGCTGGGGAAGGCGCCTTGAGGATAGGAACTTCCTTGATGCTGGGGAAGGCGCCTTGAGGATAGGAACTTCCTTGATGCTGGGGAAGGCGCCTTGAGGATAGGAACTGCCTTGATGCTGGGGAAGGCGCCTTGAGGATAGGAACTGCCTTGATGCTGGGGAAGGCGCCTTGAGGATGCGAACTGGAGCTGCCTTCCTCTTTCTCGCATCCGATCAAATTTCTTCCCATTCCTCAGGCGTTTTAATGAGAGAACAGGAATAGCAATGGAGGCACAGGTGCAGTAATGGGAGAACAGGTGCAGTATTGGGAGATCAGTTGCAGTAATGGGAGAACAGGTGCAGTAATGGAGGAACAGGTGCAGTATTGGGAGAACAGGTGCAGTAATTGGAGAACAGGTGCTGTAATGGAGGAACAGGTGCAGTATTGGGAGAACAGGTGCAGTAATGGGAGAACCGGCGCAGTAATGGGAGAACAGGTGCAGTAATGGTAGAACAGGCGCAGTAATGGGAGAACAGGTGCAGTAATGGTAGAACAGGCGCAGTAATGGGAGAACAGGTGCAGTAATGGAGGAACAGGTGCAGTAATGGAAGAACAAGTGCTTTAATGAGAGAACAGGTGTAGCAATGGGAGAACAAGTGCAGTAATTCCCCATCAGTAAAAATCAGCAACCTTGACAGACAAGACTCTGTGCTGTGGCCACTAATCAATTAAACATTTTCAATGAGGCTCATTTTAACAACTTTTCCACATGTGTGTACGTGTGTGTGTGTACTCACCTAATTGTGATTGCAAATATGTGTGTGTTTGTTTGTTTGCTTAAACGTTCGCCTTGCTGACTATCTATTTCTAGTAGTTCAGCTATAAACCTATAAATGGCTCTACTTCTAACTGTTTACCCTTAATTCGTTCCAGTTTTCTGCTGCTTTCTAAGCGCAATCATTCGTTCTGGTCGAATAGTGTCCTGATCAACCCAATATATGTTCAGGAGTATTTTGTATATCATGATCATGTTTCCTCACAGGAAGTCGGTAAACCGGTTTGTGCATTTTATTTTTCGTTTCTGTTGAATTTTTGGTGGCGAGAAGATAAACTTTCTTTTTTGAAATGCTTTGATAGGTGGCTCCACACAGGTGCTGCGCACTCGAGGTTCGCATTTGTGAATGTCTGATCTTAAGGAGTCAGAGACGATTTTCGATTTTTTTTTAATTTGCAGAATCCACCATACTACTACCATCTTACTAAATCTGCGACCAGTACAGGTAACTGTATAATTTCTAGTAGTCTCCAGTGTGAACGTTTTCATTAGTTTTAAGAGTGAGCAGGAGGGGGGGGGCGGGGTGAGTGTCAGAGGACATTCACCGTGTGTGGAGTCGTCCAGTGACCCTGGGATTAGCAACGCTATGATCGCCTCGCACACAGTTATTACCACGCAACAAACAACGCAATGAAATGAGCATTTAAATCCCCTCTGCCTACCGCGCGCACGCACGCACGCACACGTACACACACACACACACACACACACACACAAACACACACACACACACACACACACACACAAACACACACACACACACACACACACACACACACTTTCATGCCCCATCAACATTACTCACTGAGCTCCACCAAACATTGTGACGTGAGGGACATCTATCCTTCAGACCATCGCCAACAAGCTATTCAGGCTGTGACGCGACCCCTGCAACCAGAATTAGGAGAGTACACCCCCCCATCCACACAAACACACCATGCCTCAGCAACATTACTTACGAAGTTCCACCAAACACTGTGCCGTCAGGGGTCATCTATCCTCCAGACCATCGCCAACAAGCTATTCATAAACTCACGGGAGTCGATATGCACCTGTCTGCTTTCCTCAAGCACTTCCCTTGATTGCTAGGAGCCTCACCTGGCTGCTACAACTGTCACCTGATTGCTGATAGTCTCACCCGATTGCTAACCTTCCTTGATTGCTGCCAACTTCCTTGATTACTTTTAATGTCCTCATGCTTGCTGTTAACCCACACCTTATTGCTAAACTCCACCTAATTGCTGTCACTCTCACCTAATTACTCGAGTGTTACCTGATTGCTGCCATCCTCTCCTGATTGCTGCTCATTTCTAACATATGAACCTGGGACTTAAATAAATCACCAGAGCGACTTGACAAGTCACCAGAGAGAACTAGATAAGTCACCAGAGGGACCTTGATAAGTTACCAGTGGGACTTTGATAAGTCACCAGTAGGACCTTGATAAGTCACCAGTGGGACCTTGATAAGTCACCAGTAGGACCTTGATAAGTCACCAGTGGGACCTTGATAAGTCACCAGTGGGACCTTGATAAGTCACCAGTGGGACCTTGATAAGTCACTGGATGGACATAGTCTCTTCAAGATATTCCAGCAGAATATAATTACGATCCAGCAGAAACATTATTACGTTCCAGCAGAGACATTATGGCCCAGCAGAAACATTATAATTTTTGGAGATAATCACCAGCTGCAAGAAGCAAGAGGAATAAGATGAAACATGTAACAAATTAGTCTCGTAAAAAAAAAAACTTTTTTTTTTTAGAAGAAAACTTAATGGTGCAACCCACGTAGCGTATACAACGTTATAAAAAGCATGTTCACCTGTAATTAAGGCAGTTCTGCAAGGTTCTGGCTTACTGTACTTGTTTGAAACAAGAAGCATTTTTTTTTTACTTGCATCTTATATGAATGTCTGAATGTGTCTCTGCCAGGCTTAGGGAAGTTCAAAATAAACATTTGTAAATAATGCCGGTGGATTAGAGCAATAATCCGACTAGTGTCTGTGTAGACGAAATCCAGAGCAAACATTTAGTTTAGACGTATTCCTCAGGAGTAAATTATTTATTATATTCACTCTAGAATGAGGTTTATAAAGTCTACAGTCTTTATCAAGTTTTGAACCCTATACTGCACGAATATGACAGTATCCTGAGGCAGATCTTTACTAAAGTACTTAACCTTACTCTAGAAGATGGGCAGTGGGACGAAGCTACACTCCCAGTCAGACTAGGAGGCATTGGTGTCCGCAAGTCATCTCAGATTGCTCTACCTGCTTTCCTGTCTTCATGCATTGCATCCAGAGGGCTTGTAGCAGCAATTCTCCCTGAACATCTTAGGGACACGATTGGAATCCATGACCAAAAGTTCGTCGACGGAGCCAGGATCTGGGATAATCTAACGGGCTCTGAAACCAGGCCTGCTCCCCCCAACAACTACAAACAGTCGCACTGGGATGGCCCAATAGTAGAGAATATAGCCTCAGCAATGCTCCAGAGTGTGTCAGGGAAGGATAGAGCCCGCCTCCTTGCAGTGAGAGCTCCTCATGCAGGGGACTTTCTTTTGGCTGTTCCCAACTCCAGCCTTGGCACACGCCTCGACCCACAGACCATCCGCATTGGTGTTGTCCTTCGACTTGCCGCCCCTATTCTCGCCGAACACAGGTGTATTTGTGGCAGTGAAGCAGCAGACCGATTCGGGTACCATGGTCTTGTGTGTCGTAAATCCGAGGGAAAGATTGCAAGACATGAAGAGGTTAATAACATTATCAAGAGGAGCCTCACAACAGCCGGATGCCCAGCAGTAAGGGAGCCACCCCAACTATGCAGATCTGATGGCAGCCAAAAGCGTCCAGATGGTATAACCCTTCAAGCCTGGACAGACGGCAAGCAGGTGGTGTGGGACTACTCATGTGCATCTACCTTGGCTGATACCTATCTCCAATACACCAGGGAGGAAGGAGGGGCAGCTGCCACCTTCAGGGAGTCCCAAAAGTCGAGAAAATATGGAGAACTTGCCCATCATTATATGTTTGTTCCCATAGGCTCAGAGACCCTTGGCTCGTGGGGAAAGAGTGCATCTAAGTTCCTCAAGGAGCTGGGCAAAAGACTCAACAGGGTAACTAGGGATCCCAGGGCAGCTAGTTTTCTGTTCCAGCGACTCAACGCTGCTGTTCAGAGGGATAATGCATGCTGTATCCTGGGCACGCGCCCCAGCTCAGAGGAGCTGGATGAGATTTTCGCATTATAATCAGTGACAAACATGTAACAATATGTACTAGACATGTATCTCTCACACCTCATGTACTGTATATGCCATCTTTATATCAACAATGTATCTCTTAAATCTTTTGTACCATATTATGTAATAAAATATACCTATTGGTAAAAAAAAAAAAAGATGGGGTGGTAGGGAAGTGGAATATTCAAATGGCTTCAGGAAGAAATCCAAATATTTTTCCTTGAAGCCTTTTTATCCACTTCTCCGAGGCTATGGGTCCCACAATTTGAACCAGAGGTGGACCCCATCTGTATATATATATATGTATATATATATATATATATATATATATATATATATATATATATATATATATATATATATATATATATATATATATATATATACATACAGGTGGAGGGAAGAGCAGCAAAGCTCATACCTTCATTTAAAAAATATACACTCCATGTAAAGCTCGAAGTAGTGAACCTGTTTACCCTTATGGAGCAGACTAAAAGATCTCATTCAAAACTTTAAAACACTAAACAAAATTGAAACACACACACACATACATAATGAGACAGCTAAAGTGCATTTGTTGACACGAAACAGTTGTATGTACGGGCGGAAAATATTTTGGATAACAGAGATATAAAACACTGAAACAGATTCCTTCCGAAGCTGTAGGTAGAAAAAATAATGACATCCTTAAAGAATGGCTGGACAAGTAATTTGAATATGTTAAACTTTACTAAGCACAAAACATATATCAGACTCAACTAAGCACAATAAAGAAATCGTACTCTATTAAGCACAATAATGAAATCGTGATCTGTTAAGCACAAAACAGATATCAGACTCAACTAAGCACAATAAAGATATCGTACTCTATTAAACACAAAACTTAACTAAGCACAACAAAATTATCGGACTCTTCTAAGCACAATTCAAAACCCTGCTTAAAATCGCAAGACGCTATTTCTCAGGTTTGGTTGTGGTGTGCCAGGAAAGTGAATCCCCCAGCCGCTTTTCGTTGCGGTCACTGGAACCCTGAGGTAAATTCATGGACTTGAAAGGCAACCAGTTGATCGATACTGTTATTGACGGAATTATGGAGAAAAACAAAAATAATAATAATAACAAACCAAAAACAGCCCCTCTAAAACTCAACTTCTTCATTCACGTTTAAATTTCTTTCTTTTTCAACATGGCTTGGTAACCATCTTCACGGGAGGGAGAGGAGCCATCTTCACGGGAGGGAGAGGAGCCTTCTGTTGTACTACCTTGAGCATATCTGTCTAGATTTAAACATAAGTGCTGGCTAGATTCTCATCTAGAATATCTCGGCAAGAAAACTCGATTTTTGACCTTAAAGACAGCTGATATCTGTTGTTGTTTTTACTTACTTCTCGTTGGCCCTTTCTCCCTTCTTCTCCCTTTCCCTCCCATATTCCTCAGTGCCTCTCTTCTATGTTTCTCTTTTTCGTTCTCCTTCTCTCTCTCTCCTTTCTCTCCTTTGCCAACTCTTCGTTCCTCCCTCCCCTTCTGGCTCTCCTTTCCCTCTCTCTTCCATTCTCCTCTCTTTACCCATCTTCTCACTTTCTCTCTCACCCTGCCTTACTCCATCTTCCTCTCCCTTCTTCCTCCCTCTATTTATATAACTCACGAAACAGACAGGCAAAAGTCTCCACAAGGCCAGAAAATGTAGTATCCGCCTTGCCCTTTTCCGTGACTCCCTCATAACAAAGCTCACTCATGACAAAACTCACTCATAACAAAGCTCACTTATGACAAAGCTCACTCATAACAAAGCTCACTTATGACAAAGCTCACTCATAACAAAGCTCACTCATGACAAAGCTCACTCATAACAAAGCTCACTCGTGACAAAGCTCACTCATGACAAAGCTTACTCATGACAAAGCTCACTCATGACAAAGCTCACTCGTGACAAAGCTCACTCATGACAAAGGTCTCTCATGGCACACCTCAGTCATGACACAGCTCAAAACAAACCACAAACTACATTTGTAATCATAAGAGAAGAATTATAATAAAACACAATTATTATACAGCACAATGTTAATACAATTATACTAGAGAATGATAATAAAACACAATTATATATAATTCAACACGGCAATGATGCAGTACACTACATGATGACAGACAAAATAATAAGAAGGTTACAATAGCAGAAGAGTGTGTGCTGATGTCCAGCACTGTATGGTAGCTACATTGTGGCAACAAGAGCAAGGTTGGTTGACCCTCCGGTGACCTTGACCCCTCATGATTGATGCATCAGTGACCATGACCTCCATGGTTGACCCGTCATTGACCTGCAATGGCTCGCGTGTTATTGGTCAGGTCAGTGCACGCTCCGTGACGTCACTTTGTTTATGTTTTAAAGTCGTTCCCGCACTGCGTTTCCCCCCCCCCCCCACTGTATGTCTTCCCTTACCCTCGCCGGTCAGTTGTTCCCCCCCCCGCACTCCAAAGATCTTTGTCTCCCCTCTTCCTTACTGTGTTCCTCCTTCAAAGGTCTATGTCTCTTTTCCCTGTCTTGTCTTCCCTCCCCCGGCCTGTGTATCCCCTAACTCTGCTTGTGTATCCCCTCCCTACCCAGACCTGTATCCTCCTTATGTAGAATAGGAGAGCAGCACACTGATGATGTATCCAATTTTGTTGAATAACAATAAATAATTCTTATTATTAATCACCTCTTCCCTTGACCTCCGCCCCTTTAATCCTACCCCTAATCCTTCCTTCTCCCCCTTCCTCTTCCCTTTACCTGAGGGTCTCTTCCTCTCCTCTCCTAGCTCTCACCGTCGCCCATTCTTCTCGTCTTTTTCATTCCCTCTCCCACACACACTAATCGCTTTTGTTTCCACAAGGTAATTTACATGTACAATAGAGATGTATTCTATTTAGTATTACAAAATTGTTCTCTCTCCCCCTTCTTTTATCTACCGCTCCCTCTCCACTTTTCTTTGTTTCCATCTCTTCTCTTTACATCTTTTTCTTTCTCCCCTTTCTCCCACTCTCTCTTCCCTTTCCTCTTTTTTATATATTTGCCCTCACCTTTGAACCTCCTCTTCTCCCTTCATCAGAGTCAACCTCTTCATTACTCATTTCTACCTCTCCCTCATTTTCTAAATACTCCTGTCCCTCCTTTCTTCCACCTGCTTCCCTACTTTCTTTCCTATTCTTTCCAACACGTTTTCTTCTAATGGGAGGCCTAGTCTGGGATCAGGCCGCGGGGGCGGTGATCCCCAAAACCCATCTACTTGTAATCATTTTCTATCCCAGGTTCATTCCCTCTTAAAGATACCTCCAAGTCTGCATTTCTTTCTTCAGCTCTCTCTCCCTCCCTCATCTATTCCTCTGACCATCCCTCATTTCTTCCTTTCTCATATACGCGCCTATGTACATTGAAAGACACACACACACACACACACACACACACACACACACACACACACACACACACACACACACACACACACACACACACACACACACACACACACAACACACAGCCCCCGGTGGCCTAGTGGTAAAGCTCCTTCAGCACGGAGGGCCCGGGTTCTATTCCCGACGGGCGGAAACATTTCAAGTGTTTCCTCACACCACTCACACACATACATACAACAGGCCTAGTGTCAAATCGACATGTGCCTAGGACAAAATGGTAACTAACACAGTATCCCTACGAAAAAACCCACCAAAATCCTCTCCTCTCCGTCTCGCCACCAGGGCAACAAGACCCTCCCCTCACCCAAGTCTATTATTCTCTGTGTTATGTCTTGCAAAGTCAACAAGAAAGCGGTAATAGTTTCCTGGTCGCTGCATGAGACAACAACAGCCGCAAAGGCTCATAAATTCTCGAGGTCGTTGGCCTACGTGCAAGAGACTGCAGGTTAATTCTCGCTGTCTTCATCTATCTTCCTCGCTGTCTCTAATGATCTGCCTCTCGATTTCACCGTTTCTTTTCTTAGTCTAATATTTTTTTTTGTCTCTCATTTACATTTTTAGTTTGTGTTCTCTCGTCCTGTTCATTTCATCAGTACACACACACACACACACACACACACACACACACACACACACACACACACACACACACACACACACACACACACACACAATGCTTCGGATTTTCGGGCTTTTATCTATTTTTTAATTCTACTAACCTCGTTCAGAACGCAAAGTCTGCAGCCTCTTCAGTGTGATTTCCATCCTTGATACTTTTCCCTTCCATTTCGTGTTAATTCTTAGGAGGACAATTTTCTTTCAAGTCTCTCCTCTTCCCCTTTCTCTTCCTCCACCACCACCAACCTCCTTCTCCTCCTCCTCCTCCTCCTCCTCCACCACCACGACCACCACCCTCACCACCTCCTCCTCCTCCTCCAGCCTCACAACCTTGCGAATGTCGAAGTGACTTTCCACTAACCACTTTTTGGTCCAGTGACGCAATTTGTTCACATCTTCTGCAGCATCGTGCAGTCTTCACGTGCCCTTACTCTTCTTATCAGTTTAAAGTAACTTGTAAACATTAACACGAAGGAGTCGGTCACTCCTAGTAAGTCATTTACTGACATCAGAAACCGTATGTGTTAGAGGACTGACGTTTGTGGGAAGCTGCCTGTTCCTCTTCATTTTAACATCTCTACTGTAATGACTATCTTTCTGTTTGTTTGCAGCTTAATAACTGATTAAAATACTCTCACAGTTTTTTCACACATATTTTCCCTTTTGTAAATTAGTTTTCTCTGTTTCCTCCCAAAAGGATTCTTTCAGGTATACAGAATAAAATTAGGGAAAATATAGACCCACTTAAATGGTCAGTACTGGTAATAGCAAAAATGTGTACCGCTTTTAATGCTTATTTCTTCTCTGTATTTACACAAGAAGATACAAATGAAATTCCAGCAATCAGTAATTGTGCAGTACGAGATGAAGATAAATTATACAAGATCTTCGTTCGCTAGTGACATGGTCAGCAGACCTCTCGGTGGATGACGAGCAAACAGGTCACCGGGCCCTGAAGAATTGTTTTTTTTAGGGTTAGAAAAAGACTGTTAGAAATTTTAAAGATTAACTAAATGTGTGTGTACTTGTTTACTCATATTAGTTGCTGGGGTCGATTCACAGCTCCTGGCCCCGCCTCTTCGCTGGTCGCTACTAGGCCCACTGTCTACCGGCTCCAAGAGCCTTATCGTGTGTGTGTGTGTGCGATCAGTCAACAAAAATGGCATTTAAACTCCACAAGCCATTGGCTCGTGATAAAAAAATCAAAGCTTAATGTTGTAAATATACCCATAAGTTTACGTAATTGTCAAATTGCTCTATAAACGAAAATCAAAACTGATTATCAACGAGTGTTTGAATGTCGGCAAGTGGTCATGCTTGTTAGGTCGCTTTTGACGATAATCCCATCATTTGTAAGGTACCATGTGCTTTATGGCGATACTTGATGATTATAAAATTACTAACTTGTGTTTCATGAAAGGATGTTTTAAATAAATATATATTTATTCAAGCTTATTATAAGTTAGACTAATAAATTTTATTATTGTAGCTGCCTTACTGTATTATAGTTATCAAATTTTTATCCTTATTGTAACCGCAATAAGATTATCCTAGTGTCATCAACAGTACCGTCGTGTGTGCCTGGAATGGCATCGTCTGCCCGGGAAGGCACTGGCTGCTTGTAAATAACAAAAAAAGGCACAATACCGTGACTGGAACAATACACAAATAACCCACACATAGGAGAGAGGAGCTTACCACGACGTTTCGGTCCGAAACGTCGTGGTAAGCTCCTCTCTCTTATGTGCGGGTTATTTGTGTATGGCTGCTTGTCCAAGGCAGTACACACTTAATAGTACTCGTGTATTTATAGAGACTGAGTTTCGTCTCTCCTGGCTTCATTTCTCAATATTCATACACAATAATACTTTAGTTCTGGCCTCACTGGTCCTCTCAAGCGTACTCATAAACCTGTCAATTGAATCTGCTTCCATACCTTACTCATCCTGGCGCTCGCTGTTTTTACATACAGGAATTATGTTTGGCCAATAAAACATTTCTCCAACGTCTTCACTGTAACTATCAGATAAAATGTCTTCAATTTGGGTGTCACTGTTTTATTTGTAACAAAATTTGCGTGACTGTATATCTCAATTGTTTTATGTCGCACTTTTGACCTATCGACTGTACCGTATTTTTGGCGTTGTATGTTTTTTTTAATGTATTGATTTTGATGTTGCATTGTATTTTTAACATACTGAATTTTGACACTGAAATAATATTTCTAACTTTATATTGCATTTTAAGATTTGTATTAGATTTTAAATGCTATATTACAATTTAAAGTTATACTGTATTTTTTTTGGCGTATTGATTCTTTCGTTGCATTTAATTTTTTACCCTGTACTGAATTTGACGTTGTATTGATTTTAAAGTTGCGTTGAATTTCGTTGTATTTATTCTGGCTACACCGCATTTCGTAGCAATCTCCTAAATTATTAATGAAGACCTATTTATAACTCGTGCTCCTGTAGCGTGCTGAAGGGTGACTGTTGCTCTGATGTCATGAAGGAACATGACTAAGTCTTTCAAGGTGTGAGTGTTGCACGAGGGAACATTACTGGTTTTTCAAGGTATGAGTGCTGCTTTATTGCCATGAAGGAACATGACTGATCTTTCAAGGAGTGAGTGTTACTGTGGAGTCACGAAGGATCATGACTAACGTTTCAAGGTTTGGATCATTTGATACAGGCTTTCTGCTGGCGTAATAGTCGAGTGATAAAACTGCTAAAGCTCTAAATTATTATAAGACGCATAATGAACCCTGTATAAAATATTTGGAATATATGTTCAAGGTTCACGAGGGACCATGATGAAGGTGGGGCTCCAACGGCAAGGTGTTGTTACTGAAGGTAAAAACTTCATACACGATTTATACCGACAAGCTACTCAAACGTGACACAAATTCCGAATCGAGCAGCAGAAATGAGTGAGAGAGTGAGAGAGAGAGAGAGAGAGAGAGAGATTAAGAACACCGTAACTTACTTAGAGCTTAGTGTAAAAATTAAGGATAGTGAAAGACTGTAGCTGGGGTACACTACCTACTAGACTGCCAGGTGACACTGATACTACCAGGTCGCCTGCTTCTAACACCACCATTGCGTCAGGAACCTGCCAAAACCACTGCCTCTCTGGTATTCCTAATAAATGTAAAGGGACCACGACAATTCAACACTATCGCTTCATACATAAGGGGAATCAGCAACAGATCCGTGTCTTTCTTCAAGAGAAAACGCGATAATTTCCTGAAATCGGTTCCTGATCAGACGGGCTATGGTGCATATATTGGGCTGCGGGAGGAGGGCACCAACAGGCTGATCGATCAGATCAGGAAACATGAGGCCTTTTCTGAGACCGGGTCGCGGGGGCAATGACCTCCGGAAGTGACTACATGTAACTTACAGGTATTCCTAGGAGTAAATGATTTAAGAACATTGATGTCTATCTCAATGGCACATCCACCTACGTACGCACACACACACACACACACACACACACACACACACACACACACACACACACACACACACACTCTGGACCTAATGTATAATAATTAAGGAGTTTCAGCAGTCGCACGTCAGCGGTGAAGGTAACCGAGTACGCTACCACGGACTTGGTTACCTTGAGTTACCTTGGTTGCCTTGAGTCAAGGACACAACTATATAAACCGGGACACAATCTTTAAGATACTCTTAATGAGTCAGCATCAAGCGATTTTCAATGACAAATGAACACAAAATATTGAATCGTAAATCCCCCTTACATACACAGTTTGTTAGACACATAGATGATGATCAAACTAAATGCACATTACATAATCAGCCTTATCGTCACTTTCTTGACCACTAAGTGTTTCACTGTCCATTTACTGAGGAATATGGAGATAGTATAATAACCTACGTGATATGTCAAGATTTGCTGCAAGCAAATCCTTGATTTGCTTGCAGCAGATAAAACAACTGTAGATATCAGTCCAGATGTTACTCCTGCTAACCCATTTTGGGGGCCTGGTTCCAAGGCCTTTTGTGTATCCATATGATCTTGCGCTACCGTCCACAGGATGGATTTCGGGTACACAATAAACTAGCTTCTTCGGGGGCAAATGTAAATCAGTGTACAGGATTCAAGAGCAAAAAGCCGATGCCCAACTAGTTTTACGGGACTGTAGGATTTCCCAATGGTTACCACAACTACTACTGTCACTACCAGTCACCTAGATCCACAGTGGTTCATAGTACCTGTGACATACTTGCAACCAGATTCTAGAGTTCTTCAGTCCTCACAACCTGGCTGGATATCATACTTCATTGTTGACTAGTAAACCAGGCTGTTGCTACTAGCCAAGCCTACACAGCCATCACAGTCTGGTTGATCCACTTTCAGCAAGTAATGGTACAGATGCCTCCCCCCCCCCCAAATAAAAACAATCATTCATCTTATTGGACACATAAATTTTAAAGGATTTTAACATGCTGCTGGTGTTCTTTTACATGCAAGAACACATCATTGATCAGAAACTGCCAGGTGTCTTGCCTAGCTGGCTGGGTGTTCCTTTGTTGTATAACTTAAAGAGGGGCAGGACCCAAGCGGCGTAGTGACAACAACGAGGAAAACACACGCGCTGCAAAACTAACTTTCATTGTCATAACTTTTTGAGATTTCTTTTTTTTTTCTTTCGTTAAAGAGGCTGATGTGGCAGGAGGTGGTCGGGTGTTAGTCGACTGTTATGGGCCAAGTTATGTAAGTATACCTTCAGAACGGGCAGGGGTTTGAGTCATAAATTTCATTTCCCTATGTGTGGGTTATTTGTGTATTGTTCCAGTCACGGTATTGTGCCTTTTCAATCTTTATTCCTTTGAAATGAGCTCAGATAAACTCAGCTTTGCAATAAAAGAGATTTCCAGGGAGCTCATTATAAGGTTCCTCGAATTATGGCCCTGTAAGTGGCACCACGCAATATCAAAGACCATAAAAAGACACCAAGACTCTCCCTATTCCCCTCCACATGTGAACTAGTGTCCACCAGTCAGCATGCCACTGATCAAGTCTCAGCCGTCTTACAAGGAGTGCCAGTCAGTGATCCAGATTATTCACTTGTCTTGTTTCCTGACAAACCTTAACTAACCTGAGGCAACCTCAATCGTGTGGGTCAGCACAAGGAGCGGTGGAAGCTCGATCCTCCGTCTATTGATCTTCACACAGACACGCTACTTGTACTCACTTGTAAAAAGATAATGAAAAATACTCAAGACGACATAACAGAAATGTATTAGAAATGTCGAATGCGACATCCTAGAAATGTTAGCATAATATATTGCTTTATGTCGGTAATTTAAAGTGTTTAACGTTAGAACAAGAAATAAAAGTCAATACCTAAAAACTTTAAATGTTAGGAGTGATATTTAAACGTGATTATATTTTAATAAATGCTGACTGCATGACGTTACCGTTCATGTACACCCTGGCTGACACCACGCGTTCATGTACACCCTGGCTGACACCACGCGTACATGTACACCCTGGCTGACACCACGCGTTCATGTACACCCTGGCTGACACCACGCGTACATGTACACCCTGGCTGACACCACGCGTTCATGTACACCCTGGCTGACACCACGCGTACATGTACACCCTGGCTGACACCACGCGTTCATATACACCCTGGCTGACACCACGCGTACATGTACACCTGGCTGAACCACGCGTTCATGTACACCCTGGCTGATACCACGTTCATATACACCCTGGCTGACACCACGCGTTCATGTACACCCTGGCTGATACCACCGTTCATGTACACCCTGGCTGACACCACGCGTTCATGTACACCCTGGCTGATACCACGCGTTCATGTCACCTGGCTGACACCACGCGTTCATGTACCCTGGCTGAACCACGCGTTCATGTACACCCTGGCTGATACCACGCGTTCATGTACACCTGGCTGACACACGCGTTCAGTGCACCTGACTGACACCACGCGTTCATGTACACCCTGGCTGATACCACGCGTTCATGTACACCCTGGCTGACACCACGCGTTCATGTACACCCTGGCTGATACCACGCGTTCATGTACACCCTGGCTGACACCACGCGTTCATGTACACCCTGGCTGACACCACGCGTTCATGTACACCCTGGCTGACACCACGCGTTCATGTACACCCTGGCTGACACCACGCGTTCATGTACACCCTGGCTGACACCACGCGTTCATGTACACCCTGGCTGACACCACGCGTTCATGTACACCCTGGCTGACACCATGGATAACTGCGTGACGTCGTCGATCCCCCACTCACGCACACACGGGCTGACATCGTACATAACTGCGTGACGTCAATAATAATGTGCATACAGCACCTGGCGCCATCTGTTGACACCCTCGATGACTAAGCCAATACTGGCTGGTGTCAATAATTTTTCCACTATGACAATCATAGTTACAATGATTATTAAAGGTATAATAACTATAATTATAATGATTATTAAAATTATAATAACCACAGACATAATGAATAATAACACGAAGCACCTGAAGTATAATGACCATAATTATCATTATTAAAGGTATAATAACCATATACCTAAATGAATAATAAAATGTAATACCATAAGTATAATGACTAAACTTGACTCACGAAATCGTAATGACACGATTGCAAACAAACCATACCACGGGTTCGAACCCCACCCGTGGTATGGTTTATAATGACTAAAGTTATAATGATTTCTAAAAGTATAATAACAGCATTAGTATAATGACCATGGTTATAATTATTATTTAAAATATAAAACCGCTAGTATAATGACCATGGTCATTATAATTATTAAGAGTATAACACCACAAGGAAAATGTTGTGATTGTAATGATTATTAAAAGAATAACACCTTGATCATAAAAGTTTAAAACCATAAATATAATGATCAAGGATATGATTAATAAAAGTAAGATGAACATAAGTATAATGATCATGGACATAATGAGCATTAAAAATGCAAATAATACCATAAAGTTATTAATTTATAACTTTCACCATGGATATAATGATTCTTTAAGGATAATGATTATCATGGTTATAATGATTATTTTAAGAATATTGATAACCGTAGATATAATTAAATATAATTTATATAAGTTAATGATCATATAATCATGATTATATTATCATGCTAATGATATATGAAAATATAATGTCACTGAATTAAACAAATACTATAGGTATAATAAAACCTGGCATAATTATACCATATTTATAATATCTATAATAATGATCAATGATATAATGATTAATACATGTAAATATGAAATAATCATGTATGTATAACTTATAAGTATAATGATCACAATGAAAATAAACAAATATATTTAATAATCATCATGTATTACATAGATATGATCATTTATTATCAAGTTAATGATATGAGAATGATCATTATATAAAAGATAACTAATGTAATCAAATGATTATAGATATAATGACCCTGGTTTATCACTATATGTAATTCTATATAATGATCATCATTAATATAATGATTACCGAATATAATGATCATTGAATATTATGCTCATTATTGGTATAATGATTTTTAATATAATGATAACCTTGTATAATGATCACTGAGTCACTGGGTATAATGATAACCATCAATATATAGGATCACTAGTATAATGATCACTGAAGTTTCGTGCGCTTAGATATTCATTGTAGTTACTGGTGTCAACAGTGTATATCCCTGTCGCTGTGGCAGCCGGGAGAATGGGGATACAAGAAGGAAGAGAAGAGAGGGAAGGAAAGGAAGAAAGGAAGATAAGAGAGGAAATGAAGGGGAGAAAGAGAAGGAAGGTAGAGAAAAAACGAGAGGGAAGGAAGGAAGAAACGAAGGGGAAAGGAATAGAAGGGTGGAAGAGAGAAGGAAGAGAAAAAAGAAAGGGAGAGAAGAGAGGAAAGGAAGAGAAGAGGGGGAAGGAAGAGAAGAGAGAAGGAAGAGGGGTAGATGAGAGGAGAGAGAGAGAAGGAAGAGAGTGAAGGAAGAGAAGAGAGGAAGGAAGAGAAGAGAGGGAAGGACGAGAAGAGAGGGAAGGAAGAGAAGAGAGGGAAAAGAAAAGAGTGAAGGAAGAGAAGAGAGGGAAGGAAGAGAAAAGCGTGAAGGAAGAGAAGAGAGGGAAGAAAGGGAGGCTGACCAAAACAAAATAAAAAAGAAGGAAATTAGGAAAGGAAAGGAAGAATGGAAGGCGGGATGGAAGACCGATGAGAGAAGGCAGGGAAAAAGAAAGGGAATAAGTGGAACAGAGTAGAATGAGAAGTAGAGGAGAAAAAAGAAGCAAGGGGAAGAAAGACGAAGCAAGTGAGAAAAGAGGGTGGGAAAAGGGAGAGAAAAGTGAAAAGAAAGTAAATAGTAGAGAGTAGAGAAAGTAGATGTGCGTAGAAGGTACAGAGTGCAGAGATAGAGGAAGGAGAGCGTGTTAATTCTCTAAGGATTAACTGCAGGAGAAATGTTATGGTGATACCAACAAGATATGGAAGAAGACACTGATGTACATTAATTAAAGGAAACGTTTCGCCACTAGTGACTTCTTCAGTCCTGAAGAAGCCACTAGTGCGAAACGTTTCCTCTCATAAATGTCCCGGACTGTACATCAGCGTCTTTTCTCCACATAAAATGTCGGGTTAAGCCCTGCAGGAGAAGGATCTACATAGGATACACCTTTAATAATGAAGTACAATGATCACAATCCGTCATAACAGATGAATTAATTCGAGAAATATTTTAAATCTCTGACGTTCTTCATCTACCAGCAATTACTTATTCATGTAGAAATCTTTCCAAGAGAGAAATATAGTGATTCCTACCTGTAACGTATTACCCCGAGGCGCTCGTAGCATGATGTAAGTACGGGGCGAACACTGATATTTTAGGCGTTCATATGTACGGCTAGGAATGTCTTTGTACTCGCCTCACCTAGTTGTGGTGACAGGGGTCGAGTCATGACTCCCGGTTGGTAGCTACAGGTTTATTTTACAAGTGTCATCTCTCGAATACATTTCCCGGTTTATTTACTCATCTAAGAGAGTGAATATATTGTACACATGTACAGTTAGAATCCCAATACCGTGGCTGGAACAGTTTAAAAAATAACATTGAAACTAGACGTTTGGCCACTACTTGAAATGGTCCGGAATAATAATAATAATAATAATAATAATAATAATAATAATAATAATAAAATCTTTATTTCTGCAGGTACATGTACAAGGTAAAGAGGCCTAGCTCACATCAGTGACATACTACTATATTGAAAGCTCCATGTTACTCAGAGCATTTCGTTCAAATTAGGTAAATTTTGTCTCCAGGATGCGACCCACACACTCAGCTACCTATTGTACTGATAGGTGAACGTGGACAGCAGGTGCCTTAAGGAAACACGTCCTAATGCTTCCACCCGTACCGGGGATCAACCCCTGGACCTTAGTGTGAGCTGAGTGAGTTAGCAATCGTGCTACGGGACTGAAATATCGTCTGGTTTCCAGTTACAGTACACACAGGTTTTACTGATTTGGTTATCATTACTTTTAATAAAGTTAGACTTTTTGTCACTCATGGCAATACTCACCCCAAGGTCGTTGTCAGGAATACTCTCGAGGGTGGCTGGAAGGTCCTCGAGGCTGACCTTGGAGTCCTGGCGCGGTAGTATCTTGTCCTCGGGGGTGTGAGGCACGGAGGACCCATTCCCAGAGGAGGAGATGGAATTAGAGGCTGAAGTGATTCTTACTACTGCAAGACCTTCTAGAGAAGACTCCAGCTTCTTCTGGGCGTCCGTCACTGTGATGGGTTTGAGGTCTTTGCTTTCACCGCACCCCATGGTTGTCTGGTCAGTGGTTGGTGGGGGCAGACGTGGGTAGGGGCAGACTTGGGGAGGAACAGACGCGGGGAGGAGCAGTTTAACAGAGAGCTGATAGTCACTGATAGATTAAAACAAGAGGTTTTAGGTCGCAGTTCACAACATAAACAGTATACACACTACAGATCAGGTACTTGTGTTTCTCCGATGAAAAAAACAACAACACTGATAGTTTCCACAACACCCAGGCGACGGATCAACACAGACGACGGATCAACACAGACGACGGATCAACACACAGACGACGGGTCAACAACCTGATATCGTTGGGCAGGACTAGGAATAGCAGTCAGGAAGAAAAGGCACTGATTTTTCTCCTATTTATCTTTCTTTAATGACTCCAGGACAGGCAGCTTGCTGCTTGTTGGATGGCGTTAAACCGACGCATCGTTTCTGTCCTTCAACGGCGTGTCAAGAATGCGACTCTCTCGCACCTTTCTCACACCTCTTACTTTCCGCCTTGCGATTTACGTTACACTCAGATCCTGACTTCTTTTAGGTTTGAAAGGTTCCCTGCGTATAAGACGATAATGACGCTTTCCTAAAATCCACTTCATTTTTCCATCAAACTTCTGTACATTAATACAAAAAGTTCTGAAACTTCAGCACTTCCTGCCGACGAAGAATCGCTCGTTGTTTAACTCCAACGCTAAATCTTCTGAGGAGAACAAATCCCACTCCGTTAGTTTAACAAACTTTGAAAGTCACAGAAGTGCTTCTCGTTTACGATGGAGATGGAGGATAGTGTTGGATGCGGCCTATCCCTCGCGCCCTGACCACAGGAAGCTGGCGACACACTGACCAATACTTCAAGGAACGCGCTGGGCTTTCCTCAGTGCATGACCCGTTTTCTCTCATGATCCAGCACAGAAAACTTCTTTTGACCTGAAACACTTTAATTTATGGCTGCTCCTTATAATTCATGTCCGTCTCACACCTGCATTTTTCGTTAACGATGTAGACTCCGTATAAATAATTGTTGTGGTAGCTTCATAATTCTGTAGCAGGAAAAGGAATTCACTCAGAGAGATATTGTTTGATGAAGAGGTCAAGAACAGAAAACGGAGGCGTGTGTGATTCTCACCATGGCAACCACGTAAATATCATGCCAGTGTGAGACCCAATCAATATTCTCATTAATGTATAGGTGCTGCTTCTAGTTCAGCGTGTTAGCCACCAATGAATATTCTTTTTTTTTTCTACATCAGTAACGCTAAACGCGTCTAGAAATAAAACGTAGAGTATCTCCAGTGGACTGTTTTATAAGTTATCGTGAGAGAAATTATATATAATAAATGCTAATTAAAAATATATTTAATATTGTCTAATCCAATTAACGAGATAAAAAATTATCTATCAAATTCAAAAGCAAAAAATACTTTTTGAAACTGTATACTTTGAGGATCCCACATGCACGATTTATTTTCCCAGCATTTACAACAACTCATCTGGTGCTTGAAACTTAGTAAATGTTTACTAAACCAGATCGCACCATAGTAAATCGTCTCGTCATTTACAGTATCGTATTACCACAATAAGTTTTAGTTTTAGCCCATTTTGATCATAACTATAACACATCATGATTTTCTGGAGAACAGAAGACTGACGCCGTTTGTCTGCATGAAAATAAACCACTGGAGCAGCGGCTGCCGGCAACCCAGGCAGGGAAGGCTAAAGAGAGCGTCAGGTCGACAGTCAGTTCGTGGAGCTCCTCGCGTCAGGCAACCCCTTCAGGTGTGCACAGGTGAGCCGAGAGCAAGGTGACGGCTAGCAAACTGTCTTTAGTGAGTGGTATATGAGACAAGACCTGCTAATCACGTGTGCTGTGAGGAGCGTGTGTTCAAGGGAGGTAGGCGAAGCCCTTGATGGTTTGGGGACGTTGCCGAGGTCGATGTTGCAACCTTGATGATCGTGGTGGTCAGTGGTTCTTGTCAGGAGGAGGAGGAGGAGGGGAAGCAACGCTCGCAATCGAAAAAGGACCCTGACTCTCCATTTCCCTTTTGCTTATTTATCTTATATTTTCTGGCTGGGGGAAGTGAAAGGCAGACGAGAAGTCACTCCCGTTATTCAGTGTCTTCAAGCCATCGTGTATCACAGCATCGCCATGACAACAACCCCTTCCTCCTCTTCCTTTCTTCCCTCCTTCCTCTCCCTCTTTCCTCCTCTTCTTTCGTTTTGGCTTTCAACCCTCCCTTCCTTCCTTAAGATCATAAACCTACTACTGTAGATGCAAATAAGTAATCACAAGCGGACGCACAATTCGTACTCAATAATAATAATATTACTACTACTAATAATAATAATACCATTATCATTGCAGTCTTGGGAAGTGATAACTCGCAGGTTCACACACTGCCTGGGGAATAGTAGCACTCAGGTTTGATCCGGGGAAGTAGATAGTTCCAATTCCTTGGATCAAGAACGTTTCATCAGCATCAAGGCCGCCTCCTCCCCCAGTGGAGGGACCTCTTATATTCCGTGTCCTGGTTCCTGATGCGTGTCTCCCACGCCAAAAACCACGTGACCAGCCAGCGTGTCTCAGCGCAGCCATCGATTACTGGAAACTAGGCTGGCTTTAAACGTTTCTCCCTAAGCTGCCAGCGCCGATGGTATCGTGAACCAGTCAAAACGTTTATCATAAAGCTAAAACGTTATTTGCAAATAGCGTTAAAAAATAGTAAATAGTTTTTTTTCACATTTGCTAACATGTCAGAAACTGCTGGGACAAGTATCATCACTAGGTGCCAGATCAACTAGGCTGTGATGGATATGTGGGCCAGCGGGCAGCCAGCAGCAATAGCTTGATTGACCAGACAAGCACCAGATGATATATTCCATAAACGACATTATGATTATACATTCCATAAATGACATTATTGATGCATGAGCTAAAAAACAGAATACAGCGTCTTTGTTTAGTTGGCCCAACTCCACAAAGGCGTATTTAGCTGTGATAGAAAGACTGTGGAGAATTTTTAAGACAGGGCAAGTGGTGGTGGTGGTGGTAATGGTGGTGTTGGTGGTGGTGTTGTTGGTGGTGGTGGTGGTGGTAGTGGTGGTGTTGGTGGTGGTGGTGGTGGTGTTTCATTAGTTAGAACATGGGGGAAAATACCTCCTAACGGGTCTTCGTCATGTAACCCACTGAGTATACTTGTGCCTAAGCAACCCTTGCCATACCGGAGCTAAGTTACCCATCGAAGTGGGACCTAATCGTTGCGTGAGCTGTGCTGTTTACGAGAAAGCGCGGGTAGGCACGCACGCATAAATGCACACTCCCTCATGTATAACTCATGCACAGAAACACGCACATATCACTTCTACTCATAGTGTCACAAGTCTACTAATTACCCACGCGCAGTTACTGCCCTCTCCTCATAAAAAAATAACTATGTGACTCAACCATCACTTGAAGCTTTAAAAATCATGCTTTCTACGACAGTAACATACTTAGATCATGAGCAGTATATATCATGACTTCCTAAAATCACGGTCATAAAAGCCATACCTCATGACTATCCTAACACACCATAATCATATGAAGTATAATTTACTACCAAGTAATATGACGGAGTCAGGAGCAGTATTCATCAAGACCATTCTAACATTCCCATGAAGGGTGGACAGCGCAGAGGTAACGTGACTTGTGCGATCAGCGAACGGAGGTTCGAGCATGCACCACTCCTTGAACTTAATGACCCACACTTGTTTAGCGCTTCGAATATTACAAAATGATAATATTTATATATATTATTGTTACATAAATCAATAAACACATGTGGGTCAATAAGTTGAAGGAGTGGTGGAGTTCGATCCATCGTTAGTATATAATCGCACGACAATCAAACTAACGCTCTGCAATTTCTACTCTGCCCTTCATGGGTATGTTAGAACGATCTTGATGAATTATAATGCTGGCTTTGTCATGTTATATGATAACAAATTATACTTCATGTGGTTATGGTATGTCAGGAAAGTCATAATGTATATGGGCTGTTCTTGACTGTGCTATGTTAAATTATAAGAAAATATACCGACATGCACAAGTTATATTAGAATCAAGAACAACATATTTAACTAGCACCCTACCACTCCCGATGCATAAGCAGGATCCTTCATGACCACTGCAACATATTCGAGTCATTTTTGCAGACCCTGATCAAGAGATGTATATTTCACGGCCGTCTCACACACTACTGCTGAGTTATCTGGGTTATTTAGTCTAGGATTCATTGCTTGTGAGAGATGTTGTATCCACAACAGGAACAATCGCTGTTCAACGCGTGTTCCAATGATATAGTTCATTCGTTGAAATATAAGGAAATCCTTTAAATCTGAATATTTTGTTTTCTACTTATTTGTTCTACACTTTAGTTTCCTGTGGTCATTGTCTATTCCTTCATAGCTAATCTAGAGTAATTGTTTTCATTAACGTTGTTAATTTTCATTAAAGAGCGTTTTTAGCATATTATTTCGTTTTATATCTTACCCAATTCTTCTCTCATGTGATATTGTTAAACGGTCAGTTGTACATATTTACAATGAGTTTTTCATCTTTTATTTGTATTTCTAAAAGTTTTCAATTCTTATACATAGGTCTCAAAATATTGTAGTGTTCAGTTTTTCTGCAATAATATTGCTATATCACTACTTTCTGTCTCAATTCTGCCCCTCATTAGACAGTTGTTCATCCAGTATTGTTTCAGTTAGAGACACAATATATAGTTTCTTTTCGTTTATAAGATCTCTTAAATAGTATTTTTTTGTGTGTACTAATTTCTATTTCTATATATAAATTTAATAATTATTTTATATCTAGGAATTCTTGGTTCTGTTCATATTTTTACTTAAATTTCTTTTCATTCTTTGTTGTGTTTTGAAAACACTTTCTCCTGATGGCGTGAGAGATCACGTATACATGACTGTATGACCGTGTATGTATGTATATTTGAGTTTGACTATATGTACACGAGTGGCTGCATGAGTATGTGTTTATATAAATGAATGTGTATGTTGGAACTTGTAAAAGAAGCGTTTGAAGAGTACAGTATGTGCCTCTGTGTGCAACAGTGTGAGGTAGGTAGATGTTTTGAAATTTGTAGAGAGCTTTGACAGTGTAGATTATTCAGCGCTCTTGGCAATAAAAATAAATACAACACTCATAAAAATAACAACGATAAAAACTAATAAACAATAAAAGCTATAAACATAAAACACACAACACAATACTTTCACAGCAGGTTAAAACCAGCATCAGTTAAAAATCCCATTATTTTTTTAATGTCAAAAAGAATTTAACAATTTAAAGTTCCCGAGCTTCCAACAGACACCTCAGTAATTACATAGACCTCAATGAAAGTAAAATGGCCTAAGTCTTGGGCAAACAATTAAAACTGTACTCCACAGGCAGCTGTATGCCTCAAGCTACACCGAGGTGGAATCAGCAGATCCTCAATGGACAGATATTAGCATTAGAGTGACGAGTTTTGTTGGAGGAGGAGAGTCCAACACCCATATTCTGCTGAACCCTGCATAACTTGTTTTTCATCTGCAGAGCTCACTACTTCTCATTGACATGTGTGTAACCAATGACTTCCCTGTAAGGAAGAATTCGGCTATAGCTGAACCTCATTATAGCAGTCTTCACCTTGGCATAAGCTCATTATAGCAGTCTTCACCTTGGCATAAGCTCATTATAGCAGTCTTCACCTTGGCATAAGCTCATTATAGCAGTCTTCACCTTGGCATAAGCTCATTATAGCAGTCTTCACCTTGGCATCTGCCCATTCATTCTGAGGACACCAACGTGGGCTGGGTACCAGCACAATTCCGCGTGGAAGTTTTGGACCACTGGGCAGCCCAAGCCAGCACGTCCATACGGACTTTACAAGACATACAATCCAGTGACCTGCCTAGGTTTGGAAATCTTGGTCTCCAGAGTGTCCTTTGAGATTTGACGAATGTTTGGCTGCAAAATCTCTTCGAACTTTTCATCTAAAAGCTCGTAAAGTTGTCATGTTGCCTGCCTTAAATTCAACACAATTCAATACAATCAACAACGGAGACCTACTTCCATAATCTCATCGCCAACACACTGAAGGTCGTTCCTGTGACTGCCTTCTCGGCCTTTCCTGCCTGCTGACGCCGCCTCATCGCCCCCTCCTGGGAGCCATATACCACAGTCCCTCATTCCTCTCCATCAACACCTGCAGTACATCAGTACCACCTGCTCCAGTGGTTGGGCCACTGATATTTCCTACCCTCCTCTCCTCCACCATCCCATCCTTTTCCAGTATTTCCATCCTTCCCCTTCCTTCTTCCTTCCCCATCTTACCGATCCTTCGGTCGTTCCAAGTCCAAGGCGTGGGAGCAGTTGGTAAAAGTGTTCTTCAAGGCAGGTTCAAAAAGGCTCCGACAAGCCACCACTGAGCCACTGAATCGAGTAACACAGTTAACGAAGGTAATATCAGCAATGGTAATAAATCCACAACCAAATAGCTTGTCGTGTCAGGAGGAAACAACCTGCCCAAAAACTACTCTACATTACAGAAACAGAGTCTACCATTGGGATGTCTACCGAGTCGTTCTCCAAAATGGGGGTGGCATCAGGGCTAGAGCCCAGCTGAGTCTGGCGGTGGGTTGCTGTGAACCATGTTAGTGCAGCGATAATCAGGAACCACCTTCGTAGAGGAACCAAGTGAGGGTGTTGGTGCCTCCTCAGACATAAATAAACACACGAAAGAGAAAAAAGCAAAACAAAAGTACAGAAGGGAAGAAAGGGAGACTACTAGCTGACTAATGAAAAGAAATCACAGCTCTGTCAATAGAATCTATTTTCTACACCAACATGATAAATAGTGGACGCTTACTTACAGGGACAACCCTTCATCCTACCTGTCACAAAGCCCCAGGATGATTCGCCAAGAATTAACAGAACGAGGCTTAGCAAAACTGCGTATCAAGACGGAGTTCGAGAGGAGTTAGTAACATTCAGTTAGTAAATCGCGAGGAAGAACTGCTAAGAACATCAAAAGGTGCACACCTTCAGTCACAGCTTCTGGATCTACAGGTGACCTCCAATAATACTTCTGTTGCCGATGTGCCACTGGTGGTAAACCAGACAGTCCAGTCCCACGTGGGTGGGGTGAACCACCTCAGTACTCAATTAGTGGGAGAAAATGAGTAACAGTGACTCATTCTATAATCCCAAGGAGTAAAACTTAACGAATGGAAAACAAAATCCCCACTACGTAAGCCAAATACAGAAGATTTGAGTGGCTTAAGGCAGATTAAGCCACACAAACCACACTACCACCTTAAGGTGACCCGGCGTCCAAGGGAACGACAGTATGAAATTTTCCATTAATAACTTTTGCAATATTTTCAGTTTGTTGGGAAGGGGTTGCAATTACATTTTCTTCACTATGAGAGCCTAGTCTTGCCTGACTTGCTTAATTCATGTGCTCGTATAATAAACCTGGCACTAGTTTAAGTGTCAACACTGAGTACAGACATGAAAATTCTCAGGTATATTTAGGTCACACACAGTAAATGGTATCATACCTGTACACTCTCCTTTCTCTTTCTCTCTCTCATATAAATAAATAAATAAATATATATATATATATATATATATATATATATATATATATATATATATATATATATATATATATATATATTATATATATATATATAGTATATATTATCATCATATTATATATATATATATATAATATATATATATATATATATATATATATATATATATATATATATATATATATATAATATATATTATACGTATATATATAGTTATGCAAACAATCGCACACAGGTGATCTTATATATGCAAGACAAGCCACGGGGGGGTGGAAATCTTTAACTCAAGTACTTTCACACTTCTCAGTGCATTATCAGGAGCTATGCAATGTTGCAAGGCAACAACTGAAGGAGTGAGGGGAAGTTTTCTCAGAGTAGCGCAGTGCGGGTTTGTCACCTGCCACAGCCTCCCTCGGATTCCGAGAGAGGCTGCCATGGAGAGATGTTATCCGGCTCATCGCCTTTGAGGTATCTAGCTCGCTTAGCAGCCTCTTCACTTCCTCCTCGGCTGTATGTATTGTGTCCAACATTTGATGGTGTACCCCACCTCTCCGTCTTTCCAGAGTCCATTCTGTCTTCTCTGTGACACTTCTTTGAATCTCATGTTGAGCTCCTCACATACTTTTCGGTCGTTTCTTATGATCTTCCCTCCTTCCTTCCTCAGCCTGATTACCTGGTCCTTGACTGTTGTTTTCCTTATGATGTGGCTGTACAACAGCTTCGGGTCAGATTTGTCTTTTGTTGCTATGTCATTTCCGTATTGTCGTTGGGCCTCCCTTCTTACCTGTGCATATTTATTTCTGGCTCTACGACTGCTCGCCTTATTCTCCTGGGTCCTTTGCCTTCTATACTTCTTTCATTTTCTAGCACATTTGGTTTTGGCCTCCCTACACATTTGGGTGAACCACGGGCTCATCCTGGCTTTCTCGTTATTTCTGTTACCCTTGGGTACAAACTTCTTCTCAGCTTCCTTGCATATTGTTGTCACATATTCCATCATCTCATTTACTAACTTCCCTGCCAGTTCTCTGACCCACTGAATCCCGTGCAAGAAATTCTTCATGCCTGTGTAGTCCCCTCTCTCGTAGTTTGACTTCATTCGTCCTGCCCTTCCTGCTTTCCTCTCCAGTACCACATGGTTACTGGCCCCGAGGGGTCTTTCATATGTGATGTCCTCAATATTTGCCTCCAGGGTGAATACTAAGTCCAGTCTTGCTGGTTCATCCTTCTCTCTCTTGGTAGTGTCTCCTACTGTCTTGGTACATAAGTTTCCAGTACCACTCCATATGCTTGCCCTCCAGTTTCTGTGACGAAGTCCCTCAGAATCCATCTTGTAGCCTTCTCGATGACTCTTCTGACCCTTCAGCATGTTCAATCTCAGTTTGTTACTTATCATACTCGTTCCTTGGCCTCCTGCTGTTCTGATGTGGGTTATACTCACTGCAATTACCACTTGGGACCTCACTGGTGTTCCTGTAGGCCATGTGTTGTACATAGGGTGTGTGTGTGTGTGTGTGAGCGTGTGTGCGCCTGAACACGTGAGTATGTTTTATTATTTATAATTTTTATTACTTTGTTAAACCTACGCTGGTTAGCGGGTTTCGATCCTCGGCTCTGGTGCCGAGGATTGTTCTTACTTTCCAGTCTGTGTCACATTTCTACAAATGTTAAGCAATTAATGTTCCTTTAAATGTCTATACATTTTATTTGGGTATTAATTCTCCATCTTCGTCCCCAACTTTTGTTCTTATCCTTATAAATGTTCAGATTTTGTCCCGAATTCTTAAATACTGGAAATATAAAGGTAGAGCTGTTTGGAAATGTTCCCGTTTTGTTTTGGTTCAGTAAACTTTGATCATTATATTTGATGTAATGGAGTCAGTACACTAACATCCCGCACACAGGAGAAACAAACCTTATGACGACGTTTCAGTCCGACCTGGACCTATGTGCGGGTTATTTGTGTATTGTTCCAGTCACGGTATTGGGCCTTTGTTTTCTTTCTAGGGTCAGTGTTTAATATTGACTGGCGCTGAATAAGGGTACCAGTACTGGGGATCGATTCTGTCTCGTCTGGTCTCGTCCCTTCCCCTTCTTTCCTCCCCTTTGTCTCCCATTCATTCTCTCTCTCACACACACTCTCTATCACTCTCTCTAAGTTTACCTACAATATTGTAAGCTCATTTACAATCACGTTTTCAGAAACAGTTGAAACAAATCTTAACAAATACTAATTTACTCAGCATCGTAAGACAAGTTACATTTTCTTTTTGCCTTTGGCAAATATCTTCTGGTTTTTGACCGGGTGGTGGGGGCGATGACCCCCTAAACCAACTACAGGAATCTGCGTGTAGCTTCCTCCCAAGAAGTGATGCTTACTGAGGTTCCATGATGCTGAAGGTCTCTTGATCCAAGGAAGGGGAGAATATCGCCAATTCATTAGATCAAGAGCCCCTCACCAGTATCAAAGAACTTTTTTATGAGGGGATTATCTGCACTACCACACTTGTCAGCAATAACAGCCATCCTATACTACCACACTTGCCAGCAATACCAGCCATCCTATACTACCACACTTGCCAGCAATACCAGCCATCCTATACTACCACACTTGTCAGCAATACCAGCCATCCTATACTACCACACTTGTCAGCAATAACAGCCATCCTATACTACCACACTTGCCAGCAATACAGCCATCCTATACTACCACACTTGTCAGCAATAACAGCCATCCTATACTACCACACTTGCCAGCAATACCAGCCATCCTATACTACCACACTTGTCAGCAATAACAGCCATCCTATACTACCACACTTGTCAGCAATACCAGCCATCCTATACTACCACACTTGCCAGCAATACCAGCCATCCTATACTACCACACTTGTCAGCAATACCAGCCATCCTATACTACCACACTTGCCAGCAATACCAGCCATCCTATACTACCACACGTCCCAGCAATACCAGCCATCCTATACTACCACACTTGCCAGCAATACCAGCCATCCTATACTACCACACTTGCCAGCAATAACAGCCATCCTATACTACCACACTTGTCAGCAATAACAGCCATCCTATACTACCACACTTGTCATCAATACCAGCCATCCTATACTACCACACTTGTCAGCAATACCAGCCATCCTATACTACCACACTTGCCAGCAATAACAGCCATCCTATACTACCACACTTGTCAGCAATACCAGCCATCCTATACTACCACACTTGCCAGCAATACCAGCCATCCTATACTACCACACTTGCCAGCAATAACAGCCATCCTATACTACCACACTTGTCAGCAATACCAGCCATCCTATACTACCACACTTGTCAGCAATACCAGCCATCCTATACTACCACACTTGTCAGCAATAACAGCCATCCTATACTACCACACTTGTCAGCAATACCAGCCATCCTATACTACCACACTTGTCAGCAATACCAGCCATCCTATACTACCACACTTGTCAGCAATACCAGCCATCTATACTACCACACTGTCAGCAATAACAGCCATCCTATACTACACACTTGTCAGCAATAACAGATCCTATACTACCAACTTGTCAGCAATACCAGCCATCCTATACTACCCACTTGTCAGCAATACCAGCCATCCTATCTACACACTTGTCAGCAATACCAGCCATCCTATACTACCACATTGTCAGCAATACCAGCCATCCTATACTACCACACTTGTCAAGCAATAACAGCCATCCTATACTACCAACTTGTCACAATAACAGCCATCCTATACTACCACACTTGTCAGCAATAAGCCTATCCTATACTACCACACTTGTCAGCAATACCAGCCATCCTATACTACCACACTTGTCAGCAATACCAGCCATCCTATACTACCACACTTGTCAGCAATACCAGCCATCCTATACTACCACACTTGTCAGCAATACCAGCCATCCTATACTACCACACTTGTCAGCAATACCAGCCATCCTATACTACCACACTTGTCACAATACCAGCCATCCTATACTACCACACTTGTCAGCAATAACAGCCATCCTATACTACCACACTTGTCAGCAATAACAGCCATCCTATACTACCACACTTGTCAGCAATAACAGCCATCCTATACTACCATACTTGTCAGCAATAACAGCCATCCTATACTACCACACTTGTCAGCAATAACAGCCATCCTATACTACCATACTTGTCAGCAATACCATCGTCCTTAACTGAGAACTAAGTATTACAAGCAGACTAAAGGGCTATAATAAACCTTTGTCGTTAATGATTAAGACTCAGGTGGAACACTTGGATTACTTTATTACCAAAACGCAACAGCCATTTACAATTGAATCTAAAGCTTTAGAAAAATCAAGGCTAAGGAACCGAACACCTTCATCAAGGCTAAGGAGCTGAACACCTTCATCAAGGCTAAGGAGCTGAAATATCCATCTGCTCTTCCAAACTCAGGGACTAAAAGCCATAAAATAACATCTGCAAGTCTTCCACTTTCTGCTGTATAAAAATCGCCTCAGTATTCGACTGAAGAAGTCTGCTTCACAGGTCGATATCCAGATATCCAAGTACCATATTTTTCTCAGTGATACCGTGGTCACAGTCCGAACTTTCTCACGCTACCTGGCTTTCTCATTCTAGTTATTAATAATTGCCCACGACTCTGAAACTAAGCTGCGTTCGTATTATGAGCGGATTACATGTACGTAATGTGGATAATTGTGTAAGTAATGTTAAGAACTATGTGCGTATCGTGTGAGAAATTTGTACTTCCAGGACGATTGCGTTTAAGTGCAACTGCGTGACGAGAACTCTACGGAGGTAGAATTTCGTATTATAATACGTGGTAGAGAGCACACACTGAGGGTTAATGCCCTTTGTGTATTACTTAGTTACCAGATGTCAAAGACACTTGTTGATACACATTGACCTGTTGTGAATGTGTGTGTGTGTGTACGTTTGTTTGTGTGTTAGCTACCAGTTGTCAAAGACGCTTGTCGATAGACACTTGATCTGTACTCACCTACATGTGGTTGAAAGGGTCGAATCACAGCTAATCGCTACTTGGTCACTCTCTCCCCACTCCAAGAGCCTTATCATACCCTTCTTAAAGCCTCCACTACTTCACTCTCCAGATTGTTCCACTTCCTACAACTCTAAGGCTAAAAAATAATTCCTATCATCCCTATGATGCATCCGAGTAACTGTGTCTCATCTCTGAATGTTCGTGCAGTCTCTACTGATCGTAGTTTTTCTTCCTTAGTTGCGATATTAGTCTTAAATAAATTCTATACAATACCGACAGGTTCATAAGTAAGATACATGCGTTCGTGTCTTCAATACAGATTTTTCGGCATCAGTCTTATTTTATTCCTTTGAATCTTCTCGATTATCTCTACCTTTTAATCAAGTGCAGCTAATTTTAGGATTATTCTTACGTATGTTGTAATTATCTTCATGTAATATTTCCATTGTTGCTTCAGGAGGAAGCAACAATGGAAATATTTCAGTGCTTAATAAATTAAATATATAGAGTGTATTATTTCCAGCTTGTGTAGTACTTACTGCCGGAGGTTTCTGAGGTTAACATCACAATATTGTCATTATAGATATATGTGAAAATCAGCAACATGCGTATACTCACCTTCTCTTTCTTTCATTGTATATCTGTCTCTTTCTCTCTCTCTCTCTCTCTCTTTTAATGGAGCATCATAAGTCGTCCCATCATAACTCTGTTGAGGAATCAATAAGTCTCTACCAGTAGCTGCCCACGAATCCTTTCAGAGTTCCTCCTCTCGTCGTGACCCTCTCTTTCTCCTCTAGTGACCTCTCTCTCTCTCTCTTTCCCTTCCCATTAGGAACCTCTTTTCCTCCACCAGGGGCCCATTTCCTCATTTTCCTCATGGTCTTCTATTCCTCTTCCCGTGGCCTCTCTTCCTTTTATCTAAAAGTCTTTTTTTTATTCTCCCCTCTTTACCATTCTCTTCTCCGAAACATCTTTTATCTTTCAGTCGTCCCGTCTCTTCTTTTCTCTTCAATTTATGTCAATATTTATCCCTCCTCTGCATCTGCATTCTATTCAGCTTTCCTCTTCCCTTTTCCTCCTGTCATTCGCATACCTTCGTCTCCTATCACTTTAACACTAGCTGTCCCTTTTACGTCTCTTTCAATGCCCTTTTCACCATCTCTTCCTACATTCTAAACATTCACCAGTAAACACTCCTTATCAATATACTTCAATTCCCTTCTTTTGCTACCTACCTCTCTTACGTATTTAGAACATAATCATTCCTCTCAACTCCCTCCATTCTTTTTCCTTCCCATTCCGTAAGAATTATCCACACATATAATTAGAAAAAGATTATATTTGTTGTCTGAGAATGTCAGCGTCGCACACGATTTATTTTTCTGATGGCATTCTGGCAAAGCTTCCAATATTTTACGGCAATGCTGGAAAAAAATATGAGACTGTGTGAATGATAAACAAATGCTGTATCTTCAGGTAATTCTCTCTCTCTCTCTCTCTCTTCTATCTTCTACACACCAGTCCTCTCAACTAATAAACTATTAATCTTGAATAATCATCTCTCTGGTCTCTCTCGATTTCCTTCACTTTCTGAAGTGGTTCACCAGAAACAGACAAAGGATAGCCTGATCAGATGCTTGATTAAACTATTAACCCAGATAACCCAAGAAAGTCAGTCGTCTCGGATTCATGCTATTCAGGGATCGTTTAGAGCGACTCAAAGTCGACTTACCCAGAAGTGGTTGCAGTGACAGACAAGCAGTGTAGAGACACGGAAATGTTTCATCGGAATCGAACCGGGTGGGAAGGAGATAGACCAAGGAAGATAAACAGGAAGAGCCTGATGTGCGGAATAAAAATAAGATAAATGAGATGAGAAAAAAATAAAAATAAGAGGAAGACAATACTGTGGTTTATAAGAAGAACGGAAAGAAAATGATGCGAATATGAAAATGGAAGTAAGACAGCCAGCGATGATGGGAAGAAAAGATAAGTCGAATGTCAACGTTGTTATAATTTATTTAGGTTATAATTTATGGTAAAAGCGGAAAGAAGAAGAGCAATAACAACAGATGCGGTTATAATGTCAAAATAGGGAACCAGTTTTTATTAGCACTACATTTCGCTCAGGGTAGAGCTTTATATAAAGACTAATAAGCTCTACCCCGAGCGAAACATGATCCCAGTGAAAGCTTGTTCTACATGTCTATTGATAAAAAACACATACACAAATTGGTAGTAAACAAGCGATAAAAAATAATCACTTTTTCACAAATAAAAACACTATAATTGAATTTTCAAATTGAAATAAATAATAATGATTATTTCATGACGGAAGATGTATTTTCAAAAAAAATAATTTTAATGGGAATAACGTTAGCTATATTTCCTTTTTTAAAAAAAAAAAAAAGCGTAATATGCGCACAGGTCATATACGGAGCAGAATATTAATATAAAGCGGAAATTATATTACGCAAAACCCACATTAGTAACAGAGGCTATGTTGCAAGCAGGAACCCATATATTAGAACTAGAACCCCATATATTAGAAGTAGAACCCTATATGTTAGAAGCAGAACCCACATTAGAATGTCTTGTATGAAAGGTTCTTAGCAAGCGTTACAAGTTTGTGTAAAACAAGGCCAATAAAATCTAGATTACAAGCATATTTGTGCATTACATTTACCATGGCTCGCTTTGTCTGGGTTATCAACATAACGACCAAAAGTCATATTTCTCAGGAATTCTCTTCTGGTTTCTCGACTGGTAACGCCAGTTATGGAGGTGGAACATCGTTAGCAGGAAATTGTCAGCTGTGTCCAGCTACAGAAGACTGTCTTACGTGTTGTACAAAACGCGAAAAGTAAGGAACAGCTTATAGTCAAAAGACAGAAGACTCACGTAACAACAACAGAAAAGTGTGACAGAGAATATTCTAAAATAACATCAGCAATTGTTGACTCAAGAATTGTATTGAAGATCTTTAAATTTTTGTTAATCAGGACCCATTAGTGAAGAGATGCCTCCGGTATTTAAAGTTTCATGGCGTTTCTTAACATCATCACTGCATACAAGCTGAGGCAGATCGGACCTGAAGAATAATTCACTCAAACAAGCGACAAAAATCGGTAAAGTGTAAACTATAGAGAGGAATGGTCATGAAGGCTTGCAAGAAAGCGAGTTTTAAACCCTGTACAATTCCAGTTTGAGCCAGAAGGGCCTGTGAAATCTACGTGAGCTCACCGTAATAACCATCTGAGGTCACATAAAATGTCGTTAACCGAAATACCTAAACGATATCACATGCCATGACATTCACTGTAAAACTAAGTTACAGTGCCTATATCGTTCACTGTAAAAACCAGGCGAGGTTCTTCATTTATTCTAAATCCTACTTAGGTTTAGCAGGCTATACCAATTACTCTTATTACAACAGCTCAACTAAACTAACTACTTCTATCTTGCTATAGCCGAAGAGAAGGTACCCAGGAATTAGCCGACTGTTGTGGGTCGATGCCCTGAAGAATAGCAGCATGGAATAATCCTGAGCTTTGCAATGACCTGATATAGGATAATATTTCTTATCCAGTCATTTCAACAGCGACAATAAATATAAATTTCCCTAACACAATGTCTCTATAGCAAGTTTAAACTATGCGAACTACTGCTATATCCTTCCTCTTACATCCAGAGAACACAATAAAACCAGAGTCGCCCGCTTGTAACTGAACACGTCTGTGTCTCCGGCAAGCCGAGGCTCTCTGCAAGGTGCAAACTTACAGTGTGTAAAGGAATGTAATTAAGTTCGCTCGTTGCTAAACAGCGAAACAAAAGTGTCTTATTCTGAGCTTGATTAAAGGCGAAATACGCATACCTCTCGATACTGTGCTAACAAAACACACTATATTGGTTATCCTGCTAATAAGAAACACTAGATTAACCTGCTAACGAAAGACACTAGGCTAACCTTCTAACGAGAACCACTAAGTTAACCTGTTAACAAGAAAAACTAAATAGGTCAAATAATGTTGTTAGTGGACGCAGACTCATAGAATAAATCTCAGAATCGTGTCAGCTTTACTTCTTTGTTGTTGTTGTTTTAATGACTCAGAACAAAGACTGCGTGTTGCAGGCGCTTCTTTCTCTGAGACCCTCAGTGAGGGACCTTCATGCTGAAGGGTTCTTGATTTAAGGAATTTCAGCTACTCTTTCGTACCTTGGCTCAACTCTAATTGTCTCCAATTATCCAGGCGCTTCATATCCACTGGGGGTTTTGTTCTTAGGAATAATAATAATAATAATAATAATAATAATAATAATAATAATAATAATAATAATAATAATAATAATAATAATAATAAAAAAAAAAAAAAAAATAATAATAATAATAATAATAATAATAATAATCCACTGTGAATGTGAGGATCCAGGGTCACACATCTCAAAGAACAACCAGGTAAACATACTTAAGTAGCGTGTCTTGGGGTATGACGATGAAGGATCGAGCCTCTGCTAATCCATATGTTGTATAACCCACACAGCTTCAGCGCTAGACAAAGTATAACAATCATTATATTGTAAACTATCGCGTAACATGCGTTCACGTAGCACATTATGAATAAAACACAAATTAAATTTTGCTGTCCTTAATATCGTTGCAAGCGTGAAAACCCGGCACTGCCTGCCGTAGCATGCCGTAAAGTTGAAAAAATAATCCTCAGCTCACGTTTCACGCCAGTTACCGCTACAACACCCCGTGGGAAACAGTATTTTCCTTGCGCACCCCCAGGGAGCCTACAGGGAAGCCATTGTTTTCAGGGGGGACTTAGTCTCAGTATGTGTTGTCAGTGAGCGCTCACGCAGTCGTGTGTACTCATCCAGTGTGTTCTGGATAAATTATTTAGAAAACCGGAAACGTTTCGCCAGCCAGTGGCTTCTTCAGTCAAATGAAGAGGAAGATGGAAGATGAGGAGGAGTTTGAGGTAATCAGTCTCTGAGTCTGCTGGAGCCGATGTGTCCAGTCTATCAAGATTGATGGACTGAATACCTGAAACTCCTCCTCAACTTCCATCTTTCTCTGCATTGGACTGAAGAAGCCACTGGCGGACGAAACGTTTCCAGAATAAAGATTCCCAGATGCTGCACAAGTGTCTCATTTATCAACGCATCCAGTACTTAGCTGCGTGTTATTCAATCGATTTTCGACCTTTTTATCTCTATCTCGTTAGTGGGTATTAACCACAACACAAGAGAAGAATCCTAGTAATTCAGGTGCTGCCAATTAGAAAATTAAGGTTGAGACTGGCGCTTTCCAAGAAAATCCAAATATTAGAGGTTGTGTAGTGAAGGCAGAAAGAGGTAAAGGCTAACAACCAGTAATTACACTGTAATTATGCATTCTCTTGCCTTTAACAGTCATTTACATATTCTTGCAGTATTTACAGACAGTTTATAGCCATCCACTCTACTGCAACAAGATTTCATTCGGCTCAGTCCACTGTAGCCCTTAATGACCTACAACAACCACCTCCCACAACATTTCTGATTTCACCATCTTTATTATTGCTTTCGTAAATGCCTTCATTGTTAGTAAATGTTTGTCTGTTATAAGTGAGGCTAGTTTCAATATGTTTGATACAATTTAATAAGAGAATGTTGATTATTTGTATCGATGTTGATATGTTGAAGCTGATGGTGGTTATGATAGCTAATAGTGGTTATCGTAGCTGATAGTGGTTATGGTAGCTGATAGTGGTTATGATAGCTGATACTGCCTGCCATGTTTATCTAAAGGTAATATACAGGATCATATTAACCCTCTCCACACTCATGTATATTAATATGCAACAAAACCAAATTTTTTATAATAGCATAAATTTGTTTCTTTAGGGCTTTTTATCCTATCTTTACAAAAACTTGTTGACTTTCTTGGCGTTTTTCACTTAACACGGATTTTACACGAAACACAGTTATCGGGAACATAACTCTATTGTTACGTGATAGTCTACCACAGTATATGAACATCTTACCAGTTATGAATAAATGTGTCCCCTCACACTATGACAAGACACCTAGTGTAAGGGTCACACTGCTTCATAACTACATGGAGCAGACTTTAATACCTATCAAGTGTTACATTACCTATTATTTCTTCTCATTGTATTAAACTGAAAATGTCATCCCTAAGCTTCATGTCATCTAATATATTTCTGTCACTTTGCTATATAATAAATATTTTTACAAGATTTAAAAAAAAAAGAGTATGTGCAAGACACTCGAAAGTCCAAAATCGGAGTTTGAAATCACTCACTGGGGTCCTGAGGTCATACCTTATTTAAAGTGGTTCTCTGAGGCCTAAGTATTAGATATATTTCACTTGCGTTATGCTTCTGTCATTGTGGTTTCTCGCTTTTCAATTATTTTGTAAATATAAAAATACTTATATCTGAGATTTTATGAGTAGAGGTAGTTAATAGAATACCAGTTTAATCGCAAACAGACGATCTTAATACAGAACAAGCCAGATGGAGATTGAAATCTTTAGCTCTAGATCTCTCGCACTCTCGTCCGTCGTCAGAAGCTATGCAATGTTGCAAGACAGCAACAGATAGGAGGAGAAATTATCTGAGGCAAGGCATAAGGTATCAATGAAAGCCCTGAGAATTTTCCCTCCTATCTGTTGCTAGCCTTGCAACATTGCATAGCTTCTGATGACGCACGAGAGTGCGAAAAATCCAGAGCAAAAGATTTCCATCTCTATGTGGATTGTTCTGCAGAATAAAGTTGTAGATTCCGAGTGTTATTGTCTTATAGCCGGTCCTGAACCGGTCCAGTTATAACTAGTAATTACTAGAGACAACACCTAGAACTGCTTATTTATACGGTCAAACCTCGCCAGTCAAGTTTGAGGGATGGTGGTCTTGGATTGTCAGGAGAGGGGGAGGTGTCTCCTGACGCGGGTGTCTGTGGTAACTCTAGTTAAGAATCGGCTGCTCTATTGGAGCTATACTGCCACTGCATCCAGCATCAGTTGGTCTACCGGAGCTGCACTCCTACAGCATCTAGTATCGACTGAATTGCCGTAACTACGCTTGCCACTGCATCTATCATCGGCTGGCCTACCGGAGCTACGCTTCCCCTCCCCTTCCCCCACATCTACAGTAGCATCGACTGAACTACCGTAAACTACGTTTGACACTGCATCTGTAAATACGAAGAATCATCACAACAATGTCCGGAAACATTTGCGTGAAAACCTAAGAAAACCAAAGAAGCCTCGATAGGAAAAAATGGACGATGAAGTCAGAATCCTTTGGTATTCGGAAAGTCTTATTTAATGTGCGAAATGTGCGTAGAAGTTCGCACATTAAATAATATTTGAAACGTGCTTAGAGACCCATGAAGCCCAGTTTATTTATAATTATTGCAGTGCAAATGTCTTAATCCTTATTTGATTATAATTGCCCTTTCGACATTTCAGATGCGTGATGACATCCAATCACTTATCCCTGCAGTCCTTACGGGCAGCGAGCCAAGCCAAGGAGCTGGTGAGTAGTGTGTGTGTGTGTGTGAGAAAGGTGTATGCATATATGTGTGTGTGAGAGAGAGAGAGAGAGAGAGAGAGAGAGAGAGAGAGAGAGAGAGAGAGAGAGAGAGAGAGAGAGATTTATCACTTTCAGAATGATTTAAAAATATAACAAAACAAGCCTTTCTCTCTCCTGGGGTGATCAGTAGATTAAACTAGATATCCCAATATAATAATCCCTCCAGTCCTCAGAAACGGGAAAAATTCCCTTCTGCAACTTCCCTTCCCTTCCTCCCTGCCCACACCCTGGTGGCGGTGGTGGAAGTTGTGGCGTGGGTGACGGGGACGCTAGTGGTGTGGCGGGCGGTAGTGGTGTTGGTGGGGACGCTGGTGGGCGTGCGCGCCGCCCTGGTGTTCGTGCTAACGGTGAAGGGCACGTGCTACCTGCTTTGAAGCCTGCAGCGGGTCAGGTGTGTTTCCCATCCAATTGATTATTCAATTGAGAACGATCCATCTACCCACACAAGGCACCCAACTCCTCACCACCCCTCACGATGCCTTCAAAAATGATACCTGACCTTCGACAAACCTAATACCTTCAAGGTGATACATGACCCCCAACGACTCACCTCAACACCTACAAGAAGGTAAATAAACATAGACAATCCAAACCTTAACACCTTAAAGAATGAATCTAACCCAAGACGGCCCATAGCACCTTTAAAAAGTTATCTGACCCACGACGACCACCTGCCACCTTCAAGAGGGCAGGTGACCTACGACAATCTTTCTTTAATCACCGTCAAACACAAAGGCGCACAACCCTCACGGCGCTCACTCACAGGCACTCGATTCAGTTCGATTAGACGCTCATACAAACCCCCACCCCCACCCACGCCACTAACAGCCCACGCCACCACCAGCCCACGTTGCAACCCCTATTTCACCTCCACAAGCCCACGTTGATGCACTCCCTCCTCTTCCCCAACCAGATGTGTACAGTACCAATCATCTCCACAACCATATACTAGTCCTAAAGATGACCTGACACGCTGTCCGTGTTTCACGTACTAATATTTTGACCCCTGTTCTGTTTCCTCCCCGGCGAATGTTCCTCTATTTCGATGTATCACCCGCGAGTATTTCACGCCTTTTCTGTTTCACACG
>WNWK01002812.1:187500-193168 GCA_009830355.1 Cherax destructor
TGATGGAGTGCCACATAGAAAAACTAAGGAAAGTGGTTGGCTAACAAGCAACAAAGTCCTTATATACCTGATGAAAAATCAGAATGGGGTAAGTCACAAGTCGCATTGCATTGTTGGGGCTTCTGCAATTCGTTCTCCGCATTAGCTATCTATATGAGGGAATAAACAACGACATACACTGAAGAAAGAAAAATAAGACGAAATGCACAGTTAACACTGAAAGTTAATATCATGACTAAAGTGTAATTTTAATAAGCAAGCATCAGTTAACATCTGACTATGTCCCTCTCTTCTACCTGTTAATTGTACCACCAGGTATGATCCGTCAGTCTTAGTAAATCCTGCTGCGCAGGCAACTGCAATATGCATACTAACTTTCCAGTACACATCAAGAGGGATGAAATAGATACCCAGTAACTCTATACATGTATACTTATACTTTTAAGATATAAATTTACATCAAATTAAGCAAAAAAAAAATAAAGGATCAGTCATAAGAATTTAAATATTTTATGAATTTCCTGCTCGATATTCCTCCTTCCTCCGTTTATTCCTCTGTCTGGCTTGTAAAACCAACCACCTGCCATGACCCTGAACGAAGAGAATGTGTCTGCACGCCATTGCTCTTGGCTACGTGTGTGTGAGTCTCAAATGTAAGCACAAGTTGCGTGCTGGTTGAGCTGGTAGGCAGCAACCGCATCAAGGGATTAGACTTGGGGTCGTAATGTTCCATGTTATGAGCTGTCCTTTCTCAGATGCATTCCGATTTCTGTGTCCGAGTTTAGGGTTTCAGAGTCTTTATACCCAAATAGCCCCTACTTTGGGGAGTATGGCTTGATTGACTGTCACATATTCCAGCCAATTTATTTGACTGCCTTGAAGGGGGCAGTTAGTGTACAGCAGTGTTCCAGTCCAGAAGATCTATACAAGATTTATTTTATTTTATATATTTATATATCTGACTTTTTACTTTATTACTTCTGGAGCCTGTTGAGGAAGGTAATTAGCATTTTTGCATGTAATCTTGCCGTTGTAAGGTAATAAACATGACATCTTAACGAGTAAATTTGAACGCAGTAGCCTCGTTATGCTTTCATCTCGTCATTGAAGGAAAAGACTAACACATAGCTATGGAAAGGAACCAGGAAAGACAAACACCGAAACGCAAAGTTTTATGAAAGATAAACGCGAAAAGAGCAAACAGAAGAACTGGGAAACGAAAAGAGAAGGAATGACAGGAAATTCTCGCGTTCTGACTTCCAGCAATGCGACGGTAAATATAGACATTACCAAACATATTTTTGGTTCCATCTCATTTCTTCTCATGATGTCTGCGATATGTTAGTTCGTTTTAAACTGATTGTAAAACTGTGAATAAGGGGAGTCGATTAATATATTTTTTTTAATTATTTCGGGATGAACTGCATTATATACAGTTATTTTACGATGTTCGTCCTGTACTCGCAGTACGACGTGACGTACATACCGCGGGTGTCGTACGATAATAAGATTGTTGAAAAAATATTTGCCTGTGTGATTTTACACCAAAACCAAAGCCAAGTTCAATTAAACACTTTAAAAAGACCTCTTTATTGGAGCAGTGACGTTGATACTGATACATGTAAATGGATCTTTATATATTTTTCAGCAAATTATTAGTTCGATTTTGCAGCGAATATAACTGACTTTGATCAGACTTTAAAAAATGTTATAGTGACACAAAAATGTGTAACCGCCCTGTCGAATCGTCCCAGAAATTATATTATATATTAAAGAAGCCATGTCTCGAAGACTAGAGTCTAGAGTCATCGACAGTCAAGAGAAAATATTAAGTCTCCTGGGCAGGAACATTGTAGGTTAAAATAACAAACAATTCAACGAAAATATTTTTAGCATTCCCATTTGAAGCAAAAATTCATCCGTATTTTTCTCTCTCATTGTTGCAAAAGTGTTTACTGATTCTCTACTTGAGCTACGAAAGCGTTTCCTCTTTACCTCACAATGTGGCGACCATTCTCATGAAGCACCCCGCTTAGGGCGAGAACTTTCCCTGAATATAAAATGATGGTGGCTGCTGACGGAGATCATATCGTAATATCCCCGGGTTACCTTCAGGTACAGTGATGCTGCCAAGACCCTGGTGCAGGAGGCTCGACTGAACACTGAACAGTTCTCCGTGTGTGATAGTGTTGACCTCTCCGGTATTCTGCAGGAGCATGAGGAATGGTTTGTTGCCAAGGTGAGTCTGCGTAACTCGTCTGAATAGCTTTGGTTTATTAAACAGTGCTGTACGTAGTGTTAGTTTTCCTTGCACATTCAGTAGTCTTAAAGTACAAAACTTAAAGGTAGATATATTTTTTGGAAGCTAATGTAGGTAAATTCTTTACTTCCTTATCCGCTAATATGAAGACAGGTTATACTCCTGTCCAGCACAGCGCAGGACCACAGAGTGGATAAATCAGACAGGTTTATAACAGCCTACCAGCTTACACTTGAGGGAATGACCACATACAAAATCTGACGGACTGATCACGTCAAATCTACTTGTAATCTCTTCAGCATTATATTCGTTTGTATTAGTCTAAAGAAGATTGTTGTGTAGGCAAAACATTTTGCAGTAAAGAGTGTAAGATACAGGACATTTTAAGTAAATATCCTAAACGCTTTTATCAGATTAAATATTAATTGTAAATATATCCAAAAGTATTCTTCTAATCCTTTTGTGTATCCATATGTTTTTGTACTACCGTCCACTGGATGGATAGGGAGTGGACCAAAAACTTGAAGCTTCGACGGCAAAACCTTAGTGCCATAAGCAACACTCTAGCTAAGACAATTACTAATCAAGCTCATCACCATTCCGTTTACCATTCCTCCTTTCCCATCAATACACCCACAACCACCAGTCTTACCTTCCTACATTTTCACCATCACCACGAACTCTTGTCTCTGCCTTTCCCATCACCACAGTAATAATCACTACTCCTATCTTCCTCCTACCACAGTCAAAGCCTATAAAAAGAAGCTCGTAGCTTAGCAGTAGAGTCTTCCTCTCACAACAGCTGTTGTTCCTGTTTACCTTGCTGTAGCTACGTACCTGTGTGTTAGTCGACGATTGTGATTGACATCCATGGGTTGATAGTATACCTTAGAGAAGGCTGAGCTCCTAAATGAACTGGATATAGGTTAACAGCACAGTCTGTGAGTTCAATGTTGTATACAAAATACTTTTCGTTGCTCAGTACCAGAAGTACCCAAAATTGGCGAAGAGGTCGTTGATGCCCAGGCCGACGCCGAAGCCTCACCGTTGTGGTCACCTTCAGGAGGAAGCCAACAACGGCAGAAACGACAACCCACCGGGGAAGAAGAGCCCATTCTTCAGGCAAGTCGTCCAGTTAAGTGTCAGAAATAATATATATATATATATATATATATATATTTTTTTTTTTTTTTCAAGTCGGCCGTCTCCCACCGAGGCAGTGTGACCCAAAAAGAAAGAAAATCCCCAAAAAGAAAATACTTTCATCCTCATTCAACACTTTCACCACACTCATACATAATCACTGTCTTTGAAGAGGCGCTCAGATACGACAGCTGAGAATAGTCCCTCCCAGCTGTCACTATCCCAGACCCCTCCTTTAAAGTGCAGGCATTGTACTTCCCATTTCCAGGACTCAAGTCCAACTAAATCAATTAACTGGTTTCCCTGAATCCCTTCACACAATGTTACCCTGCTCACACTCCAACAGCTCTTCATGTCCCAAAAACCATTCGTCTCCATTCACTCCTATCTAACACGCTCACACATGCTTGCTGAAAGTCCAAGCCCCTAGCCCACAAAACCTCCTTTACCCCCTCCCTCCAACCTTTTCTAGGACGACCCCTACACCACCTTCCTTCCCCTACAGATTTATACGTTCTCCAAGTATTCTACTTTGATCCATTCTCTCTAAATGACCAAACCACCTCAACAACCCCTCTTCAGCCCACTGACAAATACTTTTAGTAACTCCACACCTTCTCCTAATTTCCACATTCCGAATTTTCTGCATAATATTTACACCACACATTGCCCTTAGACAGGACATCTCCACTGCCTCCAGCCTCCTCCTCGCTGTAGCATTTGCAACCCATGCTTCACACCCATATAAGAGTGTTGGTACCACTATACTTTCGTACATTCCCTTCTTTGCCTCCATGGATAACGTTTTTTGTCTCCACAGATACCTCAACGCACCACTCACCTTTTTTCCTTCATCAATTCTATGGTTAACCTCATCCTTCATAAACCCATCCGCTGACACGTCAACTCCCAAATATCTGAAAACATTTACTTCTTCCATAATCCCTCTCTCCAATGTGATATCCAATTTTTCTTTAATTAAATCGTTTGATACCCTCATCACCTTACTATTATCTATGTTCACTTTCAACTTTCTACCTTTACACACTCTCCCAAACTCGTCCACTAACCTTTGCAACTTTTCTTTAGAATCTCCCATAAGCACAGTATCATCAGCAAAAAGTAACTGTGTCAACTCCCATTTGCATTTAATTCCCCATAATTTAATCCACCCCTCTCCCCAACACCCTAGCATTTACTTCTTTTACAACCCCATCTATAAATATATTAAACTACCATGGTGACATTACACATCCCTGTCTAAGACCTACTTTTACCGGGAAGTAATCTCCCTCTCTCCTACACACCCTAACCTGAGCCTCACTATCCTCATAAAAACTCTTTACAGCCTTCAGTAACTTACTACCTATTCCATACACTTGCAACATTTGCCACATTGCTCCCCTATCTACTTTATCATATGCCTTTTCTAAATCCATAAATGCAATGAAAACTTCTCTACCTTTATCTAAATACTGTTCACATATATGCTTCACTGTAAACACTTGATCTACACATCCCCTACCCACTCTAAAGCCTCCTTGCTCATCTGCAATCCTACTCTCTGTCTTACCTCTAATTCTTTCAATAATAACCCTGCCATACACTTTACCTGGTATACTCAGTAAACTTATTTCCCTATAATTTTTACACTCTCTTTTATCCCCCTTCCCTTTATATAAAGGAACTATACATGCTCGCTGCCAATCCCTAGGTACCTTCCCTCTTTCATACATTTATTAAACAAAAATACCAACCACTCCAGCACTATATCCCCCCCTGCTTTTAACTTTTCTGTAATGATCCCGTCAGTTCCAACTGCTTTACCACCTTTAATTCTATGTAATGCCTCACGCACCTCCCCCACACTCACATCCTGCTCTTCTTCACTCCTAAACGATGTTATACCTCCCTGGCCAGTACATGAAATTACCGCCTCCCTTTTTTCATCGACATTTAAAAGTTCCTCAAAATATTCCCGCTATCTACAATACCTCCAGCTCCCCATCTACTAACTTCCCTACTCTGTTTTTAACTGACAAATCCATTCGTTCCCTAGGCTTTCTTACCTTGTTTATCTCACTCCAAATTTTTTCTTGTTTTCAGCAAAATTTCTTGACAGAGCCTCTTCCATTCTTTTCATCCGCTCTTCTTTGCACTCCCCTCACCACTCTTCACCTTTCTTTTACTTCCATATACTCTGCTCTTCTATTAACCCTTCTGTTTTGTAAAAACCTCTCATAAGCTACTTTTCTTTTATCATAA
>WNWK01002813.1:0-130000 GCA_009830355.1 Cherax destructor
TGACCCAGCATTCTCCACCTGACCCAGGATTCTCCACCTGACTGTACCCTATATATATCTCCATGTTGCTTATTTTCCAGGTAGATCTGTCTGTGACTCGATAAAGCCCACTGCGTGGGCGAAACGTTGTCAATAAAGGATCACATTATACTGCTTATGTGTTTATTTTTCCATGGCTTCTTATGTTATCAGCTATAATCGACTCTAATAATTTGCCTACAATTGATGTTAGACTTATTGGGCGGTAATTTGATGGTAACGACTTGTCCCCTGCTTTAAAAATAGGAATTACATTAGCTATCTTCCACGTATCAGACACTACACCTGTTTGAAGAGATAGGTTAAAAATGTTAGTTAAGGGTTCACAGAGTTCCATTTTGCATTCCTTAAGAACCCTTGAAAAAGCTCATCAGGACCTGGCGATTTATTTTGCTTCAAACGGTCTATCTGTTTGATAACCATTACGCTAGTGACTGTGATACTACATAATTTATCTTCTTCAGGCCCACTAAAATACCTAATTCTTGGGATATTATTAGTGTCTTCCTGAGTGAAAACCGAGAGAAAATAATTATTAAAAATAGAGCACATTTCATTCTCTTTGTCAGTGAGATACCCATAATTATTTTTAAGGGGACCTATCTTATCTCTAACTTTTGTTCTATACACCTGGAAAAACTTTTAGGTTAGTTTTCGAATCCCTAGCAACTTTAATTTCGTAGTCCCGTTTAGCTTTTCTTATCCCTTTTAACGTCCCTCTTAATGTCAATATACTGATTCATAAGATGACCCTCACCTCTTTTGATACGCCTATAAATTCCTTTCTTCTGCCCTAAAAGATATTTGAGCCTATTATTCATCCATTTTGGGTCATTTCTATTCGATCTAATTTCTTTATATGGGATAAATGTTCTTTGGGCAGCATGTATAGTGTTCAGAAAACTGTCATATTGATAGATCTCTTCATTACCCCAGTCCACAGATGATAAGTGTTCTCTAAGTCCATTGTAATCTGCTAAGCGAAAATCTGGGACCGTTACTGAGTTATGCCTACTATGAAACTTCCATTCAATGCCAAAGGTAATTGATTTGTGGTCGCTTGCGCCGAGTTCCTCTGTAATTTCTAAATTATTAACAAGGGTTTCCTTGTTTGCCAGAACTAAGTCAAGCAGGTTATTTCCCTTGTAGGTTCTGTCACAAACTGCTTCAAAAACAATCTTGAACTACTTCTAAGAAGTCGTTAGATTCTAAATTCCCAGTCAAAAAATTCCAATCAATTTGACTAAAGTTGAAGTCACCCAGAATAACTACATTATTGTGCATTGTGGCCTTAACAATTTCCTCCCATAGTAGTCTCCCTTGGTCCCTAAGTTTGGGGGACGGTATATCACACCTAAAATCAATTTTTCATGCCCCTCTGAAAATTCTATCCAGACAGACTCTGTATGTGTTATTTCAGACTTTATTCCCTTTTTATGCAACAGTTCAAGCGATCTCGGACATACAGTGCCACTCCCCCCCTTCCCGAAACTTCTGTCTACTTGGAACAATTTAAAACCCTGTATATGACATTCAGCAGGCATGTCCCTCTTTTTCGTATTGAACCACGTCTCAGTTATGGCAAATACATCAATGTTACCTGCACTTGCAACTAATCTCAAATCGTCCATCTTATTCCTAGCACTACGACTATTTGTATAATACACTTTTAAAGACCCTCCTTTCTCTTTACCCTTCCTGCTCCATTCTGTTTTTTCCACTATACCTATTACTATCCTTGTTATTGTTAAGATTTTTTATATCAAAGCCTAGATCTATATTTCGACATTCAGTATTTTCCATTTCTAAACCCAAGCGCTTTCGTGACTACTCACATTATCAAGGAACTATAAAAGGAAACATGACAAGAAGTCTTATAAAGGGGCAGAATACACCTCACAGTCACATCACACTAACAAAGACTACACCTCACAGTAGCGTAACATCTCACGACTCTGTGAAGAGGAACATAAGAAAGGACCTGAAACTCTTCCCAAGAATTAAGATTAGTCCAATTTATCATTAAATTCTTCCCAAATTTTATTAATTATAAATGAATCCAATTTATATAAACCAAAAGAAATATTCATATTATTTTCAAAACTGCTTTTAATGAAACATGATTCTATTATATTCCTCTCAACCATGGACTTTCTTGATACAACCTTCTCAGCATTTTGAAAATCAATTGGATGGTTAAAGTCTCTCACATGAATAAATAGAGCATTAGAATCTTGTCCAGAGTCGTGCGTTGTTAAGCTACTGTGAGGTGTAGTCTTTGTTAGTGTGATGTGACTGTGAGGTGTATTCTGCCCTTTATAAGCCTTCTTGTCATGTTTCCTTTTATAGTTCCTTGATAATGTGAGTAGTCACGAAAGCGCTTGGAATTCTTCTATTTTTCATAGTGGTTGTCTTGCATATATATATATATATATATATATATATATATATATATATATATATATATATATATATATCTTCTTCTTTCAACAAGTCGGCCGTTTCCCACCAAGGTGGGGTGGCCCAAAAAGAAAAACAAAAGTTTATCTTTTTAACTTTAGTAATATATACAGGAGAAGGGGTTACTAGCCCCTTGCTCCCGGCATTTTAGTCGACTCTTACGACACGCATGGCTTACGGAGGAAGAATTCTGTTCCACTTCCCCATGGAGTATATATATATATATATATATATATATATATATATATATATATATATATATATATATATATATAAAAGATGGCATATACAGTACATGAGATGTGAGAGATACATGTCTAATACATATCTAGTATATACATACAGTGGTACCTCTACTTACGAGCAGCTCCCAACTCGAACAATTATGTAAGTGTATTTTTGTAAGTGCTTTTGTAAGTGTATTTTTGGGGGTCTGAAATTGATTAATCTAATTTTCATTATTTCTTATGGGAATTTTTTTTTCAGTATCGGCACTTGAATAGCCGTCGTCTGGAACGAATTTTGCTCATAAGTAGAGGTACCACTGTACATATATTCTAGATATACAATACAAAACCTGCCTTCAACATATTTCACATGTTACGAAATATCAAACTAATACACTGCTACAAACTTATTAAAGTTAGGCCATGTGATAATTGCACATATCCTCCTCCCCGGTCTGCCACCTTCAAGGCTATAGGTAAAATAAGCTGTTACTTCTGTACTGGTCACAACTCACATAGCCCCACATAAATACTAGGGCCAATACCCTCTTAAGTATACAATATAGTAATCAGAAAAGCAACCTACGGCCTAAGCATTATAACAGCAACAATAAAAAAACCGCACTACTTAACTCAACCTGTCTCCATAACACCTCTGTGACTCCCCCTAGTGACGAGCCTCCACACCCCTCACTCAGTTGTTCACGTCTAATACATGTCCCGCTGGCTGTGTCAAATACACGTCCACGTAAGCGCTGATTATTTTTATATATATTTATGGAGCATTTTTTTCCCCACAACACAAGCACCTGACATATACAAACTATCTTTACAGTAATGTAGAAATCTGCATGACAGGAGCCTTCTCTTCACTCGAATTGCTTGATATTTATAAGTGATTATTATTCTCCTAAGTGGCAGGTGGTTCATTACACCTGCACTGGCAACAAGCAAACAGTCTTTTAGGTGGATATTAATGGAATATTTGATGTGTGGTTGCGTGAGATGCGGGTGCGTGAGATGAAGGTGCGTGAGACGCGGGTGCGTGAGACGCGGGTGCGTGAGACGCGGGTGCGGGAGACGCGGGTGCGTGAGACGCAGGTGTGTAAATCGCGGGTGCGTGAGACGCGGGTGGGTAAAACGCGGGTGTGTAAAACGCGGGTGCGTGAGACGCGGGTGCGTGAGACACAGGTGCGTGAGACGCGGGTGCATGAGACGCGGGTACGTGGGACGCGGGTGCGTGAGACACGGGTGCGTGAGACGCGGGTGCATGAGACGCGGGTACGTTGGACGCGGGTGCATGAGACGCGGGTACGTGGGACGCGGGTGCGTGAGACGCGGGTGCGTGAGACACGGGTGCATGAGACGCGGGTGCGTGAGACACGGGTGCATGAGACGCGGGTGCGTGAGACGCGGGTGCATGAGACGCGGGTACGTGGGACGCGGGTGCGTGAGACGCGGGTGCGTGAGACACGGGTGCATAAGACGCGGGTGCGTGAGACACGGGTACGTGGGACGCGGGTGCGTGAAACACGGGTGCATGAGACACGGGTACGTGAGACGCGGGTGCGTGAGACACGGGTGCGTGAGACACGGGTACATGGGACGCGGGTACGTGGGACGCGGGTGCGTGAGACGAGGGTGCACATCATGGTCAAGTGTAAACTCTCTTAGTGGGACCAGAAGCTGCTGCTCCAGTGTATCTCTCAATGTGACTAAAGCTGGTTCACTGTAGACTTTCAGTGTGGTAGACAACTGATGCCTCAGTATAAACTCTGTCAGTGTAATAGACTTTTACTGTGTATCTCACACTGAGTGTTCCCCTGCCTCGCGGGTTCAAGTTTCCTTTTTTTATTATGACCTGATGACTGATTACTAAAAAGTTGTCCATCTCTGTAATTAGTCAGTGTTTTGTTACAAATGGAGCTTTGACATCGAGGCGTCAGATTCCCAGAGTAAATTGGAATGATTTTGTTTCAAATACTGTGGGTTTTGTATGTGATATTCACGTGTCTCTGAGAAGGATGAGTGATTCTGTGTTGTTCATGAGTCATGCATGATTCACATGCCTCTGTACTAACTGCGTGTAGTTCATGAGTCATGAATGATTCACATGCCTCTGCGTGTGGTTCATGAGTCATGAATGGTTCACCTTCCTCTGTACTAACTGCGTGTGATTCATGATTAACACATGATTCACAAGCCTCTGTACTAACTGCGTGTGGTTCATGAGTCACGCATGATTCACATGCTTCTGTACTAACTGCGTGTGGTTCATGAATCACGCATGATTCACATGCCTCTGTACTAACTGTATGGAGATCATGAGTTATCCTTCATTCACATACCTCAGTACCAAATGAGTGAGGCTCATAAGTCAAGCATTATGCACATATCTGTGCACTAACTGTATGTGGTTCGTGAGTCATGCATGATTCTCACACCTCTGTTCCAACTCTATGTTGATCATGAATCATGTATGAGTCACACCTCTGTACCATCTGCTTGTAGTTCATGAGTCTGTCATGCTTCATCTGCCTGTTTTACTAAATCATACAAAAACTTATTCTTAGAAGTCTTTCGCCTTGATCTTGCATCAGTTTAGTTGAATAAGATCGGTTTATAATTAACTCACAATTCGAGGACCTTCAGAGTCCTAGACGATGATCAACAAACCGCACAAGAAATGTGAGAGGAATTCAGTTCCCGGGTGGAAGGCAGAAAACACAAAAATAAGGAAGAAATAACCTGAAACAACTTAAGTAGGCCCAAGACATGTGGGTTCTGTCCTATAAGGGTTTTGTCCCGTAGGGGATTTTGCCCTATCCCCGTGGCCAGTAGCTCTCCTCCTGCTGTCCTTAGTTCTCTTGTTCTTATTGTCTAACACCACTATTCCTACTACTGTTACATGAGAACTGAAATGTCTATAGGGAACCTCATAGGAATGGTAACTTTAGACTTGCAAAATGCCTTCGATACTGTCAACCACAATATATTATGTAAGAAACTTCAAGCTATCGGCATAGGTTCCACAGATTGGTTTAAGTCCTATCTTAGCAACAGGAAACAAATTGTCAAAATCAACAAAACCGAATCAGAACCACTGCCGATAGCATGTGGAGTTCCCCAAGGTAGTATTCTGGGTCCCGTATTATTCCTGTGTTATGTAAATGACATGCCCATCAGTGTCAAGTGCAAACTCCCACTGTATGCGGATGACAGTGCTCTGTTAGTGTCAGGTAAAGACCCACAAGATATAGCTAATGTATTAACACTGGAACTGGAGTCCTGCAGCAAATGGTTAGTAGACAACAAACTATCGTTACACCTCGGGAAAACAGAAGCCATACTCTTTGACACGAAATATAAACTGAGAATGGTAAATAATTTTAATATCCGGTGTAATGGGGAATCCATCACCTCAGTTTCCTCAGTAAAATATCTGGGAATCCCCTTTGACCCATGCATGTCAGGAGAATTGATAGGGAACAGTATAGTAAAGAAAGCGAATGCCAGACTGAAGTTCCTCTACAGACAAGCACAGTGTCTACCTACTGAGGCTCGCAGGACCCTATGTCTAACCCTTATACAATGTCATATGGACTATGCTTGCTCTTCATGGTACTCTGCCTTGACAAAAAAAAACTGAAAGATAAACTGCAAATCACCCAGAACAAAATGATAAGATTCATCCTGGACCTGGGCCCAAGAGAACATGTAGGCCAGGATGAATTACAACAATTGGATGTGCTGAATATTGATGACAGCGTAAAACAACTTAAGTTAAATCAAGTTTATAAAATTGCTCACAGTGTCCAGAAAATCTTGCTGCCAATTTTGTCAAGGCTGGGAACTAAAGCAGTCATAGTACTAGGGGGAGAGAACACAACTTTGTAGTACCCACAGTCAGTGGCCAGGCATCAAACACCTTTTATTGTACAGCAATAAAGGAATGGAACAGACTGCCTGCACATGTCAAAGCCAGTCATAGCATGAGCCAGTTCAAGAAGAGAGCCAAAAGGTACCTAATGAATGTAGCGACAGAAAGGGAGGAGAATGTTTTTTTATTTTTTTAGCTAACACACATGTAAATGTAAATAACTCTTTTTACCTTATTCCTAGTATATATTCTTTATAGTATAAAAACATATATCTCCTACAGTGTATAATATTAAGGTATTAAATGGACTCCAATGGAAATAAGTCACTCTGTCTGACTTTTTGAGTTATCCTAGGTTCTCTACACATATGCTGCTATGTATGATAATCTATAACTGTATTTGTGTATACCTGAATAATCTTACTTACTTACTTCTTAGCCATTTTTTCACTATTACTTCTATCACTACGTTCTTGTTTCTACCTCTACCAGCGCTTCACTACCAATACTATTACTCCCTCCTCCCAATGTACTACACCCTTCCCCGCCCTCCCTCGTATGTATATATTCTGGCTTCCTTACATTCTCGCTTCTCTGTGTGGATTGTTAATGGTCTACTTTAAATTTTGTTCTTTAGGAATTTCTCTGACAGTTTCTACCACATAGGTCTCATGAGATGTGTTATGAATCACAAGTGGTTCATTACATAAGCTAGCTTGTAACACATCACCCATCAAGAAATCTGCTGACTTTATAGGAAATGTACAGGAAATAACTTCTGAAACAAATCCAGTGTAGTTGTTTTCAAGTACATTCTATGAAGTAGCACTTTAAGCACATCTCCATCATATGCTTTTAAAAAGACATCCATCTATCTTCGTACAGATACCATCAGATATTGATAAAATATCTTCTCTCATCAGGGTAGGATAATTTCCTGTGTCTTGAAAGGTAATTACAAATTTCCTGTGTCTTGAAAGGTAATTACAAATTTCCTGTGTCTTGAAAGGTAATTACAAATTTCCTGTGTCTTGAAAGGTAATTACATCTGTCATTTCTGTTTTGTGTAGTCCAATCTTTCTTCAAGCTAAGTAAAGACTCACTGTTTAACGAATTTCAGCATCAGACAACTTCTCTGAATTTATTAATGTAGGTTGGCTGGCATCCTAGGATGGATTAACATGAGTAATCGAAGAAATTGGCGAGTAGTCAAAGCTCATATGTCTCTTTTGCATATACAGTGAATAAATGAGCTGAGCAGGTACGTCAGACGCTCGATCATGTCTCCATAATGTGTGGTAATATTCCATTATATGACTTTCTCTTCTACAATAGGTGCAATCTTAAATATTTCCTCCTCTATGAAATCTGGTTTCAATGCGCAGAGCGCTCAAGAACATAGAAACAAAAACACAACGATTAGCTGTCATTATGTGAAGAATAATAGTGTCCATTAAAACAGTAATTTATTGGTTGTCTATATATTTTGAATTTAAATTATTGCTTCCTTTTAATAATTAAAATATATATTAATGAAAATGAGTTATTTTGTTCAAGCTCAACAGTAATTTTTGTCGATGGATCTTGAGTATTTAATTCATATATGAACGGACATTAAACACTGAATGTCACCCACATATCTGTACCATTTACCTTTGGCAGGAAAAATGTTATTAAGCAGTTTGATTTAAAAAAAAATCATGTACAAATTGATAAGGATTAATAAGAGAGGATTTCCAAATACCAAACTAAATTTCTGTGTGCAAAACTAACCATTAAACACAAAATTTGTATCGACAATGCAAAGTTCAATGAACTCAATGTCCGATGACACAGGCAATGGTAAGTCATAATTACAGAGGTCTTCAGATAGGAAGCATAATAAACAATCAATCAGGATCCCTGAACAACAATGTGACATCAAAACTAACCTAACTCTATATAAGTCGGTCAAGGTGCTTAATTTGTCAAGTTGATCACTAATATTCTACACATTAAAACTGAAAACTTTACCTACAACTGGGCTCAATATATCTACTAGTCATTTAGATAATATGTAGGAGACTTATCCATGAAGCTAATTATGGGTTTTGCTGGATTACCTTGTTTATTAGTTTTAATTATTCCATACATATAAGGTAAAGATGGATTGGTTGCTAAGATTTTTTTAATTAGTTCATGTTTGCCTTTCAGTAGTCAGTTGATTGTTTTGTTAAAGTTAATATTAAATGAATCTAAGAGATTCTTTCTGAGTTTGCAATAAACATCTACATCATTCAAGATATTAAATATCTTGCCTAGGTAATCAACTTTATTCACAATACTGCGACGCTCAACGTGTGGGGTCATATGTGACGTCACATGTGAGGTCATATCTTGGTTTTATAAGTCTTCAATTCCCTTTTTGTTTTTGCTGTTCCTTGATAATGTGAGAAATCATGAAATCGCATGAAATAACTTTTTTTAACTGGTTATATATCATGTTAAAATATTATCTGTTTTCTGTGAAGTTAATGCATATACATTTGTGTATTTATTTATTGGGGTAAATCTCTAGTAAAAACTGTGGGAACCCATAACTTCGGAGAAGTAGATAAAAAGAATTCGGGAAAAAATATTTGGATTTCTTCCTTAAGTCCTTTGAATATTCCATCTCTCCTTTCACTTCATCTTTTCTAACTACAAAAATAGACATATTTTATTATGAAACATGGCACACAAAGCTTAAAGAACACATTGATGGAAGAAAGATATTGGAGTATACAATTCATGGGGTTTTGGGATACATTACAGATACATTTACGTGTTTGTTAAACTTTGCATTACAAATATCTAATACATCTCCTCAGAGCTGCGGTGAGTACCCAGGGTACCAGCAACACCAAACAACTGAAACAGAAAACCAGCTGCCCTGGGATTCTTAGTTGCCCTGATGAATCTTTTGCCTAGTTCCTGAAGGTACGTACTTAGATGCGTTCTTTTACCATGAACTAGTGGTCTCCTCCCTGCTGTTTTTAAGGTAGGTATCAGCCATTGTGGATGTACACGTGTAGTTACGCACCACCTGTTTGTCGTCTGTCCAGGCTTGAAAGGTAATTTTATCTGAACGCTTTTGAATGTTGTTGGATCCGCATAACTGGGGAGGTTTCCTTAATGATTGGCATCTGGTTGTTGCAATGCAACAATGTGGACAGGCAGCTGGTCAAAGTGCTCTCATTGCAACGAGGCGAACTCTGTCCTTCCCTGGCATCATCTCAAGCATTTTTGAGGCTTTATTCTTCCTCTACTGGGCCATCCCAGTATGTCTGTTTTTAGTTACTGAGAGAGAAGGTTTAGTGGCAGAACCTGTTAGATTATCCCAGAGCCTGGCTCCATCAGTAAACTTTTCATCACGAGCCCCAACATTGTTTCTAAGGTGTTCAGTAAGAATCGCTGCTACAGGTTCACACGATGCTACACAGTTTGAGTACAGTTTGAGATGCCTTGTGGACACAAGTACCTCCTAGTTTAACTTTAAGTATAGCTTGGTCCCACTGTCCGTTATCTGGAAAAACGTTCAGAACTTTTGTAAATATCAACCTTTAGAATAGTTTCATATTCTGTAGTTTAGTGGTGACATATGAGGATTAGCATCTTCTAAAATGCGTTTGCCTGAGCAGACTCAAGCAATTTGTGAGAAGATACAAGGCATATTGTGCGTCTAAACTGCCTATTCTTTATTCCATCCTCCTGAACTCATAGTTTTTTCTCGAGAATTGCGTCAGTGGCATCAGTTCCAAGAGGTACTCCAAGCAGGCTGCTCTTTGTGGGAACATTTGTTGATGCACTTATTAGTATGGATCTCACTTGTTGATTAGCTGAGATGATTTCACATTTGGATTGATTAAGAATGAGTCTCATGGCTTGTCCCCGTGTTGCCACCTGAGCAAAGTCTGCTAGAAGGGACTCCGTTGTGTCTGCCAGTGTCTTATCATCCAGGAACAAGATGTTCACTTCGCTGGTCACTTCGACAGTGATTTCCCTAACCGCTATGCGCAAGAGATATGGGGCGAGAGGATATACTTGTTGAACACTCTCCAATGAAATTGTTTCATGTTTCCCTAACAGATACATTAATTACTTGCTGTATTAAGTGAGAAAATTGGATAGAGATAAGGAAATGTTCTTGTATGGCTGTTAATTCCACGTTTCCACTCAGGTAGGTTACTGATGTGTGCTCTTGTTACATGAACCGCTGCTTTGCAACCTAGAGAGATTCCAAGGCCAAGCTTGTTTAGTTTATGCATCTTGGCCGCCTCTGCGCGAACACTCCAGACAGAAGCTATAGAAACGAGGCGCCGAAAAGTGTTCCCCACGGCAATTGGTCTAATTCCTCCATCGTTCTTTTTCAGGACACAACCAATGCAAGAAAGAAGAAAGGTTTAATTTTTTCAGGAATCAGAGCAGCCAAGGAGTTGTTAATGAATCTTGTGATCTCCAACAAGCGAGTCAATGCAATCTCCCGGGAAACTGGATTAACTATTTCTTTTAAATGCTGGGGTCTTATTCCAGCGTAGCCCCCAGTAGAGAAAAACTGGAAAGACATAAATGCTTTGAAAACGGTTGATTACAAAGCGGTATTAACACTGAGGAGTCTGTGGAGATAAAGAACGTTATCCGGGGAAGCAAAGAGTTAAATGCATGAGAATATAGTAGCACCAACGCTCTTATATGGGTGTGAATCATAGGTGGTGAATGTTGCAACAAAAAGGCTGCAGGCAGTGGAGATGTCGCGTCTGAGGGCAAGGGGGATTTGTGGTGTCGAATAAAGGGGGTAATTTATCGAGTCAGAGGAATTGTGGAGGGTTGAATTTGAGACGAACTATCCTGGGAAATTAGTGTAAGGAAATTGGGTGTGGAAGCTTGTCTAAAAACCTATGTAGCAAAGATCAGATGAAGGGATTTTGGGAATGGTTAGGACTTGGAGAGGAGGAAACAAATGCTTTACTCTGAGGGCGTTGATATCTGTATTTGTTAAGGTAAGGCAGCCTGGGAAGAGGTGATAAAGGAATGATTGATGAAAGTGTTCTTTTGAGGTCACCCTGCTTTGTGACGGCAAGTGTTAATAAAGCATAATATATATTATATTATTATATTATGTATATATATATATATTATAAGGATTAAAGTGTTAGCCATTTATTAGATGCAAAAAGTGCATACCTGAAGAGTTATATCCTGCATTGTTCAGTGTCTACATGCCTCTGGGAAGATGGTGATGAAATGAATGATGATGAAAGTGTTCTTTTCGGGTCACCCTGCTTTGGTAGGAAACGGCCAACGTGTTAATAAACAATAATAATATATATATATATATATATATATATATATATATATATATATATATATATAAGAAAGTACTCAATGTGTTGAGAGCCACTATTAATCCCAATAGTGAAACCTGGGATGAAGTTATACCTGATGTTCAGTGTGCTACAAATTGTGGTTACAATGCTTCTATAGGTGACATTTCGCATTATGTGTTGTATGATGTAGATAAGACCTTACCATATGAGTTGTCATATTCTAATCCAAAACAAAATTACAATTCTGATGATTTCATAGTGACTCGTACCAGCTTAGCTCAAGGTGTTTTTAGAAGAATCCGAGAAACACTTCATAAATAAACAGCAGAATTTTCAAGAGTCACTAATACTCGAGCAAAGCCAACTAAAATTAAAGTAGGTTCGAGAGTTATGCTGACTAATTTTAATATAACATCCGCAATACTTAAGCTCGCTCAAAAGTTTGTTGGTCCGTATTGAGTAGTCGAACATGTCAGTGGCAATAAGTATAAAGTTAAAGAAATAAGTACTGGTCAGTATAATTCTGACAATCCTCATGACTCAGTACCCTCTACCTCTAACAACGAGAAAGACGAACAACCTTATTGTCGTTATTCCTTATGTACACGACAAATAATGAGGAATCCCCAAGTTTCAGTTGTAAATAGCAATTTAGATCCTCAACCACTGTATGTGTTAGCTGTTGCAGCAGAGTTTGACCCCCCCCCCAGAGATGATGACCACTCTGCATATGTAAATCTCACCCTAGCAGAGTAGGGATTAAAGGTAAATAATCTCTATAGACAGATATTATAGTCTAAGGAGTATTTCCACTGTGTGTCTTCTATGTAAACTTAATGATGGTCAATTTTTTTTATGTTTTCACTTTCTCTCCGAATTCTGAGATTTAACAGTAAAAGACTTGTGTGCACCAAGTCTGCCTCTTCTGTTAAAAACTTTCTGCAAATATATTTCCCCAGAATCTATGGATTCCTCCAAATGGTAAATGATTCAAAACCACTTGTTTTGTTTTCATTGCTATGTAGACTGCTGGTTTAGGCGGAAATTCAAACAGGAGAAAGCTGAAATTAATCCTTGAGCATACCATTGCCATGAGTGTCCTTGCAACATGAAACAAGCCTAGTTCACTAAGCTCATGTTGTTTGAAGGATCGATGGCTGAGTGGTAAGGTTACATGTACAATGTGTGGCCTCTTGAGACGAGACAATGTGTCATGGGGTCGAATCCTTGCCTGCTGCAGTTTGGTAAATGATTCAAAACCACTTCTCTCATTGTTTCATCGAAATATATATATATATATATATATATATATATATATATATATATATATATATATATATATATATATATATATATATATATATATATATAAAATAGGAGGTACCGCCTCTGGAAATGTGCTGGGGACCCTCATCCTCAGAGAAAAGAATAAACTCGCTTCAGGGAAAACTCAAGCTGAAGCTGTTTGAATGTTTTTTCCTACCAACCCCTATATTATATATTCTATGTAGACTTTATTTAAAGACAGAATATATTGACAAAAATACAATAGGGAGTAGAACAACATAGATAATATTTCGAATACTTCGTCCAGCTCCCTGGCGGTGGGCCGCGAGCCTAGAATGCTGCAGCCATTTTCCCACTGGATCGCAACACTGAGTCTCTGAAAGAGGAAGCTGGCCGCCTTGTGATCCTTGGTTTCTATGATGAGTTTTTCACCCAGCTCTTTGAGGAACTTTAGAGCACACTTGCCCCATGCTCCAAGGGTCTCTGACCCTATTGGGATTAAGTTACAGCAATTGGCAAAGCCTTCATATTTGCGGGTCTTATGGGCCTCCCTGTGGCTGGCAGCTCCACCCCCTTCAGCTACGGAGTATGGCAAGTAGGCGTCTACCAATGTGGCGGCACAGGTGTAGTCCCAGGCAATCTTCTTACCCTTCTTTTAAGGGTAGCATAGTGGATCCATCAGGACGCTTTTGACTTCCGTCAGACCTCTGTACTTGGGGTTCCCGTTGAGCTGGGCAACGGGCTGTGGCGAGGCTTCTCTTTATGATGTCGTTGACCTCCTCATGTCTAGCATTTTTTCCTTCTGATGTGTGACACACGAGACCATGAAGTCCGAATTGATCAGCCGTCTCCCTGCCGCAAATACACCTATGTTCGGTGAATATGGGGGCTGTTAGGCGAAGAGAAACACCAATCCGAATGGCCTGTGGGTTGAGTCGAGTGCCCAGGGAGGAACTGGGAACAGCTAGATGGAAATCTCCTGAATGTGGTGCCTTCACCGCTAGGAGACGAGCTTTGTCCTTTCCTGAAGCGTTGGTGACCATTGTGTTTGCTATTTTTTCATGATCGGTTTGTCCAAGTGGGACTGTTTGTGCTCTTTGGGAGGAGCTGGTCTACTGGAGAAGTCGGCAAGGGTGTCCCACCCCACGGCTGCTTCAATGAACCTGGGGTCTTGAGCTCCTACCACGCCTCTCAAGCGTTCGGGACAATCTCCTTGACTAATCCACTGGAAGCCAAACATGAAGACAGAAATGCAGGTAAAGTTACTTGCGTTGCTTTGCGCACCATTGCTGATCTTCCCGTGACAGATTCAGTGCCTTCTTGAAGACTGATCTCAGGAGTGAGTGAGTCATATTCGTTGAGTGTTGGTTTGTCAAAAGAGGGTGCGCACCTCAGGAAGTGAGTCTTGGCAGAGTAAGACACCTTGTGAGGAGATACAGGGCATCATGGGCATGAGAAGTATGGGCTGAGAGTGAGAGGTGAGAAGTATGGGCTGGGAGTGAGAGGTGAGAAGTATGGGCTGAGAGTGAGAGGTGAGAAGTATGGGCTGAGAGTGAGAGGTGAGATTATTCTCTCCTCCATTCTCTTCAGGTCATTTCACTTTTGTCCTTGAGGACCGTGTCGATGCCCTGATGACACAGCGGTGCTCCCAAGAGGGTGCTGTTTGCACAGCTCTGATTATTTCCTGGTTTGTTGTGATGATTTCACACGTGGAGGGATTGAGGATGAGTCCCAAGGCTTCTTTCTCCCTGTGCCTTCACAAGTTGTAGGTCCTGCCAGAGTGCAATCATCCAGGTACCAGATGTTGAGCTCGCTGCGTAGGCTGGAAGTTAGTTCTCTTACTGCCAATCAAAAGAGACATGAAGCGAGTGGATCACCCTGCTGAACACTCTCTGATGAGGGAATTTCCTATTCGCCAAATTGAGTTTTTGCTGTTGCCAGCTAAATTGAAGGGAAAAAGACTGGGGGAACTGATCCCGAACGGCTGGCAAGACCACATCTCTTTTCACCATATTAAAGGCATTTCTAAAATCAAGTTTGACTATGGCCTTGTCTTCTTGTAAGTCCCTGATGCAGGCACTTGCCGCATGAGCTGCAGCTTCACTGTCTTCAGAGACCCCAAAGCCCAGTTGGTGTGGCTGGAGTAACCTGGCAGCTTCTAGGCGAATGTTTCTTACTGCTGCTTTGGCAATGAAACACCGAAGAGTGTTACCAACAGCAATGGGTCTGATTCCCCCATCCTTCTTCTAAGCGCATAATGAGGCTCCAAAAAAGAAAGGTTTAATTTCTTCTGAAATCCGCCCAGCCAGGCAGTTGTTGACGAACGTTGTTAACTCAGAGAGAAGAATTGATGCAGATGTGCCGAGTACTGGGTTTACCATCTCTTTGAGGTGTTGTAGTCGAATTCCAGTGTAACCTCCGGCAGATCCTGTTGGAAATAACACTATCGCCTTATCCGAGGACATACGGAGTTGTGGGTTCCTCTGAGCTAATTTCATTGATTAATATCACGCGTTCGTGGGTACAATAATATAAAATACTGCTTGTTCAGGCTAGTACACCAAACGGGGAGGAGAATGTTATTAGCTCAGAGACACCCACACCACAGTATGTCCTCTGATCACGGTAAAACACCTAGCTCTGCTGGGTGCGTGATTCTTGTAGGATTTGGTTGTCCTGTGGGTTAGAGCGTCATGTGGTTTTCGTCCACCATGACGGGCCAATATATATATATATATATATATATATATATATATATATATATATATATATATATATATATATATATATATATATATATATATACATATGCATATTACACACAAATGTAATTCATAATTAGAAACTTTGCATTATTTAATAGATTCCTCGAAAGAACGAAGCTGAATTAAATAACAAAAAGACATAGAATAGGTGAGATGGGATAATGAGGCCCTTCTTGGCCAATATTTCTCTGGTTAATAGGCTTAATTAGGTTGCTGTTTATTAATATTCCTCTTCCTAATGAGCTTAATGAGCTCGATCTTTGCTAATATTTCGTTACTGAATAAACTTTCGCCCAAAGAGAGAAAGAAGAAAATGTTCAGAAATAAAAGAGAGAAATAAAAGAGTGAGATAAAAAAAAAATATAGGTACAATAGCGCTCAATTAGGTTTTTGACATATTTTATATGTCAAAAACCTAATAGGTTTAAATAAACACAATAAACATCAATTGATAAAAAGAGTGAATGAAACCCTGAAAGGAAGAGTAAGAGGAAGAGAAAACATTTCGAGAGTGAAGAGAGGAACACGTAAAGAAAGACAATGACATACAGAGATAATGAAACAAGCGCCACACTCAATAGTTTTCTCCATTATTCGCACTGAAATTAGTGTGCCCATCATGAGTCATCTGGTTATCACAGAGAGTTCAGCGTCGTCCAGCCACTGAAGCTCTTGAAGCTCCAGCTTGTTGCCAGTGGTGTGTCCGTTACTGGAGGTACTATGGAGCTCCGTTGGCGTCCAGTTGGTGCCTCCCAAGCCTTGCTTCTCTACCACCACCAGCTCAGAAAATTTCTCAATGCCTGCTGATTACTGATTGCCTCTTCGGCAAAGCTACCAGTGAAGTTGCCACAGATGGCCAAACCAGTAACTTACGTCTCGTAAAGAAGGGCATTCCCAGTCAAAAAAAAAAATCTCTGCAATCACCTACCGCTCACCAAAAAAAAAAAAAACTGTATTTATTACTTTCGTCAATATTGTTGTGTGTAATTTCCGTCCACCCAACTAGATCATATATTACAATTTTACGGAAAAAAATCGGTTATATCTACCTACTACTCATCAAGGCCAAACACTGGATAGTGCCTCGACTCTAGTTTCACCACTGTAGTCTTAGTTTCACCACTGTAGTCTTAGTTACACCACTGTAGTCTTAGTTACACCACTGTAGTCTTAGTTACACCACTGTAGTCTTAGTTACACCACTGATAGATGAGTTGATTTAGGGACCTTGTCTGTCTCATGATCTGCACACAGATCATTAATCCTCCACAGAATGATGTTTTGAATGAGTTATACGATTTATCTCTTCATATTAATAATAATAATAATAATAATTATTACTATTATTATTATTATTATTTTATTACTATTATTACAAGTAGTAGTAATAGTAGTAGAAGTAATAACATAGTTTACTTTGTTCTGTTTTCATCATGAGATTTCTGGTAGTTTTAGCGATGAACACCTTCACACTGTATCAGTGTTGCTGTGGCTTCTGCGTCTATTGATAGATTTTCATAGTTAGATGTAGCAGTCCAAGCACTGACTCATTAGCTGTGTGTAGAGGGCGAGGGGGCGTGATCATACTATTCCCAGTAACCTCTTGATATTCCTCCATGCCTGGCTAATTAACGCTGAAGAATGTACTTAAAAAATGAAATCTTCGAGGAGGAGAATATTTTGTGTACTATTTCGCGAGTCTTTCATAAAACCTCTCTACCTTCCTTATCTTTTCCGTGAATTCCTCTACCGATGTTGATGGTAAAGCAACATAATTTTGAAGATTTTATTATTGCAATATATTTTTCCTACCAGCAAAATAGCATATTTCAGCCTTTCACACCATAATAGAAGTATTTTTTTTTTACCTTTTTTATGACTTGTTATTGGTTTACGTTATTTGTGAATATCTCAAACCCGGAAATGTTATCGGTGCCAAGAAATTTCACGAGAAAAACATTGCCTCTACTTCTTTATCGTGTCTCCAGCCCACACTGGTTTGCCTCTCAGCAGCAGTTCCATATACACATTAAGTTTCTAGTTGAAGAATGGTTATGTTTGCTGCAGAGCTAATATACATTATTGTGTCAGTTGATTGAAGTCTTGAATTTCTGTTTGTGATGAGAATATTACGTACGCTAATGTGCAGGTAATCTAACACAATCAAACCTTACCTAAAATATCCTAACCTAAAATAAATAAATCTAGCCTAATAAATTAATTCTAATCTAACCTAACCTAACATAACCTAATCTGAGTAAAGGTAACTTATTTAACATGATTTAGCGTAGCGTAACCAGTCAAAACATGATAGAGCCTAATATAAAATAATAAAATAGGATTGATAAAAACTGGAAATAATTGAAACTGACGAGAAGTACCACTCGAAAAACTGACGCACTGTAGTAAACTGACGCACTGTAGTAAACTGACGCACTGTAGTAAACTGACGCACTGTAGTAAACTGCAGACAGTGTGTGTGAGTTGCCTGGGGCGCTCTTCAAACTTGCTCACAAGTTGAAGGTGTGTAGAGGATGCGAGGGAGGAGGTGACCGTCTTGAGGCGTCGTGAATACTCAAGTTAAGAGCAAACTTCTTATGTCTCCTAAAGAGATATAAAGCAACCGTTATTATTTTATTTATTGTTATATATTATTGTTATTATTAAATTATTATTATTATAATTATTATTATTAGTAGTAGTAGTAGTATAATCAAAAGAAGTTCTAAACCATGGGAGTTATAGTAGTAGTAGTAGTAATCGTAGTAGAAGTAGTAATAGTAGAAGTAGTAGTAGTATCAATATTATTATTATTATTATTATTATTATTACCATATTATTATTATTATCATTACCAGTATTATTATTATTATTACCAATATTATTATTATTATTATCATTATTAACATATCGTCCGTTTCCCACCGAGGCAGGGTGACCCAAAATGAAAGAAAACCCAAAAAAGAAAGAAAAAATACTTTTATCATCATTCAACACTTTCACCATCATTCGTAATCACTGTCTTTGCAGAGGCGCTCAGATACGACAGTTTAGAAGTCCCTCCAAACTGCCAATATCCCAAACCCCTCATTTAAAGTGCAGGCTATTATTATTATTATTATTATTATTATTATTATTATTATTGCACTGAAGAACAAAAAAAAGATATTTGAAGGTAGATAGGGAGCTTTGTGGTTGCTGAATTCAAAATGACATTAGATTTTTCAAATTAGCTCTAGTTTGTGAGATATTGCATACCTACACCTAATTAACAGAGAACTTAGCCATAACGCGTGTATATGTTTACCTGGAGAGAGTTCCAGGGGTCAACGCCCCAGCGGCCTGGTCTGTGACCAGGCCTCATGGTGGATCAGAGCCTGATAACCCAGGCTGTTACTGATGGCCGCACGCAGTCCAACGTACGAACCACAGCCTGGCTGGTCAGGCACCGACTTTAGGTGCCTGTCCAGTGCCTGCTTGAAGACAGCCAGGGGTCTATTGGTAATCCCCATTATGTATGCTGGGAGGCAGTTGAACAGTCTTGGGCCCCTGACACTTATTGTGTTGTCTCTCAACGTGCTAGTGGCACCCCTGCTTTTCATTGGGGGGGGGATGTTACATCGTCTGCCGGGTCTTTTGCTTTCGTAGGGAGTGACACTCGTGTGCAAGTTTGGTACTAATCCCTCTAGGATTTTCCAAGTGTATATAATAATGTATCTCTCCCGCCTGCGTTCCAGGGAGTACATGTTTAGGAACTTCAAGCGTTCCCAGTAATTGAGGTGGTTTATTGCAGTTATGCGTGCCGTGAAGGTTCTCTGTACATTTTCTAGGTCAGCAATTTCACCCGCCTTGAAAGTTGCAGTTAGTGTGCAGCAATATTCCAGCCTAGATAGAACAAGCGACCTGAAAAGTGTGAACATGAGCTTGGCATCCCTGGTTTTGAAGGTTCTCATTATCCATCCTAATCATTTTTCTGGCAGATGCGATTGCTACAGTGTTATGGTCCTTGAAGGTGAGATCCTCTGTCATGATCACTCCCAGGTCTTTGACATTAGTTTTTCGCTCTATTGTGTGGTTGGAATTTGTTTTATACTCCGATGAGATTTTAATTTCCTCACGTTTTCCATATCGGAGTAATTGAAATTTCTCATCATTGAACTTCATAGTGTTTTCTGTAGCCCATTTAAATATTTGGTTGATGTCTGCTTGGAGTCTAGCAGTGTCTTCAATAGTGGACACTGTCATGCAGATTCGGGTGTCATCTGCAAATGAAAACACGGCACTGTGGCTGATATCCTTGTCTATGTCCGATATGAGGATGAGGAACAGGATGGGAGCGAGTACTGTGCCTTGTAGAACAGAGCTTTTCACCGTAGCCGCCTCAGACTTTACTCTGTTGACTACTACTCTTTGTGTTCTACTTGTTAGGAAATTGTAGATCCATCTACCAACTTTTCCTGTTATTCCTTTATCACGCATTTTGTGTGCTATCACACCATGGTCACACTTATCAAAAGCTTTTGCAAAGTCTGTGTATATAACATCTGCATTCTGTTATTCTTCTAGAGCATCCAGGACCTTGTCTTAGTGGTCCAGTAGTTGGGACAGACAGGAGCGAAGTGCTCTAAACCCATGCTGCCCTGGGTTGTGTAATTGATGGTTGTCTAGATGAGTGGCGATCATGCTTCTTAGAACCCTTTCAAAGATTTTTATGATATGGGACGTTAGTGCTATTGCTCTGTGGTTCTTTGCTATTGCTTTACTGCCGCCTTTGTGGAGGGAGCAGGACGACCCCAGTGTCCATGCTCCCTCTCCATAGGATGTTAAAAGCACGTGATAGGGGCTTCTTGCAGTTCTTGATGAACACTGAGTTCCATGAGTCAGGGCCTGGAGCGGAGTGCATGGGCATGTCATTTATCGCCTTTTCGAAGTCATGTGGCGTCAGGGTAATGTCAGATAGACTTGCGTCTACCAGGTTCTGTGGCACTCTTATAAAAAAATCATTTAGGTCTTCAACTTTCAGTCTGGTTAGCAGCTCGCTAAAAACTAAGTCATACTGGGACTTTAGTAACTCACTCATTTCCTTGCTGTCATCTGTGTAGGACCCATCTCGTTTAAGTAGGGTCCCAATACTGGATGTTGTTCTCGACTTTGATTTGGCATAAGAAATGAAATACTTTGGGTTTCTTTCAATTTCGTTTATGACTTTTAGTTCTTCCCGCGTTTCTTGATTCCTGTAAGATTTCTTTAGTTTTAATTCGATGTTTGCTATTTCTCTGACCAGTGCCTCCCTACGTATTTCAGATATATTGGCCTCCTGTAGCCGCTCCGTTATTCTTTGCCTTCGCCTGTATAGGGAGCGCCTCTCTCTTTCTAGTTTACATCTTCTCCTTCTTTTCCTTAAGGAAATTTGCCTTGAGGAAACCTCAAGTGCCCCACAGTTAATTTGTTCTAGACATAGGTTAGGATCCGTGATGCTTAGGCTATCTTCCCAGTTTATATCATTTAGGACTTGGTTTACTTGGTCCCACCTTATGTTTTTGTTATTGAAGTTGACAATTTGTATATACAGATAGTTTTAATGAAGATTAGAATTTTATTTTTAAATGATTTTATATTTAACGAAAGGAGTTTTATCAATAACGACCACGTGACGATACTGTAACCTTTATTTTCTTAATTTTTTCTGATAAACATGTGTTTTTCGCGAAGATCCTGCTTAAAAAATCAAAATGCATTTTGCTACATTTGTAAAAACAAGTAAAAAACATAAGAGATTTTGTAAAACAAGCTTATGTTGCTTATTTTGGAGTGGCGCTTGAAGAATAAAGCAAGTTTTGGCCTCCCGACAGTGGAAAAATAGGCAAAGGAAAAGTTTAAACTTGGGTGTGTCTATGGTGTGGAAAGAGCCGAAAAACTACCACGATGATTATTACTGTATGGTGAATGTTAAAGTTTTCAATCAATACAATTTGAAAGTCAAGTGGGAATATCCCGATTTGAAGTCAGCAAGAAGACCTGTGCCACACAGCAAACACGTTCCACACCAGTGTTTAAAACACTGCCTCTCAACGTGCCAGTGTTTAAAACACTGGTATGGGAACATTTCAACACTTCAGCAGTTCTCCCAAATAGCGTGCTGCAAATATCTAGCCAAGACAGGACTCGCAGCAATGGTTTCAAGTTGGAAAAGTTCAGATTCAGGAAGGATATAGGAAAGCACTGGTTTGGTAATAGAGTTGTGGATGAGTGGAACAAACTCCCGAGTACCGTCATATTATTTTTATTATAATGAAAAGAAGCGCTAAAGCAGAGTACCGTCATAGAAGCTAAGACGTTGTGTAGTTTTAAAAATAGGTTGGATAAATACATGAGGGGGTGTGGATGGGTGTGAGTTGGACTTGACTAGCTTGTGCTACTAGGTCTTATGCCGTGCTCCTCCCTTATGTGGAAGTGACCTGACTACCTGGAGTTTACCTGGGTTAACTCCAGGTAGTCAGGTCTAAGCAGGGGTTTGATGGACTTGCCTCGCATGGGTCAGTGGGCCTCCTGCAGTGTTCCTTTTTTCTTATGTTCTTATGTTCTAACAGCCAGAGCCAAGCAGATGCTGATTACTTACACCACTTCTTTACAGACACTCTGCTGAACATCTAAGGTACCTGATTGTGACTGACAAAGATTTACTATTCATGCAGTATAATTTGAACCTATTCAATATATTGGGCATCCAGGAAGCATATCTTCTTTGACCAAGCTGTCACTGGAGGCGGGAAAATCATGAATGTTATTTCTGTCTACGAAGATGTGAAGGAAAATTGCAAAATATTTGAGGTATTCAAGCGAGGTCAAGTGATCCATGGTGAGACCACACTTGTTGAGAAGTTCATCCTCCGGATATATGGTGCGACCAGAACATCTTCATTAGAAAAATATCGGCTCATTATATATAAGAGATGTCACTATCATGTTTTGGATTTGACCCGGAACATCTTCCACCCACTTCTGTTATTGCCGAATACGAACCTACTTTTAACAGTGGCTGGGAAATGAAGAAGTGACTGCCACAGACTGCGACTGTCAATATGGGAATGGAATATTGTGCCAAGTTAACACAGACAGAACACAGAACACTAACACGTTGCCTGGTATTGAGTATAGTTAATTGTAGGTGGAAGTAATGAAAATTAAAATAGATGGGTTTGCATTTTAGTGGTGACAGTCTTGATTTATTATGTACATTGAAAAATGGATAAAATTATAACTGAACGTTCCAGAGAAAGTTACTTATTACACAAAGAATTTCGGGCTAATTAATATCAAAACTTACATGCTTGTTAATTTTAGTCTTAGTAAATAATTTTAGGCAATGTGTGAGAGTAGTTGTCTAAGTAATTTAATAAGACAAAATTGTCTAAGTAATATATTAAGACAAAATTGTCTAAGTAATTTATTATTTAGATTATTTTTTTTCTATTTCTCTAGTTAAAGTAAGTAAATGGCTTAAATTGCTTGCTGCTATTTAGTGTTAAATAAATATAATGAAAAACGGTTTATATTTAATATAGTTGTGTTCTGGCCTGAGGGATGATGGCCTTGACTGAAACTGAGTTTTTAACGTTTTTAACGTATGTTTATTTCATGTAATACAAGGTGGGGGGTACTTATAGTTATACATTAAAGTTGATATTACAAGATGGCCAATAATATGCCTAGGTATGCCAGCTAAGCAATGGAAAGGTCGAGAAGACACCATTATTGGGCTTGCATAGGGCATCAGCTGGCCTTAAACCGGCCCTGCGTTCAGTGTTCCCTTTTTGTTGAGGTCATCCTTACATCCAGTGCGTCCTGCCCCGTTTTCTGTGCTACTAGTCATACTTTTTTTCTGCTGCTCCTCGTCCCGCCTTCCTTGCGCCCCTCGCGGCCATATCTTGTACTACTGATACCTGAGTGCTTCTCCCCGGCGGCTGCTTGTTTCCTCCTCTTCTTTCCTTGAGCCTTCCTCTGGTAGAATGGACACCCAGAGACTGGGTAGTTGGTCGTTGTCATGATTGGGTAGTTTATAGTTGGTCTACAGTTGAAAAAAAGGGACGTTGTTTGGCCTATGTGGGGAGGGGGTTGACTGGATGGTTACTGGCAAATAGAAGCTGGTTAGACTAGGAAGAAAGTAATGGCTGGAATGAGGTTGCTGTTTGGCAAACAAGAGAAGTTTGTTGGTCTCTGGGAGAATGGGATGACTGGTAGTGTGGTTGGTTGTGGTTGATTGGTTCGTGGTCAGCATAGAAGTCAAGTTGGTTGGCCTGTAGAGGAAAGATGGTGACTGGTGGTGTGGTTGGTGACTGGCAGCTGGCATGGAAGGGAACCTGGTTGACATGGAAGGAAGGGATGGTTGGCCAGGCAGGGATGAGGTGTGGTGTGGTTTCCTGTCACCTTGGGCGTTGATATCTGCTGTTGTGGGAAGGGTTGGTACAGGTGGGTTGGGCTGGTGTGTTTGGAGTGACGGTTGTTGTTGGGTGAAGTGTCGGTATTATTAGGGTGTCAATATGGTTGGGTTGTCTGTATGGTTGGGGTGGGTGGAATGAATTATATTAGCATGGGTTAGGCATTCTGGTCTGGTTGGAGTGTAGGTGGGAGTAGCAATTGTGCTGTGTTGGTTTAGTTCTAGGTCTAGTTGGAGTGCAGATATAGTTGTGTTGGTTACGGTGATTGGGGAGATATCTGTAGAAATAAACGGTCATAGTGGCTAACGTGATATTTGTGAGTGTTGTCGTTAATTATTGGTTATACCTCGGCTGACACTAATCAGTCACTCGTCAGTCGAGCTCAGCTTTACTCCAGTCATCTCTGGTCTCGATATTGTAAGCTCTTCCCTTCGACAAGGCTGTATTACTGCTACCAATCTAAAGTCTCTGATGACACCTTGCGCCTAGTCCATTATCCAGGCGGAAACATCCAGCACGAAATATCCTTCACTTGGTGAAGTGAAAGACTTCGAGGCTTGCTGCATGTGGTTGACACCATGATTACCTCTGTTACTGACTCCCAATAATCTGAATCGAAACCACTCTTCATGTGCTAGGTCCCTACCTACCTTAAACAAGACAATGGACTACAAACTACACTGGTCAAGGTCGCATGATAGAACAGTGAGTAGCGGTTTTGAGACGTCTGGTAAGACCATCTATTCACTCCGGTCTTGCTTAATGGGCGGTCATTATGTATGGTCTCCTTCGACTGTGAGTCTGGCCTAAGTCCAAAGATCCACAAGTCACTTACAAGAGTCTTCAGTACTTCCACACAGCCGACCTTAACTAGGCGTTGAAGCATTATAAACATTACAGGCTGGGCATGTCATGGGAGCGCCCTCGCTGGTGTGGTGTACACTTTACATGGTGTCTAGTTAGGCGAAGATTAAAACCCGTCACTCGCTTTTCAAATTTTATACCTGTGCTTGCCCTAAGCATGGTTGCCAGAGACGGTAAAAAAATGAACACTCACCAGGTGCTCTGGACATGAGAATAAATATTCCACCATAGTGAGGGGTAGAATGGGATGATGGTTGGGGTAATATCTGAAGAGGCAGCAGAAGGTACTGTTGATTGATATCTTAGAAAGTTGGGTGATGTCTGTGGGAGTTTGACAGAGGGATGGTTTTGGTTAAATCTGGGGGAGTAGCACTGAGCGATACCTGTTAGAGGATGGTATAAATAACATGGCAAGGTGGGCATGGTTAGAGTGGTGGGAGTAGTTAGCGTATCATAGTTAGAGTGGTGGGAGTAGCTAGTGTGGCATGGTTATAGTGGTGGAAGTAGCTAGTGTGGCATGGTTATAGTGGTGGAAGTAGCTAGTGTGGCATGGTTATAGTGGTGGAAGTAGCTAGTGTGGCATTGTTAGAGTGGTGGAAGTAGCTAGCGTGGCATTGTTAGAGTGGTGGAAGTAGCTAGCGTGGCATTGTTAGAGTGGTGGGAGTAGCTAGTGTGGCATTGTTATAGTGGTGGAAGTAGCTAGTGTGGCATGGTTATAGTGGTGAAGTAGCTAGGTGGCATGGTTATAGTGGTGGAAGTAGCTAGTGTGGCATTGTTAGAGTGGTGGAAGTAGCTAGTGGCATTGGTTAGAGTGGTGGAAGTAGCTAGCGTGGCATTGTTAGAGTGGTGGAAGTAGCTAGTGTGGCATTGTTAGAGTGGTGGGAGTAGCTAGTGTGGCATTGTTAGAGTGGTGGAAGTAGCTAGCGTGGCATTGTTAGAGTGGTGGAAGTAGCTAGTGTGGCATTGTTAGAGTAGTGGGAGTAGCTAGTGTGGCATTGTTAGAGTGGTGGAAGTAGCTAGGTGGCATTGTTAGAGTGGTGGGAGTAGCTAGTGTGGCATTGTTAGAGTGGTGGGAGTAGCTAGTGTGGCATTGTTAGAGTGGTGGGAGTAGCTAGTGTGGCATTGTTAGAGTGGTGGGAGTAGCTAGTGTGGCATTGTTAGAGTAGTGGAGTAGCTAGTGTGGCATTGTTAGAGTAGTGGAGTAGCTAGTGTGGCAGTTGAGTGGTGGAAGTAGCTAGTGTGGCATTTAGAGTGGTGGGAGTAGCTAGTGTGGCATTGTTAGAGTGGTGGGAGTAGCTAGTGTGGCATTGTTAGAGTGGTGGGAGTAGCTAGTGTGGCATTGTTAGAGTGGTGGGAGTAGCTAGTGTGGCATTGTTAGAGTGGTGGGAGTAGCTAGTGTGGCATTGTTAGAGTGGTGGGAGTAGCTAGTGTGGCATGGTTATAGTGGTGGGAGTAGCTAGTGTGGCATGTTAGAGTGGTGGGAAGTAGCTAGGTGGCATGGTTATAGTGGTGGGAGTAGCTAGTGTGGCATTGTTAGAGTGGTGGGAGTAGCTAGTGTGGCATAATTATAGTGGTGGGAGTAGCTAGTGTGGCATGGTTATAGTGGTGGAAGTAGCTAGTGTGGCATGGTTATAGTGGTGGGAGTAGCTAGTGGAATGGTTATAGTGGTGGAAGTAGCTAGTGTGGCATGGTTATAGTGGTGGGAGTAGCTAGTGTGGCATGGTTATAGTGGTGGAAGTAGCTAGTGTGGCATGGTTATAGTGGTGGAAGTAGCTAGTGTGGCATGGTTATAGTGGTGGGAGTAGCTAGTGTGGCATGGTTATAGTGGTGGGAGTAGCTAGTGTGGCATGGTTATAGTGGTGGAAGTAGCTAGGTGGCATGGTTATAGTGGTGGGAGTAGCTAGTGTGGCATGGTTATAGTGGTGGAGTAGCTAGGTGGCATGGTTATAGTGGTGGAAGTAGCTAGTGTGGCATGGTTATAGTGGTGGGAGTAGCTAGGTGGCATGGTTAAGTGGTGGAAGTAGCTAGTGTGCATGGTTATAGTGGTGGGAGTAGCTAGTGTGGCATGGTTATAGTGGTGGGAGTAGCTAGTGTGGCATGGTTATAGTGGTGGGAGTAGCTAGTGTGGCATGGTTATAGTGGTGGGAGTAGCTAGTGTGGCATGGTTATAGTGGTGGGAGTAGCTAGTGTGGCATGGTTATAGTGGTGGGAGTAGCTAGTGTGGCATGGTTATAGTGGTGGGAGTAGCTAGTGTGGCATGGTTATAGTGGTGGGAGTAGCTAGTGTGGCATGGTTATAGTGGTGGAAGTAGCTAGTGTGGCATGGTTATAGTGGTGGGAGTAGCTAGTGTGGCATGGTTATAGTGGTGGAAGTAGCTAGTGTGGCATGGGTATAGTGGTGGAAGTAGCTAGTGTGGCATGGTTATAGTGGTGGGAGTAGCTAGTGTGGCATTTTAGAGTGGTGGGAGTAGTTAGCGTGGGATGGTTATAATGGTTAGAGGGGATAGGACGGAGTAGTGTAGGGTGATACCTGTGGAAGCAGCACAGGCGGTATGGTCAGCTGGTTGGAATGGTTAGAACTGTATGAATGATAGAGTGGGATAACATGGTTGCAACTGTCAGAGTTGTAAGAGTAGCTGGGTTTGGTTAGGATGGTTGCACCGGGAAGATAAGCCAAGATTTGTTCGGATTTTAACCCGGAGGGTTAGCCACCCAAGATAACCCAAGAAAGTCAGTGTGTCATCGAGGTCTATTTCCATTGTGGTCCTTCAATCTTGTTCCCTAATATGCCACCCACACCAGTCGACTAACACCCAGGATGCGACCCACACCAGTCGACTAACACCCAATGGGGACAGCAGGTGTAAGGAAATGTGTAACATTTCCACCAATGCCGGGGATTGAACCACGGATACTCAGTGTGTGTGAGGCCAGAGCGTTGTCAATCGAGCCACGTGAAGAGAATGGGGGGATGAGACGAACAGTTAGAACTGTAAAAGTGGAAGAGAAAGGTTATAAGAGAAAGGGAGGAAAGTGAACTAGAGAGGAGTGGCGAGGGAAAGAAAGGAGAGAAAAGCAGAAAGAATGGGAGGGAGCAAACGACAGAGAGACAGAGAGAGGGGAGAGAGAGAGAGGGGGAGGGAGGGAATTAGAGAGGATGAAACTGGGAGATAGGGAGAGATAAGTGGAAAACAGAGAGAGAGAGAGGGAGAAGGTTAAGGGAGGGAGGTAGAAGGAGAGTGAGATAGACAGAGAGAGAGAGACAGAGTAGGACAGAAGGAAGGAGAGATATGGGAGGTAGAGAGAGAGGAGGTAGAATGAGAGAGAGAGAATAACAGAGAAAGACATAACGAGAAAGAAAGAGAACTAGAGCAGGAAAGAGAGGAAGGGGGAGGAAAAAGTAGAAAGAACCAGATGTAGAGAGAGTAGGGAGTAGAGAAAGCAAATGGGAAAAAGAAAGTGAAAAGATAAAAGGAAGCGTTCATATAAGGAAATGTAGAGCGCTAAAATAAAGGAATACTGTTAAGTAATAAAGGAATACTGTTAAGTAATAAAAACTGCTACAGAAAAGGGTGGAAGTGGAAGACAGAGTGAAATTGTTCATAGAAGGTCGTGAACACTGGCGCTGCCAGGCAACCAGTGTTAATGAAGACCAACGTCAGTCTTAGTGCCAGCTGTGTAGAGTGTGTGGTGGCTTGTAATCTGGCTTCCTTTGTAGTGTGGTGGCTTGTAGTCTGGCGTCCTGTTAGTCAGTTAGTTAGTTACCATTTTGTCCTAGGCACATGTCGATTAGACACTAGACCTGTTGCATGTGTGTGTGTGTGTGTGTGTGTGTGTGTGTGTAAGGAAAAACTTCGAAGTGTTTCCGCCCCGCCGGGTATTGAACCGGGCCCTCCGTGCGTGAAGCCAGAGCTTTAGCAGCTGTGTAGGGTGTTGAAGTCTGGCTTGCTGTGTAGGGTGTTGCGTGGTCCTTGTAGTCTGGCATACTGTGTGGAGTGCTGTGTGGTGGCATGTAGTCTGGCTTCCTGTGTGGAGTGTGGTGGCTTGTAGTCTGGCTTGCTGTGTAGGGTGTTGTGTGGTGGCTTGAAGTCTGTCTTGCTGTGTGAAGTGTTGTTTGGTAGCTTTAGTCTGGCTTGCTGTGTAGGGTGTTTTGTGGCGGCTGGTAATCTGGCTTGCCGTGTGGAGTGTTGTGTGGTGACTTGTAGTCTGGCGACTTGTAGTCTGGCGACTTGTAGTCTGGCTTGCTGTGTGGGGTGTTGTGTGGTCCTTGTAGTCTGGCTTGCTGTACTCACCTAATTGTACTCACCTAATTGTGGTTGCAGGGGTCGAGTCTCAGCTCCTGGCCCCGCCTCTTCGCTGTCCGCTACTGGGTCTCTGCTCTCCCTGCTCCATGAGCTCTATCATACCTCGTCTTAAAACTATGTATGGTTCCTGCCTCCACTATATCTTTCTCTAGACTATTCCACTTCCTGACTACTCTGTGGCTGAAGAAATGCTTCCTAACATCCCTTTGACTCATCTGAGTCTTCAGCTTCCAGTTGTGTCCCCTTGTTTCTGTGTTCCCTCTCTGGAACATCCTGTCCCTGTCTACCTTGTCGATTCCCCGCAGTATTTTGTATGTCGTTATCATGTCTCCTCTGACCCTTCTTTCCTCCAGTGTTGTTAGTCCTATTTCCCTCAACCTTTCTTCATAGGACAGACCCCTGAGTTGTAGAACTAGCCTTGTCGCAAACCTTTGCACTTTCTCTAGTTTCTTTACGTGCTTGACCAGGTGTGGGTTCCAGACTGGTGCTGCATGTAGGGTGTTGTGTGGTCCTTGTAGTCTGGCTTGCCGTGTGGAGTGCTGTGTGGTGGCTTGTAGTCTGGCTTGCTGTGTGGAGTGTTGTGTGGTGGCTTGTAGTCTGGCTTGCTGTGTAGGGTGTTGTGTGGTCCTTGGAGTCTGGCTTGCCGTGTGGAGTGCTGTGTGGTGGCTTGTAGTCTGGCTTCCTGTGTAGGGTGTTGTGAGGTGGCTGGTAGTCTGGCTTGCCGTGTGGAGTGTTGTGTGGCGGCTTGTAGTCTGGCTTCCTGTGTAGGGTGTTGTGAGGTGGCTGGTAGTCTGGCTTGCCGTGTGGAGTGTTGTGGTGGCTTGTAGTCTGGCTTGCTGTGTAGGGTGTTGTGTGGTCCTTGGAGTCTGGCTTGCCGTGTGGAGTGCTGTGTGGTGGCTTGTAGTCTGGCTTCCTGTGTAGGGTGTTGTGAGGTGGCTGGTAGTCTGGCTTGCCGTGTGGAGTGTTGTCTGGTGGCTTGTAGTCTGGCTTGCCGTGTGAAGTGTTGTCTGGTGGCTTGTAGTCTGGCTTGCCGTGTGAAGTGTTGTCTGGTGGCTTGTAGTCTGGCTTGCCGTGTGGAGTGTTGTCTGGTGGCTTGTAGTCTGGCTTGCCGTGTGAAGTGTTGTCTGGTGGCTTGTAGTCTGGCTTGCCGTGTGGAGTGTTGTCTGGTGGCTTGTAGTCTGGCTTGCCGTGTAAGGTTGAACAATTATCTTTGTATTGTTGGAGATGACTGGTGACTTGCTGGGTTGGGTGTGGTGCAGAGGAATTATTGTTGAAGGGGTTTGGTGAGTCTGTTTAGTTTGGCGGGTTTGTGGAGTTGGGAGGTGGCTTTGTGGCTTTCTGAAAAGTTTTCTTTGTTGCTTTCCATGTAGATTGTTTTTGTAACTCGCCGGGTTTTTGGGGCTCGGTGGGTTGGGTTTGTTGTGTGGATTGCAGTGTTGGGTTTTGTTGAGTTTGATTAGTTTCTTTTTACATAGATCATTTTTCTTACCCAACCTACCTATCTCAGCTCAGCTTATTTCAAAGCTCAGCCCTATTTAAGGTATAGTACCCACCCCTCCTGGATAAAACCCACAACAGTTGACTGATACCCAGGTACCTATACATACTGTTAGGTGAACAGAGACAGCAGGTGTATGGAAACATGTACAATATTTCCACCCATGCCGAGGATCGAACCACGGACACTCAGCATGTGCGCTGAGTTTGCTACCAAGCGGGTCACGGGACTGCTGGTGGCTCCGTACCTTGTCATATAGGATGTGAAGTGGACTGGTGGCCTGTTGTGAAGAATGGAGGAGTAGAGTGGCTTCGTGGCTTGCTGTGTATTTCCCTGTGTGGCTTGCTGTGTGGTTAATTGTGTGGTTAATTGTGTAGTTCGCTGTGTGACTTGTTGTGTGGCTTGCTGTGAGGTTTGCTGTGTGGTTTGCTGTGTATTGTGTGGTTTGCTGTGTGACTTGCTGTGTGATTTGCTGTGTGGCTTGCTGTGTAGTGTAGAGGAATTTAGGGAATCGTGGAAATGTGAGGAATGTGTAGAGTGCACCGTGAAGCTATGAGGGCCTGGCAGGTCTGGTACAGGGTGTTTAAGATTCTGGGGATGGTGTAACTAGTCGGTGTGGTTGATATAGATGGTGCTTTTCTTTGGTCCCAGCAGTTCAAGTAGTAGGTGAGGTAGTGGGTGGCATGGCACAACGGTTGAAACGGAAGGAGTGGCAGAAAATGGGCGGCATGGCACAACGGTTGAAACGGTAGGAGTGGCAGAAAATGGGTGGCATGCTTAGAACTGTCAGGTCGGTAGTTCTTGTGGGAGAGAGGGTGTTGAACTAGAGAGAAGAAGGGAGACAGAGCAAACTAGAAAGGCGAAGAAAATTAGAGAGTGATAGAAAGAGGGTGGTGTGGGAAGAAAGCGTACTAGATATAAGGAAAGTGAGCGAACTCTATAGGGAAGAGTTTGAGAGTGCGAAAAAAGGAAAATTGGGAGGGCGAGAGAGGGAAAGATCGAGAGGGCGAAAGAGAGAGAAAGAGAGAGAGAGAGAAGAGGGAGGGAGATAGAAGGGAAGAAAGATGGGGGAAAAAAAAGAACAGAGAACCAGAAGTAGAGAGAGCAGCAAGAAGCATAGACAACACGCTGTAGAGAGAAAGTAATGAGAGAGGGGAGAGGAATGTAAAGAGAAAGCGGGAGAGAAAGATGTTCCGTAGCTCGATTGCTAGTGCATCCAACTCACACATAGAGGTCCGTGGTTCGATCACCGGTACGGGTGGACGCAAACCTATTTGATATTATCCTGTCGCCAAATGACTTCGAAAAGGCGATAAATGACATGCCCATGCACTCTGCTCCAGGCCCTGACTCATGGAACTCCGTGTTCATCAAGAACTGCAAGAAACCCCTATCACGTGCTTTTAACATCCTATGGAGAGGGAGCATGGACACTGGGGTCGTCCCGCAGTTACTAAAAACAACAGACATAGCCACACTCCACAAAGGCGGCAGTAAAGCAATAGCAAAGAACTACAGACCAATAGCCCTAACGTCCCATATCATAAAATTCTTTGAAAGGGTTCTAAGAAGCAAGATTGCCACTCATCTAGATAACCATCAATTACACAACCCAGGGCAGCATGGGTTTAGAGCAGGTCCCTCCTGTCTGTCCCAACTACTGGACCACTACGACAAGGTTCTGGATGCTCTAGAAGACAAAGAGAATGCAGATGTTATATACACAGACTTTGCAAAAGCCTTTGACAAGTGTGACCATGGTGTAATAGCACACAAAATGCGTGATAAAGGAATAACAGGAAAAGTTGGTAGATGGATCTATAATTTCCTAACAAATAGAACACAAAGAATAGTAGTCAACAGAGTAAAGTCTGAGGCAGCTACGGTGAAGAGCTCTGTTCCACAAGGCACAGTACTTGCTCCCATCTTGTTCCTCATCCTCATATCGGACATAGACTGGGATATAAGCCAGAGTACCGTGTCTTCCTTTGCAGATGACACCCGAATCTGCATTACAGTGTCCACCATTGAAGACACTGCAAGCAGACATCAACCAAATCTTTAAATGGGCTGCAGAAAACAATATGAAGTTCAATTACGAGAAATTTCAATTACTCCGATATGGAAAACGTGAGGAAATTAAAATTTCATCGGAGTATAAAACAAATTTCAACCACACAATAGAGCGAAAAGCTAATGTCAAAGACAAGACATGGGAGTGATCATGTCAGAGGATCTCACCTTCAAGGACCATAACACTGTAGCAATCGCATCTGCTAGAAAAATGACAGGATGGATAATGAGAACCTTCAAAACCAAGGATGCCAAGCCTATAATGACACTCTTCAGGTCGCTTGTTCTATCTAGGCTGGAATATTGCTGCACAATAACTGCACCTTTCAAGGCAGGCGAAATTGCTGACCTTGAAAATGTGCAGAGAACCTTCACCACACGCATAACTGCGATAAACCACCTCAATTACTGGGAACGCTTGAAGTTCCTAAACCTGTACTCCCTAGAACGCAGGCGGGAAAATCCTAGAGGAATTAGTACCAAACTTGCGCACGAGAGTCACTCCCTACGAAAGCAAAAGACTCGACAGGGGATGTAACATCCCCCCAGTGAAAAGCAAGGGTGCCACTAGCACGTTAAGAGACAACACAATAAGTGTCAGGGACCCAAGATTGTTCAACTGCCTCCCACCATACATTAGGGGGATTACCAATAGACCCCTGGTTGTCTTCAAGCAGGCATTGGATGGGCACCTAAAGTCAGTACCTGACCAGCCAGGCTGTGGTTTGTACGTTGGACTGCGTGCGGTCAGCAGTAACAGCCTGGTTGATCAGGCCCTGATCCACCATGAGGCCTGGTCACAGACCTGGCAGCGGGGGCGTTGACCTAAAAAACACAGAAACTCGCCAGCTGAGAGAGCGGCGTTTTGTTTACACTGGGAACGCGTCTGAGAGCGTTGCTGACCGTGGCTTAGGAAGCGCAGACGGACACGGGGAAATTTCTACAGAAAAGGACTTTTTCAGAATGCCAGAAGTACTGCAAGAGACTGCAACAATTACTAAGATGTTACTTTACAGTTTTCAATGGGGAGGGAGTTTAAGATACTGGTGCTAATACAAAAAAAAAATTAAATCACTGCTGAAGCTGGAGGAAGGGTGAAGATTGAAGGACGCAGGAACGAGGTCCTGGGAACACTGCAGTCTCCTGGCTTGGCTTGGCTTGGCTTGGGACAACCACGATGGGTTCCCACGTGGTCAAGCCAGGGCTGGCTTCTTTAAGAACTCGGAGAAAACAACACACAGGCGACGAGCTGGGTAGAGGGAGCGTAGAAACGTAGCAAGGAGTGGAGAGCAGGTGGTTGTGGTGGGAGATAGGCAGGCAGCGGCGCCCTGAGGTAGACACTCGTGGACGCACCACCACCACACCCAAAACGACCTCACCTCGCGTCTCTTGTAGCTGTAGGAAGGGCGTCGAGACGCTGCTGGATGCAGAAGGGTGTAGGAGAATGCTGGAGAGTTGTAGAGTAGGAGATGAACACACACGTGACTGCTTCAGGCTGGGGAGCTGGAGATGACGCCCTATGTCCCGATTTTGTGGAAAAATCGTGGACGATGCTCTGACTCAGGCACCCACGAGACGCTGAAAGCTACGGATGATGCGATAAGCCAGCAGATGACCTGAATATGACTGGCTTGGTCGGATGATCGACTGGGCGGTGGGTCCCCTACACTACACTCTGCCGTGAACCACTGCTGTCACCACTGTTAAGTCTAACTTCTTGGCTGCTTACTTTGGGCAGTAGAATGGTAGCGTAGGTGCAGAGATACGGCCGATGACTAGACTCAGTTTATTAATGGCAAGGTGTAGGTGTACACGGGGACAGAGCGTGAGGGGACCGGGAGCCAGTTGGGTAGAACCTGGTTCAGTGAGGTAGGCCGTAGAAGTGAGAGAGAAGCATGGCTGACCAGCCCGACCTTGATAGGCCTATAGAGGGCAGCACCATAGTGCCGCGCAGTTTGAAACAGCCTCTGGGTAGGCTGTTTACAGGTAAACTCCAGGTTACTGAGTGGCATTCTGAGCAGGGAAGAGGAATTAACTGTATATTGTTGGAGGAGGCCCCGTTATGGTTGAGTTGGTTATGAATATATATGGTTTGGAATAGCTGAACTGGCTGTTTGCGTAGAGACCTGGTGTGGTGCGGTAAGTAGCCTTGTTGGTAGGACTGGCTGCTATGAGCTAGTATGTTTGGGCTGGCTGTTGGGATGTGCTGCCTAATTGGGTATATGGTGTTGTATTGTTGGGTAAATGACATGGTATGCTTGATCTAGCTGTTGTGAGGGGTTTGTTATAGATGTTAGGGGTAAGCGGTTTTTTGAGGGTTTTGAACTGTTGCATTGATTGTTAGGAGTAAGTGGATTGGTTGTTGATGGGTCTGATATAGTTGGATGGGTTGTTAGGTGCTTGATATAGTTTGTTATTAGGGCTGATATGGTTGAGATAGTTGTTAGGGGTTAGGTATTGCGTCTGGGGGTGACTGTGGTGGTGGTGGTGTAGCTACAACGCTGGTTATACACAAATAATCCGCCTATAGGAGAATGAAATCTATGACGATGTTTCTGTCCGACTTGGACGATTAACTAGTCACACAGAAGTGCCAAGGGAAGAGAGCCAGTGTATTTACGAGAGAGGGTGGAGCCAGGAGAACGAGAAAGGAAAGGTAGAAGTAGTGGTAGAGGTAGTGGTAGAGGTAGTGGTGGAAGTAGTGGTAGAGGTAGTGGTGGAAGCAGTGGTAGAGGTAGTGGTGGAAGCAGTGGTAGAGGTAGTGGTGGAAGCAGTGGTAGATATAGTTGTGGAAGTAGTGGTAGAGGTAGTGGTGGAAATAGTGGTAGAGGTAGTGGTAGAGGTAGTGGTGAAAGTAGTGGTAGAGGTAGTGGTGGAAGCAGTGGTAGAGGTAGTGGTGGAAGTAATGGTAGAGGTAGTGGTTTAAGTAGTGGTGGAAGTAGAGGTGGAAGTAATGGTAGAGGTAGTGGTTTAAGTAGTGGTGGAAGTAGTGGTAGAGATAGTGCTGGAAGTAGTGGTGGAAGTAGTGGTAGAGGTAGTGGTGGAAGTAGTGGTAGAGGTAGTGGTGGAAGTAGTGGTAGAGGTAGTGGTGGAAGTAGTGGTAGAGGTAGTGGTGGAAGTAGTGGTAGAGGTAGTGGTGGAAGTAGTGGTAGAATTAGTGGTAGAATTAGTGGTAGAGGTAGTGGTGGAAGCAGTGGTAGAGGTAGTGATGGAAGTAGTGGTACAGGTAGTGATGGAAGTAGTGGTACAGGTAGTGATGGAAGTAGTGGTACAGGTAGTGGTGGAAGTAGTGGTAGAGGTAGTGATGGAAGTAGTGGTAGAGGTAGTGGTGGAAGTAGTGATAGAGGTAGTGGTGGAAGTAGTGATAGAGGTAGTGGTGGAAGTAGTGGTAGAGGTAGTGATGGAAGTAGTGGTAGAGGTAGTGATGGAAGTAGTGGTAGAGGTAGTGATGGAAGTAGTGGTAGAGGTAGTGGTGGAAGTAGTGGTAGAGGTAGTGGTGGAAGTAGTGGTAGAGGTAGTGGTGGAAGTAGTGGTAGAGGTAGTGGTGGAAGTAGTGGTAGAGGTAGTGGTGGAAGTAGTGGTAGAGGTAGTGATGGAAGTAGTGGTGGTAGTAACAGTAATTAATGAAATACTGGCAGAGGTGGTAATAAGAAGAGAGTAGTAATAGTGACAAGAGTCTTAGAAAAGGGGCAGTAGTAATACTAGCAGTAGTAACAGAAGTAGTAGTGGAGGTAGTCTAAGGACAAGAGAGAAACAAAGTCTCGTTATAAGAGGTCCAAGTAATGGGACCTCTAGGTCTAGATACCTGTATCTGGTTACATATTCTGGAAGAGACCCATCATACAGCTGGATCTGGCGAACTGCGCATCTCTGTCGAGGACGCCTGTTGAGCATCTTTGTTTTATCAGTAGAGATAATCAACCCCAAGTCCTGACACGAGGCTAGTACATGGTTAAGGATGTTTTTGGGTGTTGGAAAATCCTGTGGTTTAAATCATTATATCATCAGCAAAGTTAATCATATAATGATCGGGCTGTCTAGGCATAGGACAAGTAAGGCATTTATTAGAATTTTGAATAAGATGGGGCTGAGCACACCTCCTTGTGGGGTTCCAATTATTTGGAGTCTTTAGTTACACTTTTATGCCTCTGGAACAACACGGAAGACTTTCTGTTCGACAGGTAGCTTAATCCAGCGGGTAAGCCATCCTCCTAGATCCATTCTGGTATGTTCGCTAATGATTACACGTTGGTTGGCTACATTTAAAAGCAGATTTAAGGTCAAGGAAGGTAGTGTTGGAGCTGTCAGTGTGCAGGGTGAGAAAAGTGGTTATACAATGATGCACACTCCTTCCATGCACGAAACTATATAAATAGGGAGATAGAAACTGTTTGAGTCTGTGCATGAGACGATTTAGAATTATCCTCTCAAATGTTTTGCACAAGCATCTAGTAAGAGATATTGGGCGAAATTCATTTTGTTGATTGGGCTTTAGGATGGGGATGATAAGGCTGTTGGTCCAAGATTTAGGGAGCTCCCCAGTTACATAGCTCATTTTATAAAATTCAGGTTGCTTTTTTTTTATTATAATAATAATATAATTCAGGTAATTCTTTACCTGGTACTCGACATAGTAATCTGAGTATGTAGTAATTCCATCCTCCCCAGGAGACGTGGAGTTGTGCTTAGTGCTGCTTCGAGTTCGAAGTTTGTGATGGGAAAGTTACAGTCATCTTCCTCGCTGAGCATAAAACAAATCAGTCTCTCCCTTGCATCATATTTGCTCATTAATTTCGCCTGTGTGATACTGGGAAGATTGTCATAGCTAGATGTGGCAGCCCAAGTACTGACTAACTCATTCGCCCTATATAAGGGATGAGGGTGCGCGATCTGACAAGTTCCGTTACCCTTAATTCTATTTATATCCCTCCATTCCTGGCTAAGTGGGATGTGAACATTGAGACCATTGACCAATTTTTCCCAGTCTGTTTGCCGCAGCTCTGTCATACGCTCCCTGGCAGCCGCAAGGGCAGTTCCTGTTAGGCCTAGTCCACAAGCAGTGCATTTCAATGTTCGAAGTTTAAGATCATTGTAGTAGGTATGATTTTTATAGGATGTATGATTATTATGGAAGTTTGTTGGGTTTGGAAAACCAGGAGGTTTCTGTGGCAGTTCTAAGTAGTTCTGTATATTGCTTACAAGGTCATTGTTAAGGTCTCAACAGAGGTATATTCATAGAAATTATACTACTCTTTAACATGCACGACAAAGTGGTCATACTGATTATAGAAATTTGTCTTTGGACTGCCTCCTTGTAAGCTGCCCCCTGGCAAGCGCTGTTTACACCGACACTCTGAGACGCTACTCTCAGACATACAAGTGGCTTATGGGACAGAATTTCTAACTGACTGCAGCTGAAAGAATTCCCCACCTACATGCACGACTAAAAAAGGGTTTAACTTACTTGATGGAGTAGAAATGTCTCCTAGTCTTCCAATCTCCCTAAGCTATAACCTCATTCAAACACCATGTGTAGGGAAGGACCTTAATCTACAAGAATTCAAGTGGTATTAGTGTCTTGCCCTAAACTCAGATATCCCAAACTCAAAGGGGGTTATCCTCTAAGCAATATCTAAGCAGTATGGGACACTAGCTTCCAGACTTGAACTTAAGAGATGACGCTGGTACATAATAATATAATAGTGTCTGTCTGCTTCAGACCCACAGATAAACTCACTAATGTTTCCCCCAGAAAACTGGCCAGATACTGAGAGAAAGGAAGTTATAGTCTTACTGTAGTGGGTCTGGATGGAGGAAGATATCCACAGTACTTCGGGATGTCTCCTAAGAGTCCCCAGGACAGATGTTGGGAGTCACGTGGGGAATGCTGCCCTGGTCGCAGCACTTGTTCACTCATTGAAGTCTGGTCTGAGAAGGACCCAGGTCACGCGTCGTGAGTCCCACACTGCTTGACCTCAGCATGGGATTGCCATTTCTCTTTGGCCTATATAACCTAATGTTCGTCTATTGGGCCATAAAACTACCTATGTTAAGGTGCCAGAGCTACATTATTAGTATCTAAAGTTGCCTCAATAATCCTAATATTAGTTACTAACTGTACAAACTTACCTAGACCTTCCTAGGAGAGTAAATCTATCAATTAACATGTGTTATCTCTCTACCTCCGCCAACTACTTTGTTTGTTTGGGTGGGTGTGTGGGTTCATAAACTCCGAGGACCTATCCGTGGTATATTTAAGGCTCCATACGGCTCACTTACCCTGTGGAACTTTTAGCAAGGAAGTAAGTTTCCACACTGATCATAGAGGCATACAACAATTCATACACAGCGTCTTCAGGACTGTGTAATTAACAGCATTGTCACTGACACGGGACACTCAGGCACCTAGGCGGATTAGCAAGATTCGCCTCTATACCATAAGTTGATAGAGGCGAATGGCTAAGTTCCAATGCGCAGAAGAGGGGTAGCAAAGGCTTACGAGAGCCACTTCAAACGGAAAACTATTTCCAGTGTTTCACTAGGTATTTCACTAGTCACAACTCACACATAATAGTTCTTACAACACAGTACCTGTGATCCAACGATATGAGTTTTTATGACGAATTATCAGTCTGGTGAAACGGGTAGTCCTGAGTTAGTAGGTCCAGAACCCTCACTCCCACACACGTCCTCTCCCGTCAACAACTCAGCTCAGCTCAGACGAATCCTTGTCTTCGACTGGGTGGTGGTAGCTGGTGGAGATGTGATTCTTAACTTACCACCAGTATATTTCTTTATGGTGTATAACAGGAACTCTCTCCTGCCCGTTTCGGGTACATTTCCCAATCTTCACACAATGTACAAATCAAATTCATGGTTTCTGTTCTGTGGCCTAGTTGTCTGGTTTACTATTAGTGTCCAGTATGATGGTAGGGCAGACTTCATAGTAGTGGGTGGATTTTCTTGGGCGTCCTAGGTGGGTTACGATACCAGGCGTATAAGATGGCAAAAAAAAAAAAAACTGAGAGAGGAGAGTAAGTCTAAAGATATGTCCACTCTCTTGCTTCATAAATGATTAGATTATTATTTTGGTACTATATGCACATGTTTGTAATTTACTTCAGCTCTAATTTACTGCATTATGTGGATTACCTATGGAGTGCATTAGCTGTCAACCTATACTATCTTACATCAGAGAATGTTCCACAAGTGTCAGCAGAGAACACGACTCTAAACATATATCTACATATTACCTATTACCCACATATTTACCTATTCTGCTCCACGACAATTGCACTGTTTCTTAACACCAGGTCCACAGAGGCGATAAGTTACTCTACCCGACCTCCTTAGGCTATCCTAAGAAACTAACATATACGATATTATGTAAGTTGTAGTCGCATCAACTTGTGTAAATGTAAGATAAGATAAGATTTTGTTCGTATTTTTAACCCCGGAGGGTTAGCCACCCAGGATAACCCAAGAAAGTCAGTGCGTCATCGAGGACTGTCTGTCTTATTTCCATTGGGGGTCCTCAATTTTGTTCCCCAGGATGCGACCCACAACAGTCGACTAACACCCAGGTACCTATTTGCTGCTAGGTAAACAGGACAACAGGTGTAAGGAAACGCGTCGAAATGTTTCCACCCCGCCGGGAATCGAACCCAGGCCCTCCGTGTGTGAAGCGAGAGCTTTAGCCACCAGGCCACCGGGGCCGCCCATACTTATATGTAGGGCCTAAGCAGACCTACTAATTCCACGAAATATCCCATATACGCCAATAATGAAGGTGGAACGTGATATCCGATGAACGAAGCGTGTGGAACAGTGTATTATTGTCTACCCGCACAACGAAACCAGAGTAACTGAGTGCTAACACGGGCATAGTCTCTCCTACACCCATCTAAGGAAATGTTAAACCTTCCGGTATTCTCTATGAACTGCGACCCTGACGAACGGGATTCGCGACGGGAGAAACGTGCAAGAAACGTGTGGAGAACGCTGGTTTAACGTCACCAAATCCTCACGAGGACCCGTTACATAATTAGCAATCCGGGGATTTTGTATAGCATCCTAGCTTATGATTGTGCACTATTGACTTTATTAAATAGCTGTTGAGTTCGTACTTTCCATCGCTTGAATTATATAAGGAATTTCTATCAAGTTTTATGAGAAAGGATTCAATTCCTTAACGGAACTATAGTGTCCAGTGACCTGATCTGCTGCCTACCCAGGCAGATGTGTGCTCAGTGGTCAGCATCATACTTCTCAGCTCGTTATAAATATAATCAAGTAGGTAGTTATGTCAGCTTGGGGGAATCTTATTAAAGAATTCTGTCCTGGCTTTCCTCATCTGGATGAAAAGTATCTTCTTTTCATGTCACACTAATTCGATATTTCTATTAACCATTAGTCTGTGAAGTTGATCAAAAGATGTTGTAGCTAGCTGCTCTTAAGTTAGTATTCCTCAGTCAGCGCCTAAGTGAACAGGTTTTACTGAAATCCCTACTTCAAAACAGGTTGGTCAGGCCAGCTTAATAAAAATATTGAATTAGTGCAACATGAAAAAAAAAGATACTTTTCATCCAGATTTTGAGATCCAGGACAGAACTCTTTAACAAGATTCCCCCAAGCTGGCATAACTACCTACTTGATTATATTTACGGTGAGCTGAGACGGATGAGGCAGAACATTGTGTACACTAATACTTGGAAACTAAATTAATCTCATAGCACAGAGTGGCTGGACTACACATGCGAACCCGGATTTTTGCTATTAACTTGACAAGTAAAGAATTAAGTAGTGATCAGCAAGCAGGTCTAGGGTTTGGATTAAGTTTTGATCCCACAAATTGGAATGTTAATTATGTAGACCTAGCTAAGTAGTTTTGTATGTTGTAAAAATATGGTGACCTGACTCGTGATGCATTTAATATCTGTGAAGGGATGGTCTATGGTACCTTACTCCGTCTTGTGCTTCCCAACTGTCCTCTACGATTTATAAAAGCATACAAGGATTTCATTAACGATCAGACCTTGCGTCTCAGGAAATCCCATAAATCTAACTTGTTTGTCAGTTTAGATGAAGTTGAATACCTTAATAAGATGAACAATTTACTAAGGAATAATGAAAAGTATGAACCTCTAGCTAAGAACCCCCTTGAACTGGTCAACTCTCATTTCAATAAACGACTTAAAAAGTTACTGAGAGGGGAATGATGAATTAATTAAATATCTGTCAGCCAGGTGGGTAACTCTATCGTAGGTTCGGCTGCACGCAACCCAAGGTTCAAGCTTGTAAAAAGTCTTGTTGGGTGCTAATAAAAAATCCCTAGAATATATCAGTTTAGTAGCTATGTTGAATATCTTATTACTTTCATCATCAAAATACTCTGGAAGACACTCCTTTTAACCCTAGATTCATAATTTCAATAAAAGTGAATGCATGACGATACATTAGTTGACTTCCTGTACACTGTAAATTTAAATTTCTTGTCAATACGATGAATTAAAACATCTAGGAAAGTCTATTTGTTATCTACTTCGTCTTCTCTTGTGAACTTAAGTGAGGATACTAAATTCTGGAGTCTATGAAGGAACTCGTCAATCTTGCGATCTCTTGGTCACAGACACAGAACGTTATCTACGTATATGAACCACTTGGCATTACTAGGGAGGATATCAATAAGGATTCTAGTCTCATAGAATTCCATGTAATGAAGTAATGAACTAAGCAGATTACCCATAGCCATGTCTTGTTTTCGAAAATTGTATTTACCTTCAGGTTGTATGAACAAGAGTGCGAGAGATCTAAAGATTTCGATGCCCATGTTTCAAACCATCTACAGGGGGAAGTTGAATGATAGCTCTAGGTCTTTCGTGTTGCGGCAAACACTTCCTAAAGAGCTTGCTATATTGCAGAAGGAATAGAGAGTCGCACCCATTGTAATATCTGCTTCAGGAGGGTAGCAGATGTCTTTTCTGAGCTACCATGTGTGGACCACCTCGTGTGAACTGTCATGTGTGAACTGTCATGTGTGAGCTATCTTGTGTGAGCTATCTTGTATGAGCTATCTAGTGTGAGCTATCTTGTGTGAGCTATCTTGTATGAGCTATCTAGTGTGAGCTATCTTGTGTGAGCTATCTTGTGTGAGCTATCTTGTGTGAGCTTCCTTGTGTTGACGACCTTGTGTTACCTACTGTGTGTGAGTTACCTTGTATGAGATACCTCGTGTGAGTTACCTTGCGCGCTACCTAGAGTGGGCTTCTTGTGTGAGCAACTTTGTGTAAGCTATCTTGTGTGAGCTACCATGTGTGAGCTACCATGTGTGAGCTACCATGTGTGAGCTACCATGTGTGAGCTACCTTGTGTGAGCTACCTTGTGTGAGCTACCTTGTGATAGCTACCTTGTGATAGCTACCTTGTGTGAACTACCTTGTGTGAACTATCTTGTGTGAGCTACCTTGTGATAGCTACCTTGTGTGAACTACCTTGTGTGAACTGACACTTTGTGACTACCTTGTGATGACTACCTTGTGTGATCTACCTTGTGTGAACTACCTTGTGTGAACTACCTTGTGTGAAGCTACCTTGTGATAGCTACCTTGTGTGAACTACCTTGTGTGAACTACCTTGTGTGAGCTACCTTGTGTGAACTACCTTGTGTGAGCTACCTTGTGTGAACTACCTTGTGTGAGCTACCTTGTGATAGCTACCTTGTGTGAGCTACCATGTGTGAGCTATTATGTGTGAGCTACCTTGTGTGAGCTACCTTGTGTGAACTACCTTGTGTGAACTACCTTGTGTGAACTACCTTGTGTGAGCTACCTTGTGTGAGCTACCATGTGTGAGCTACCTTGTGTGAGCTACCTTGTGTGAGCTACCATGTGTGAGCTACCATGTGTGAGCTACCTTGTGTGAGCTACCTTGTGTGAGCTACCTTGTGTGAGCAACCATGTGTGAGCTACCTTGTGTGAGCTACCTTGTGATAGCTACCTTGTGATAGCTACCTTGTGTGAGCTACCTTGTGTGAGCAACCATGTGTGAGCTACCTTGTGTGAGCTACCTTGTGATAGCTACCTTGTGATAGCTACCTTGTGATAGCTACCTTGTGTGAGCTACCTTGTGTGAGCAACCATGTGTGAGCTACCTTGTGTGAGCTACCTTGTGATAGCTACCTTGTGTTAGCTTTCTTGTGTGAGCTACCTTGTGTGAGCTACCTTGTGTGAACTACCTTGTGTGAGCTACCTTGTGTGAGTTACCTTGTCTGAACTACCTTGTGTGAACTACCTTGTGTGAACTACCTTGTGTGAACTACCTTGTGTGAACTACCTTGTATGAGCTACCTTGTGTGAGCTACCATGTGTGAGCTACCTTGTGTGAGCTACCATGTGTGAACTACCTTGTGTGAGCTACCATGTGTGAACTACCTTGTGTGAGCACCTGTGACTACCTGTGTGACTACCTTGTGTGAGCTACCTTGTGTGAGACTACCTTGTGTGAGCTACCTGTGTAGCTACCTTGTGTGAGCTACCATGTGTGAGCTACCATGTGTGACTACCTTGTGTGAGCTACCTGTGTGACTACCATTGTGACTACCTGTGTGAACTACCTTGTGTGAGCTACCTTGTTGAGCTACCATGTGTAGGAGCTACCTTGTGTGAGCTACCTTGTGTGAACTACCTTGTGACTACTGGAGCTACCTTGTGTGAGACCTGGAGCTACCTTGTGACTACCTGTGTATGAGCTACCTTGTGTGAGCTACCTTGTGTGAGCTACCTTGTGTGAGCTACCTTGTGTGAACTACCTTGTGTGAGCTACCTTGTGTGAGCTACCTTGTGTGAGCTACCTTGTGTGAGCTACCATGTGTGAGCTACCTTGTGTGAGCTACCTTGTGTGAACTACCTTGTGTGAGCTACCATGTGTGAGCTACCTTGTGTGAGCTACCATGTGTGAACTACCTTGTGTGAGCTACCTGTGTGAACTACCTTGTTGAGACTACCTTGTGTGAGCTACCTTGTGTGAGCTACCTTGTGTGAGTTACCTTGTCTGAACTACCTTGTGTGAACTACCTTGTGTGAACTACCTTGTATGAACTACCTTGTGTGAGCTACCATGTGTGAGCTACCTTGTGTGAGCTACCTTGTGTGAACTACCTTGTGTGAACTACCTTGTATGAACTACCTTGTGTGAGCTACCTTGTGTGAGCTACCTTGTGTGAGCTACCTTGTGTGAGCTACCTTGTGATAGCTACCTTGTTTTAGCTTTCTTGTGTGAACTACCTTGTGTGAGCTACCTTGTGTGAGTTACCTTGTGTGAACTACCTTGTGTGAACTACCTTGTGTGAACTACCTTGTGTGAACTACCTTGTGTGAACTACCTTGTATGAACTACCTTGTGTGAACTACCTTGTATGAACTACCTTGTGTGAACTACCTTGTGTGAACTACCTTGTATGAACTACCTTGTGTGAGCTACCTTGTGTGAGCTACCTTGTGTGAGCTACCTTGTGTGAGCTACCTTGTGTGAGCTACCTTGTGTGAGTTACCTTGTCTGAACTACCTTGTGTGAACTACCTTGTATGAACTACCTTGTGTGAACTACCTTGTGTGAACTACCTTGTGTGAACTACCTTGTGTGAACTACCTTGTGTGAACTACCTTGTGTGAGCTACCTTTACTCACCTAGTTGTACTCACCTAGTTGTGGTTGCAGGGGTCGAGACATAGCTCCTGGCCCCGCCTCTTCACTGGCCGCTACTGGGTCACTCTCCCTGCGCCATGAGCTTTATCATACCTCTTCTTAAAGCTGTGTATGGAACCTGCCTCCACTACATCGCTTCCCAAGCTATTCCACTTCCCGACTACTCTGTGACTGAAGAAATACTTCCTAACATCCCTGTGATTCATCAGAGTCTTCAACTTCCAACTGTGTCCCCTTGTTGCTGTGTCCCATCTCTGGAACATTCTGTCTCTGTCAACCTTGTCAATTCCTCTCAGTATTTTATATGTCGTTATCATTTCCCCCCTATCTCTCCTGTCCTCCAGTGTCGTCAGGTCGATTTCCCTTAACCTCTCCTCGTAGGACATACCACTTAGCTCCGGGACTAGTCTTGTTGCAAACCTTTGCACTTTCTCTAGTTTCTTTACGTGCTTGGATAAATGTGGGTTCCAAACTGGTGCTGCATACTCCAGTATGGGCCTAACGTACACAGTGTACAGGGTCCTGAACGATTCTTTATTAAGATATCGGAATGCTGTTCTTAGGTTTGCTAGGCGCCCATATGCTGCAGCAGTTATTTGGTTGATGTCCGCCTCAGGAGATGTGCCTGGTGTTATACTCACCACAAGATCTTTTTCCTTGATTGAAGTTTGTAGTCTCTGGCCCCCTAGACTGTACTCCGTCTGCGGTCTTCTTTGCCCTTCCCCAATCTTCATGACTTTGCACTTGGTTGGGTTGAACTCCAGGAGCCAATTGCTGGACCAGGCTTGCAGCCTATCCAGATCCCTTTGTAGTTCTGCCTGGTCCTCTTCCGATTGAATTCTTCTCATCAACTTCACATCATCTGCAAACAGGGACACTTCGGAGTCTATTCCTTCCGTCATGTCGTTCACAAACACCAGAAACAGCACCGGTCCTAGGACTGACCCCTGTGGAACCCCACTCGTCACCGGCGCCCACTCTGACACCTCGCCACGGACCATGACTCGCTGCTGTCTTCCTGACAGGTATTCCCTGATCCATTGTAGTGCCTTCCCTGTTATCCCTGCCTGGTACTCCAGCTTCTGCACTAATCTCTTGTGTGGGACTGTGTCAAACGCCTTCTTACAGTCCAAGAATATGCAATCTACCCACCCCTCTCTCTCTTGTCTTACTGCTGTCACCCTGTCATAGAACTCCAGTAGGTTTGTGACACAGGATTTCCCGTCCCTGAAACCGTGTTGGCCGTCGTTGATAAGCTCATTCCTTTCTAGGTGCTCCACCACTCTTCTCCTGATAATCTTCTCCATGACCTTGCATACTATACATGTCAGTGTGAGCTACCTTGTGTGAGCTACCTTGTGTGAGCTACCTTGTGTGAGCTTTCTTGTGTGAGTTACCTTGTACTCATATAATTGTAATTGCAGGGGTCGATTCATAGCTCCTGGACCCAGGTCTCTTCACTGGTTGCCACTAGGTCCACTCTTTCCATGCTCTGTGAGCTTTATCATATCTTTTCTTAAAGCTATGCATGGATCCTGCCTCCAGTCCATCACTCCAGACTATTCCACTTCCTGACAACTCTATGACTGAAGAAATAATTCCTAACATCCCTGTGACTTATCTGAGTGTTCAGTTTCCAATTGTGACACCTTGTTGCTGTGTCCCCTCTCTGAAACATCCTGTCCCTATCCACCTTATCAATTCCTCTCAGTAATTTATATGTTATTATCATGTCTGCCCTATCCATTCTGTCCTTCAATGTTGTCAGGTCGATCTCCCTTAAGTCGTTCCTGTTGCTGTCGTTTCAATGTTCTTTCAGGAAGTCCAAAAGATTTGTGCCTATTTTCCTTACATATTTCTTAGGACATTATCCACAGGTAATAGTGTAGACGCTTCTGTGGAAGCTGGAGGTGTGAGACTACATTACGTAGTAAGGTCTTTGATAAAGGATGTATTTCCGGTGGAAACATTGGTATTGCTGCTAGCAAGTACCTGGCGAGTATTCTTGGCAACATCACCACATGACAACACTATGAACTACTTAGAGGACTGTTACATGAGGGTTATGTTGAGGATAGCTTCTGCCTTTGGTATGAACCTTGATAACTGATACTGACAAATTGGTTTAACAAGACACGTGAGCACACAATCAGACATATTAATTAGAAAACGTTTTGGTCCTAGGACTTTGATCTCTTATAACAAACAGAATTTAAAAATAACAGTATATATATATATATATATATATATATATATATATATATATATATATATATATATATATATATATATATATATATATATATATATATATATATATGCATAGAGTGGAGTGTTAGTGATACATAGTGAACTGAAAAATAACCTCATCTCAAATATGTCAGTTTTCAGGTCACTATGTGTCGTCTCTCACACCTCAATCCACGTCTGCATATACTGTTATTTTTATACTTTGTGTGTTAGAAGTGATCAAGGTTCCAGGACCGATACATTTTCTAATAAATATGTCCTAATGTTTTCTCACGTGTTATTTTAAACTAATCCTCACTTCCCCACTGCTGTGCCCACCTCCCTAGTCTCTACAGTGACGCTCCCTGTGGTTTCTACTGCTGTGTCTAGTACTGTCATTACTACTGGGCCTAACTCTTCATCCATTATTTCACTGCTGGTGTAAATGCCCCCACGAATGTAACCTCCGCTGTGAGCGCTCTTAATATCCGACTGTCTCTAATACACCGGGATTCTTGACCCATTCCCAGTCTCTGGACTTTCAGCCTTCCCACGACAACCCCACCATTGCCTCAGGATGTTCCAGGCTACCCAGCGCCCCAGTGCATGGATCGTCGATTACCCCCACCTTCCCCGAGTACTTGATGACTCAACCCCAGACCGTAACTGCGGGTTGACCTGCGTCGTTAACTCCAGCGAGTGGAGTTGGTTCTACTTGTCAAACGGTAATTGTAGATAGACAGTATTGGAAAACTTACCTAAATTTAATGTGGAAGAGATACCGTGGAATTCTATTGAAATAATTATAAAAGTGGAGGCATGGATTAAAAATACTGAGACGGTGAAAGTTTTATTAGGTTAGAAGGAATTTATGGATAATACAGCATCGATGTTCAATCTCCTACAATTTACATATGTTAAGGATTGACCTAGTTTTAAGGATGCTGTAAGATATAGGTTCCAGACACCAGTATCAATTGAAAATATTCTTAGATATCTGGAATAGTTGAGACTGAGATAAGAACATACATTAAGGGGTTTCGGTTGTCTGGTATGGTCAGGAGTCAAAGATGTTAACAGATCATTAAAATAGTATTACCCAAAACAGTTACAACTTTATAAGAAACAATATTCTGTGAAAATTTATCAGAATGGATGAAAAATAAGGTACCTACGATATTAGCGATCAAAACCTTTGAAAAAATGGTTCAATATGTCATGTCCCTCAAGTGAGAGTTAGGTAGATACAGGGATGGAGATTGAATAGTTCTCCCTATAAGGAAAGTAATGCCTGTGTCACCGTATGTGGCGGCAGCCAATAAAGAGAATAAATATGTAAAGTTGCCAACAAAAGTTTCTGGACACTCTCTCTTGGGCAGAAATAATATCTGGCAACTCAGACGTAGTAAACATAGTAGTAAAGTCTATTTTCATAATGAATTACGCTGTATGACCTCTGTGGTTTAACGCTTCTATTTGATTATAATAATCATAATGAATTAGCACAACTTGTAACGACAATGGTGACTTGTTGAAAAAATTAATTGGCGGTTGTGGCATGCTACAGCGTATGTCACACTCCCATATAAGCTGCCTCCCGACCAGCCAACCGGGTGCTAAGGATTCAATGGTCAATAGGGGCCCCGTCATTATAATAGTACCTTGGTTCATTGGCCAATCACAGACCAGCCCGCCAAAGCTGAGAAGCTACTTGTGACATGCGAATTGACAGACTTGTCTGGCCTGCTGGTTGTACACGGTGCATTCTCTGGCTCTTGCTTTTGCCTCCTTGTTCACCGTATTGTACACTTAATATTACATTACTGTACATATACATAATTGTAATTACCAGTTTGTTTATATTTGGTGAAGGAAAATACAAGTCATATATTCTTGTTGAGTTTTGATTGCTGCACTTTGATCCCAATATGACCAGGTATGCATGCTATACTATACCTTTGTTCCAGGTATGCAGGCTATACTATACCTTTGTTCCAGGTATGCAGGCCATACTATACCTTTGTTCCAGGTATGCGGCCATTCTATACCTTTGTTCCAGGTATGCAGGCCATACTATACCTTTGTTCCAGGTATGCAGGCCATACTATACATTTGTTCCAGGTATGCAGGCCATACTATACCTTTGTTCCAGGTATGCAGGCTATACTATACCTTTGTTCCAGGTATGCAGGCTATACTATACCTTTGTTCCAGGTATGCAGGCCATACTATACCTTTGTTCCAGGTATGCAGGCCATACTATACCTTTGTTCCAGGTATGCGGCCATTCTATACCTTTGTTCCAGGTATGCAGGCTATACTATACCTTTGTTCCAGGTATTCGGCCATTCTATACCTTTGTTCCAGGTATTCAGGCCATACTATACCTTTGTTCCAGGTATGCGGCCATTCTATACCTTTGTTCCAGGTATGCAGGCTATACTATACCTTTGTTCCAGGTATGCAGGCCATACTATACCTTTGTTCCAGGTATGCGGCCATTCTATACCTTTGTTCCAGGTATGCAGGCTATACTATACCTTTGTTCCAGGTATGAAGGCTATACTATACCTTTGTTCCAGGTATGCAGGCTATACTATACCTTTGTTCCAGGTATGCAGGCCATACTATACCTTTGTTCCAGGTATGCAGGATATACTATACCTTTGTTCCAGGTATGCAGGCCATACTATACCTTTGTTCCAGGTATGCAGGCCATACTATACCTTTGTTCCAGGTATGCAGGCCATACTATACCTTTGTTCCAGGTATGCAGGACATACTATACCTTTGTTCCAGGTATGCGGCCATACTATACCTTTGTTCCAGGTATGCAGGCCATACTAAACCTTTGTTCCAGGTATGCAGGATATACTATACCTTTGTTCCAGGTATGCGGCCATACTATACCTTTGTTCCAGGTATGCGGCCATACTATACCTTTGTTCCAGGTATGCAGCTATACTATACCTTTGTTCCAGGTATGCAGGCCATACTAAACATTTGTTCCAGGTATGCAGGATATACTATACCTTTGTTCCAGGTATGCGGCCATACTATACCTTTGTTCCAGGTATGCAGCCATACTATACCTTTGTTCCAGGTATGCAGGCCATACTAAACCTTTGTTCCAGGTATGCAGGCCATGACTTCCTAAAGAGGAATTGTGAGCAATGTTCAAAATTTGTGACCTAAATTTCTTAGGCACTACCAGTCTATCTGATTTTGTGCTTCCCCCAACCTCCTTACCAGGTTCTGTGTAGAGCAGTAGGCTGTGTTTAATTTTATATTTGACTGGGTGATCTGAGTGGGATTCACCTATGGCTGCATGAAAAGCGAAGTTTAAGCAGGATCTCTTCATTGTTCTTCCCGAAAGAACAGTCCTTCAGGCATAGAAACAACAGAGATATCTGGCAATCCTACAACCCTGGAGTAGGAAGGCTTGGTCTGGCACTTTTCACTAAATTTACGAGGTCCTGGTCAGTTTTCCTCGTAAAGCAAATTGTCTAGCTCTAGATCCGAGTCGTTCAAGGATGGGTCAGCATTCTCGACATACATCCCTTGGGATTTTGCTCGAGCTATTGCCAGCATCGGAGAAGAATTAGTCACTATAAATTATGGACATTTTGTCGAATTAAGAATGTTATTGCCCAGCAATAACACAGCGTCTTTCATAGGGAATCCCTCAGAAACACCTACAGTCAAATATCCTATTTAATATTTACTCTGCACATATATTTTATGTAAAGGAATAGAAAATACAGCTCCTCCAAATGCTTCTAAGAGAACCGAGGAGTGCAATGGCGTTCTTTCCGATAGAGGGAGGACTCATAAGAACATAAGAACATAAGAAAGGAGGAACACTGCAGCAGGCCTGTTGGCCCATACTAGGCAGGTCTTTCACAATCCGTCCCACTAACAGAATATTTGCTCAACCCAATTTTCAATGCTACCCAAGAAATAAGCTTTGACAATTCTACCCACTCATGCGCGAGTCCCACTCAAATCCAACCCCTCTCACTCATGAATTTATCCAACCTAAATTTGAAACTACCCAAGGTCCTAGCTTCAATAACCCTACTAGGCAGACTGTTCCACTCATCAACTACCCTATTTCCAAACCAATACTTTCCTATATCCTTTCTAAATCTAAACTTATCTAACTTGAATCCATTATTGCGGGTTCTCTCTTGGAGAGATATCCTCAAGACCTTATTTATATCCCCTTTGTTAATACCCATTTTCCACTTGTATACCTCGATCATGTCTCCCTCATTCTACGTCTTACAAGTGAATGTAATTTTAGGGTCTTCAATCTTTCTTCGTAAGGAAGATTTCTAATGCTATGTATTAATTTAGTCATTCTACGCTGAATGTTTTCTAACGAATTTATGTCCATTCTGTAATATGGAGACCAGAACTGAGCTGCGTAATCTAGGTGAGGCCTTACTAATGATGTATAAAGCTGTAATATAACCTCTGGACTTCTGTTGCTAACACTTCTTGATATAAATCCCAGTAATCTATTTGCCTTATTACGTACGCTTAGGCATTGCTGTCTTGGTTTAAGGTTGCTGCTTACCATCACCCCCAAGTCCTTCTCGCAATCTGTATGGCTAAGTTCTACGTTATTTAACTTATAAGTGCTTGGGTTATGGACACTCCCGAGCTTCAGAACCTTGCATTTATCTACATTGAACTGCATCTGCCACTTTTCTGACCACGAATTAAGTTTGTCTAAATCTTCCTGAAGTTCTATGACATCTATGTTTGAATCAATTATCCTACCTACTCCTACTCCCTCTCTTATAAGGGAACAATAAGCCCCGGTATCTCTAAAAGTTATTACTTCAATTTTTTTTCATTCTCCTGTTGGGAGATGTGGCAGGTGCTGTAGTATGGGGCCATACCACACTCTATTTCCCTCTGGTTCATCTAAAAAGGGAGGATTGACATGTCCGGGTTCATGGCAACGGAAACAGGTTACCTCATATTTTACTTTGGCTACCTGTTGATTTTGTGGCTGGCGCCAGTATGTGTACTGGCGTCGTTCTTCACCATGTTGACCGTGAGTTTGATGTCGTAGCTCACCAGACGACATAGTTGGTTGGCGTCGTTGTTCACTTTCATCCTGCCACTTCGTCTTCCAATCACGGACTCGTCTCTGACGATCTCTATTCATGCCAGACTGTTGGGAAGAAAGATAAGACCGCTCCAACAAGGAGCGGTTAGCCTCAAAATGTCAAAATGTCAAAGCCTCAAAATGTCAAAATGTCCAATGCAGTGGTCAACGAATGATCTTCAAGAAAGACTCTAACCTCTGGTCCAACAGATTCCACCAGGTTTTCCACAAAAAATAACTGCACTAGATCACTAAAGTTGGCGACACCACTGACCTTATAACATTTGGTGAAGTTTTTTGACTTCTGCCTTACACAGTCTACATGAGACTGACCCAGCTGACGCTGCACAATTTGAATTCCCTCCTGTACTTGGCGGGAATACACTGATCTGCTCCAAGAACCGTTGTTTTAACAACCTAACAATCAGCAAATTCTTCATTATTTAAAACAGCTGTGAACACTTGCTCTTTGCCATACAACGCTGTATGTACCATTGCTGCCCAATGCTCCCCAGGTCACTTCAATGCTCGAACTTGATTTTCAAATGACTCAACAAAGAGATTTACTAACGGCACTGCTTCTTGCACGTTAAAGTAGTCACCCACAGTCTGCTTAAATTGCCTCCTCTCCATCTCTCTATCAAACTCCTCTTTAGCAAATGCTCGCTGCTCTCTGGTTGTTTCGAGATTGAGTTTGGCTAACTCAAGCGCAAACGAAGCTAACTCACAATGAGACAAACCCGGTGCACTACCTGCTTCACGAGACTGATGGTCTGATTGCTCTGGTGTTAGCCCTCCCACATTCCGAAGGAACCTAAGCGGAGATTGGCGATTAATAGCTCCTGTAGCGAGAGATACCTCAGTTTGGTGCACCATAGTTGCTTCAACCCTTAATTTGGTACGAATAATGTCCCAAAGCTCTGCAGCAGTGAGAGTTCGTTGGTATTCTCTACCAATGGAACGAGCAATTCGCCAGCAATGCTGTAGAGATAGTTTGGGCAGATTTAGGAGAGTATATTCAGACACCAACAGCCTCACCCGTGTTGGTGGCATAACCCACTATAACACGCTGTTTGCAATGCATACAACAAGCAGCAATAGCACAGTACGACTTGCAGGATACACGCACAGTAGCAAGACTGACAGGCAATACAAAAGGCGATAACGATGCAATCTGACCGATACCAAGACCAGCTCTAGCTCCAGCTCCAGCTCCAGGACAGATCTCCCCATATTACGAACACAGGATAAGAATGGCCTGTGAGACTTGGTCTTACTAGGAATTGGAGCAAACAAACTCAGCAGTAGACTATAATGCATATTTTACCTTCACCCACTATAAACAATTATGTACACTATGTACAGATAGAATAATAATAAGTGTACACGATGGTGACAGATGGCAAAGCAGAAGCAAGAGAGTGCATCATACACAACCAGCAGGTAGGTCAGTCTGCCAAAAGCTTCTCGCAAGTGAACCATGTTGTTTTAGCTTTGGCTGGCTTGCCTGTGATTAGTCAATGAACCAAGGTAGTGATTTAACTACAGGTACCCTATTGATCGTTAATCCCTTAGCACCTGGTTCACTGGTTGGGAGGCAGCCTATATGGGAGTGTGACATACCCTGAATAAATTATAACATACTCTTTGTATGCCACATAGGTTCTGGTGGCCACAATATCAAAATTAAAAAAAAAAAATCTATAAAATCGTATCATCCCGAGGAATCTTTTAATGTACTGTACTTTTTTCTTGGGGAAATGGATAGTTCTGAATAACCAAAATAGTGGCTGATTTATGTGCTACTTTACCTTCTCAACTTTATGACCTAAATTTTTTTTTATAGATTGTCCAAAGGATGTTTTGCTGACATTTACTGTTAAGTTAGAGGTTCTAAACCTCTCAAAGAGATTTTTAAAGTCAGGAAATATGCTCGTCATAAGTATCAGAAATCACAACTAAATTGTCCAGTAAGTCTTAGTGCCTATTAGCCCTTTAATAGCATGATGGATTAATTTCTGGAACGTGGCTGACAGGTTCCTCATGCCAGATGGAGTCACAGTATAGTGATAATGTCCTCCTGGAATCACAAAAGGCAGATATTTCCTTGGCTTTGTCAGCTGAGGTAATCTGATAGTACGCTTTAAGGTCTAATTTTGAGACGAAATTGGCCTTATCCACTCAATTTAATACGTTGTTTATATGGGAAAGAGGGTAATCATCTGGCACTGTGGCCTCATTCACCTTGTGGTAATCCATATAAATCCATACTCCCATGTCAAGTTTTTTCACAAAGATACAACGCGAGCCCAAGAACCTGAAGACTCTTCCATCCCATGTTCTAGCAAAAAAAATGACCTCTTGTAGTAGTTTTTGCCTCTCTGTGTTAACTCTGAAAGGAGAGAGTTTAATAGGTTTAGCAGAACTAACGTTCACGTCATTTTAACCAAGACTGCATATTTCGTAATATCTGAAAATATGTAAGGATAGGACTGCAGAAGGTTGGTGAGATCAATCATTTAGGTTTCTGTAAGTTTTGACATAAGAGGACGAGGGTTCTGAAGTGCAGCTGAGTTAGAATATCTTTATTTGAACCCCTGGAATTTTATGCAAGAAATCAGGGTTGTCAGGGTCTGCAGGTATAGAATGCTAGGTCATTATCAGGGCATGAGGTGATTCAAAGAATTTGTTAATCTAATTTATGTTGAAGACTTTATTCTCACCCATTTCTGGTTTATCTAATGGCGCTATCGCATAGTTAAAATCTTATTTTTTCCGCACCATCTCTATGGGGCCAGTGAATCTTGCCTTTAAGGTGTGATCAAATACAAGTTCCTGGGGACCAATACCTTTTCTTCCTTATCAAATAAATGGGATTTTGCTGCTTTAGAATATTTCTGTTTCATGTTGTCCTGAGCTGTCTTAAGGTTGTCCTTAGTCATGTGATATGCCAGGTGTAGTTTTGTTTTGGGATCTTAGGGAGTTTTTAAGGTGTCTTCTCCCAACCATCCTTTCTCAAGCACTTGTAATAGTCTCCTTACGTTTTGCCCAAAAATAATTTTGAACGGACTGTACCATGTAGATTCTTGAACAGTTTCTCTCAGGGCAAAAAGCAGCAGAGGTAAGGATTTATGCCAGTCTGTAGGAATATGCATGCAATAAATACGCATCATAGTTTTCAAGGTTTGGTGGAACATTTCCAAGTCTCCTTGAGACTGAGGGTGATAAGCTGAGGAATGGCTTTGCTTAATATCTAATAGCCTCATTGCTTCTCTAAAGGCTTTAGAAGTAAAATTAGTGCCAGGGTCACTTTGAATAGACCGTGGAATTTCCACATGGAATATAAATTTGATGAGGGCTCTGTAAGAGTGCCCTAGTATTAGTACTACGCATAGGTACTGTTTCAGGATACTTGGTGATTTTTGTCCAGAATCTTAAAGAAATAATGGTTACCTGACTTAATCTTAGGTAAAGACCTGACGCAGTCTCATGAACAGGTCTGCAAATGGTTTTCCATCAGCTGGCATGGGACGAAGTGGCCCACGTTTGATGTAATGTTCGAATTTTTCCCACTTGCTAACATTCACTGTTGGACCTGAACTAGCTCCGGGCACCTCCGTGTAAACCTGGCCAATCAAAATGTTTAACGATGCTGAATTGAGTTTCAGTGTCCTCCCATGGATGAATTATGGACATCCGTCAAAACTTGAGACCTATCATTTGTGGATTTTCCTGTTACCTCCATACCTGTATGTATGTTTATTAACAGATAATTTTTTAATTATATCTTTAGTAGAGGGCCTTGCATCGGCTTTATAGACTTCCGACCTAAAAACAGAGGCAAGACAAGAGTCCATCAGTTGTTCTTCTTGACGGTCGGTCCGTCAGGAATAAGAGGGCTTGACCAGAGGGCGTTTACTTGATTTGCGAGGCTCTGGCCAGCTGCCATAGCAAGACAAAGTGTCGAACCCAAGATCGGAGTTCCCCAAAGTATGGTCAGCATTCTCGTCAAATTTTTCCTTGGTCATTGCCCGAGTTACGGCCAGAACTGGAGAAGAGGTAAAGGCTTCCACAGTCTCAAAAGGATCGGGACACAATCTGTAACATAAAATATCATTACCTAGTAGTAGTGCACCTTTCATTTGAAACGCCCCGGATACACCTTCAGTTAAATAGCCAGTGTAATATTGGCTCCTAACATAAATTATGTGTAGGAGGACTGAAAAGACATAGGAGAATCTAGCGCAGTTAAGGGATATTTGACTAGAGCTTAAGAATACAGACATATATGCATCTACTTTTCCCCGATTAATAGTGGCAATAGAAGGTTCATTTTTCCAATGGGTTGCGGAGAACCCGACTTACCATTTGTGTAATTTGATGGTTTGCCTAAATGAGGCCAGGTTTAGGGCAGTAGTGACATGAGGCTAGTACATCAAACGGGGAGGAGGATGAAATTAGCTCTGAAGCACCCACACCATCGAATGTCCTCGGATCACGGTACAACACCTAGCTCTGCTGGGTGCGTGATTCTTGTAACATTGTATGGTCCCGTGGTTGACGCCTGATTCTCAGTGTTGTTAGGGTTGTGGACATCTGAGCCAGTAACGATAGACACGAAATATCTGACGGAAAAACTGGGACAGGATGACTCCATCTACTTTATGTTTCACAGTACTTTGTTGCCAAAACCAAGTGTACTGATTTGGGTGACCCGTGAGCCACGTACACTAGGGTGCTTGTACGTCAGTATACGTATATTATAACACTGTAACTGAGCTTTCTATATTATATCGGTTGAAACATCTCCTGTTTTGTTCTACCCATATTTTTAGGTTTACATTGGAGAAAAATTATAAATTTATACAGTGGGGTAAGCTATACGAACGGCTTATATAACGAATATTTACATAACGAACGGTAGTTCTCTCCGTTTATCTTTTATTACAAGTATTAATGATATTCCTTATTTCAGGAATTTAAATGCACATTTATGCACATTTTTTTTTAAATTTTATATTATATTTTTCACTGTTAAGTGGCTGTATTTGGTGCCTGGAACGGATTACCCCTATAACGAACGAACGCTAAAACGAACGAGGTTCTAGAACCATTTAGATTCATCATAGCAAACCTCACTGTGTTGGGTATTGAGTTGTAGCGGATATTTAGTCTAATTAGGTGATGTCTGACTTTCATCCACAAGTAGTGTGTGTGGTGGATGGTCACCACAAGTGGTGTGTGTGGTGGATGGTCACCACAAGTGGTGTGTGTGGTGGATGGTCATCACAAGTGGTGTGTGTGGTGGATGGTCACCACAAGTGGTGTGTGTGGTGGATGGTCACCACAAGTGGTGTGTGTGGTGGATGGTCACCACAAGTGGTGTGTGTGGTGGATGGTCACCACAAGTGGTGTGTGTGGTGGATGGTCACCACAAGTGGTGTGTGTGGTGGATGGTCATCACAAGTGGTGTGTGTGGTGGATGGTCTCCACAAGTGGTGTGTGTGGTGGATGGTCATCACAAGTGGTGTGTGTGGTGGATGGTCACCACAAGTGGTGTGTGTGGTGGATGGTCATCACAAGTGGTGTGTGTGGTGGATGGTCATCACAAGTGGTGTGTGTGGTGGATGGTCTCCACAAGTGGTGTGTGTGGTGGATGGTCACCACAAGTGGTGTGTGTGGTGGATGGTCACCACAAGTGGTGTGTGTGGTGGATGGTCACCACAAGTGGTGTGTGTGGTGGATGGTCACCTCAAGTGGTGTGTGTGGTGGATGGTCACCACAAGTAGTGTGTGTGGTGGATGGTCATCACAAGTAGTGTGTGTGGTGGATGGTCATCACAAGTGGTGTGTGTGGTGGATGGTCACCACAAGTGTGTGTGTGGTGGATGGTCACCTCAAGTGGTGTGTGTGGTGGATGGTCACCACAAGTGGTGTGTGTGGTGGATGGTCACCTCAAGTGGTGTGTGTGGTGGATGGTCACCACAAGTGGTGTGTGTGGTGGATGGTCACCACAAGTGGTGTGTGTGGTGGATGGTCACCACAAGTAGTGTGTGTGGTGGATGGTCACCACAAGTGGTGTGTGTGGTGGATGGTCACCACAAGTAGTGTGTGTGGTGGATGGTCACCACAAGTAGTGTGTGTGGTGGATGGTCACCACAAGTGGTGTGTGTGGTGGATGGTCACCACAAGTAGTGTGTGTGGTGGATGGTCACCACAAGTAGTGTGTGTGGTGGATGGTCACCACAAGTAGTGTGTGTGGTGGATGGTCATCACAAGTAGTGTGTGTGGTGGATGGTCACCACAAGTAGTGTGTGTGGTGGATGGTCATCACAAGTAGTGTGTGTGGTGGATGGTCATCACAAGTGGTGTGTGTGGTGGATGGTCACCACAAGTGGTGTGTGTGGTGGATGGTCACCTCAAGTGGTGTGTGTGGTGGATGGTCACCACAAGTGGTGTGTGTGGTGGATGGTCACCTCAAGTGGTGTGTGTGGTGGATGGTCATCACAAGTAGTGTGTGTGGTGGATGGTCACCACAAGTGGTGTGTGTGGTGGATGGTCACCACAAGTAGTGTGTGTGGTGGATGGTCACCACAAGTGGTGTGTGTGGTGGATGGTCACCACAAGTAGTGTGTGTGGTGGATGGTCATCACAAGTAGTGTGTGTGGTGGATGGTCACCACAAGTAGTGTGTGTGGTGGATGGTCACCACAAGTAGTGTGTGTGGTGGATGGTCACCACAAGTGGTGTGTGTGGTGGATGGTCACCACAAGTAGTGTGTGTGGTGGATGGTCACCACAAGTAGTGTGTGTGGTGGATGGTCATCACAAGTAGTGTGTGTGATGGATGGTCACCACAAGTAGTGTGTGTGGTGGATGGTCATCACCTCAGTCATTTTTGTTTGTTTTGGTTGTGGGAATAAATAGTGGTGAGTTCGGACACTCTACCACATGTCACCCTCCTCCCCATCTCCTGCTCTCTCTCCAACACCTTTTCCAACACCTTTTCCTCTCTCTCTCCTACCCTCCTCCTACTCGCCCTACTCATCCTCCATCACATACTCCCTTTCTTTACTCGTTCATCTCTCCCTCTCCTACTCTCTACCCTTTCTACTCTCTCTCTCACTCTTTTTCTGTCTATTCCTTCTACCCTATCTCTTCTACTTTTCTTTCTATCCTCCCTCTCCTACTCTCTCACCCTACTCCTACCCTCCCTCTCCTACTTTCTCGCCCTACTCCTCCCTCCCTCTCCTACTCTCTCGTCCTACTCCTACCCTTCCTCTCCTACTCTCTCGTCCTACTCCTACCTTCCCTCTCCTACTCTCTCGTCCTACTCCTACCCTCCCTCTCCTACTCTCTCGCCCTACTCCTACCCTCCCTCTCCAACTCTCTCGCCCTACTCCTACCCTCCCTCTCCTACTCTCTCGTTTTACTTCTACCCTCCCTCTCCTACTCTCTCGCCCTACTCTTACCCTTCCTCTCCTACTCTTTCGTCCTACTCTTACCCTTCCTCTCCTACTCTCTCGCCCTAATCCTACCCTCCCTCTCCTACTCTCTCACCCTACTCCTACCCTCTCCTACTCTCGTCCTACTCCTACCCTCCCTCTCCTACTCTCTCGCCCTACTCCTACCCTCCCTCTCCAACTCTCTCGCCCTACTCCTACCCTCCCTCTCCTACTCTCTCGTTTTACTTCTACCCTCCCTCTCCTACTCTCTCACCCTACTCCTACCCTCTCCTACTCTCGTCCTACTCCTACCCTCCCTCTCCTACTCTCTGCCCTACTCCTACCCTCCCTCTCCAACTCTCTCGCCCTACTCCTACCCTCCCTCTCCTACTCTCTCGTTTTACTTCTACCCTCCCTCTCCTACTCTCTCGCCCTACTCTTACCCTTCGTCTCCTACTCTCTCGCCCTAATCCTACCCTCCCTCTCCTACTCTCTTGCCCTAATCCTACCCTCCCTCTCCTACTCTCTCACCCTACTCCTACCCTCCCTCTCCTACTCTCGTCCTACTCCTACCCTCCCTCTCCTACTCTGTCGTGTCAGTATTATATATACACTTGTGTAGTGTATCAGCGTTCATCCTATTTATACAGCTGGTCCCTTTGCGTGTGACGTCACGATACCCGCTGACGTCAGAGGCTCAGCGCATGTGCATATCCACGCAGAGGCGTACCCTCTCACTAGTCATAGACCTACAAACTGGACAGACGTGGCTGGGCTCTCCTTCACATACTGTAAATATATCGTAACCATCCTTACAAGGAGTGTCTTTGACAACCTATATATCTCTCCCAGGACCCACCCGACATCTCGTCCTACTCCTACCCTCCCTCTCCTACTCTCTCGCCCTACTCCTACTCTCTCGTCGTACTCCTACCCTCCCTCTTCTACTCTCTCGCCCTACTTCTACCCTCCCTCTCCTACTCACTCGCCCTACTCCTACCCTCCCTCTCCTACTCTCTCGTCCTACTCCTACCCTCCCTCTCCTACTCTCTCCCTCTACTCCTACCCTCCCTTTCCTACTCTCTCGCCCTACTCCAACCCTCCCTCTCCTACTCTCTCGCCATACTCCTACCCTCCCTCTCCTACTCTCTCGCCATACTCCTACCCTCCCTCTCCTACTCTCTCGCCCTACTCCTACCCTTGCTATCCCATTCTATCCCTTACCTTCCTGACAATAGCAATACAAAATTCTCATAAAATGCCATTTATTTCATATTTTTGTTATTTTTAATATTTCTTGAAGTTGCTTTTTAAAATGTATTTCATCAAATACGTTTTTATGCGAGGACTTAAAAATAATGTTTTAATTAGTCATCTGAGTAACCCTAATTAATATTCATTTCATAATTCGTGAACAAAAAAAGGAATCAGCTCCAGAAATATTTTTAATGAGTAATCACCTTATTTTTAACTACTCTGATTTTTTGGGTTAAATAAGTCCCTCAGTAATTACACTCTGAATTAATGAACTGCTATGCTTCACTGATAATCCCAAAAACCGAGAATTAATTCTTGTTTTTGTATCGTGAGGAAGTCCCAGGCAGACTATGTGGTGGTCCAGCAGACTATGTGGTCCCATTGTGAATGTGGTCCAGCAGACTATGTGGTCCCATTGTGAATGTTGTCTAGCAGGTATTGTTGTCTAGCAGTCGTGTGGTGCCACATAAATGACGTCAAAATATATAATAGGAAAAACAAGAAAATGGATACACAGATTTCTGTCTTACAGATCCCAATGAGTGGAAGTTAAAGCAAACTTTAGTGTACGTCAAAGAAAGAAAAGGTATATACATTACGTCAAGGATGGCTCCTGATACCTCTAATGTTTCTGAGTCACTGCAGACGGATATAACCACTAGCCACTTTTTTGTAATATTCTTTGCGGTTGATAAAAAACTGAAAAATTACAAATTTAAATCAACGAAGTTCTCCAGTAGGTAAAAGACAATAAAATACCTGGAGTATACCTGGAGAGGGTTTCGGGGGTTATCGCCCCCCGTGGTGGATCAGACCTTGATCCACCACTAGACCAGGCCTCGTGGTGGATCAGGGTCTGATCAACCAAGCTGTTATTTCAGGCCCCACGCAAACTGACGTACGAATCACAGCCCGGATGGTCAGTAACTGACTTTAGGTGCCTGTCCAGTGCCTTCTTGAAAACAGCCAGGGTCTATTGGTAATCCCCCTTATGTATGCTGGGAGGCAGCTGAACAGTCTTGGGCCCCTGACACTTATTGTGTTGTTTCTCAGTGTACTCGTGGCGCCAGTGCTTTTCATTGGGGGAATGTTGCATCTCCTGCCGAGTCTTTTGCTTTCATAGGGAGAGATTTTCGAGTGCAAGTTTAGTACTAATAACTAAGATTTTCCAAGTGTATATTATCATGTATCTCTCTCGCCTGCGTTCCAGGAAATACAAATCAAAGGACTTCAACCGTTCCCAGTAATTTAGGTGCCTTATTGAACTTATGTGTACCGTGAAAGTTCTTTGTACACTCTCATGGACAACAATTTCGCCTGCCTTGAAGGAGGCAGTTAGTGTACAGCAGTATTCCAGCCTAGAGAGAACAATCGATTTGAAGAGTCTCATCATGGGCTTGGCGTCCCTAGTTTTGAAGGTTCTCATTATCAATCCTATCATTTTCCTAGCAGATGCAGTAGATACATTGTTGTGGTCTTTGAAGGCGAGATCCTCTGACATTATTACTCCCAGGTCCTTCACATTACTTTCTCGCTCTATTGTATAGTTAGAATTTGTTGTATACCCTGATACAGTTTTAATTTTCCCAAGTTTTCCATATTTGAGTAGTTGAAATTTATCTTCATTGAACTTCATATTGTTTTTGAGTTGCCCATTTGAAGATTTGGTTGATGTCCGCTTGGAGTCTTGCAGTGTCTTCGATGGAGGTCACTGCCATGGCAATCCGGGTGTCATCCGCAAAGGAAGACACAGAGCTATGGCTCACATCTCTGTCTATGTCAGATATGAGGATGAGGAATAGGATGGGAACGAGTACTGTGCCTTGTGGAACAGAGCTTGTGACTGTAGCTGCCTCGGACTTTACTCTATTACTCTTTGTGTTCTATTTGTCAGGAAGTTATAGATTCATCTACCAACTTTTCCTGTTATTCCTTTATCAAGCATTTTGTGCTCTGTTACACCATGGTCACACTTGTCGAAGGCGTTTGCAAAGTCTGTGTACACTACATCTGCATTTTGTTTATCCTCTATAGCATCCAGGACCCTGTCATAGTGGTCCAGTAGCTGAGACAGGCAGGAGCGACCTGCTCTAAACCCGTGTTGCCCTGGGTTGTGTAAGTGATGGGTATCTAGGTGGTTGGCGACCTTGCTTCTTTCCCTAGCTTCTTTTCCCTTTCAAAGATTTTTATGATATGGTATGTTAGTGCTATCGGTCTGTAGTTCTTTGCAATTGCTTTACTGCCACCTTTGTAGAGTGGGGCTATGTCTTGTTTTTAGAGAGTGTGGGATGACCCCTGTGTCCATGCTCCCTCTCCGTAGAATGCTGAAGGCACGTGACAAGGGCTTCTTGCATTTCTTGATGAACACGGAGTTCCATGAGTCTGGGCCTGGGGCAGAGTGCATGGGCATGTCAATTATTTAATTTTCAAAGTCTTGTGGTGTTTGGATAATATCAGAGATTTTTGAGATGGCCAAATTTTGGGTCTCATTCATAAAGAATTCATTTGGATTGTCGACCCATAGGATGGGTAACGGATCACTGAACACTGAGTCGTATTGGGACTTTAGTATCTCACTAATTTCTTGGATATCATCTGTGTGTGTTCCATCTCGTCTAAGCAGAGACCAAATACTGGATGCTGTTTTTCCCTTAGATTTGGCATAAGAGAAGAAGTATTTTGGATTTTTTTCAGTTTCCTTTATGGCTTTTAGTTCTTCCTGCGATTCTTGTCTCCTGTAAGATTCCTTCAGCTTAAGTTCGATATTTGCTATTTCATTAACCAGTTCCTCCCTTTGTATTTCAGATATATTGGCCCCTCTCAGCAGCTCTGTGATTCTTCGCCTTCGTCTGTATAGGGAGCGTCTCTTTCTATTTTACATCCTATTTTTCTTTTTCTTAATGGAATGTGTCTTGAGCAGATCTCAAGAACCACAGAGTTCATTTTTTCTAGGCAAAGATTCGGATCAGTGTTGTTTAGCATATATTTCCAGCTTGTTTCATTTAGGACACGGTTGACTTGTTCCCATTTTATGTTTTTGTTATTGAAGTTGAATTTTGTGAAGACACCCTCATGACTGATCACATTTTGCTGGTCAGGAGCCCTGTGCATAAATGTCTGTACCTCTATTATGTTGTGATCTGAGTGTATTGTCTTTGATACGGTTATATTTATTATCAGATCGTCGCTGTTAGTGAAGATGAGGTCCAGCGTATTTTCTAGTCTTGTAGACTCTAATATTTGCTGGTTTAAGGTGAATTTCTTGCAGAGATTTGATAGCTCGTGTGTGTGTGAATTTTCATCTGAGCTGCCTCCTGGGGTGATCTCTGCTAAAAATTTATTTGCTAAACTCCTCCATTTTAGGTGTCTCAAGTTGAAATCTCCCAGTAGCAAGATGTTTGGGGCAGGAGTTGGGAGATTTTCCAGACAGTGGTCAATTTTCAAAAGCTGTTCCTGGAATTGCTGGGAAGTTGCATCTGGAGGCTTGTATACCACCACGATGACATGACGTTCAGTTGTGAAAAATTCCATCTATTTTGGTCACCTAAGTATGGCAGAATGCCCAGTCAGCGGTGCGGTTTGCTGTAATAATGCATCCTGCAGCCAACCTCACTTGCCTAGCTGAGGAGAGGCTCACCCCACCATATTTTAGTCTTTACTCGAGTTTCTTGCGAGAAAGAGAAATCCGTTTGTCATTTGCTTTGGCAGTTTCTCGCCTCCGCCTTCAAATCAAACTCTTACGGCTTCTTTTCTCCAGAATGGCTCGAACCTCAGTAGTACCCACTTCCACAGTCACCTCTTTGTCCAAGCTGGCTAAACATACATCTCATACTTCCTCATCTCTGAGGTCCAGAGCATCTCTAAAGTTCAAAATTATTCCAGTTACTCAACCTGCATAACTTTTCCCCACACTTCACATATCTTAACTCTGAGTCTAGTCCCTTACCTCATACTGTGTCGGTGACAGTTGTGGAAGTCTGCCCTTTCCCACGTACAACCACTACCTGACCTGTTCCATCTAACGTTTCTGCCTCACATGGTACCTCCACCCTCTCTTCGCCTTCTCCTATTTTGGTAACTTCTAGTATCTTTCAACTATCTACTCAACCTACATCCTCTGGATCTACCACCACACTTCCTACAGTGATTCACCTCCCACACTTTCACACTCTCGCTTTCCAATATTTTCACAATCTGCTCCTACACACTCTCTCTCCCCAGGGTTCACTCAGATCGCTTATTGCTAACTTACCACTAGCGCCAAACATACATTTAACAGGCCATCTTACCACATAGATACTACCTACTTTCTGTTACTGTTGTCTTTCTAATCGTAGCTAATGGCATTATTATAGTGGAATGAAAGAGGATCAAAGGGTAATCGGAGGTCTCTCCGATTACCCCATATTTTCCCTGTGCGTATCTGTTTACATGAACCAAAACTGCATTCTCCTGTTGGCCTCCCTTTCTTTGGTTATGATTTTTCAATAATCACTAGTTACTATTCCTTTTGAGACATTTAACGAATGTGCGCTTCCTGTGCGGCATGTGTTTACTTGGATAAATGGTACACGGTCTGCTCATAATATCTTTCTCCTTCACGCCCGTTACCAATCCATGATGTAAAGCTCCTGTTATCTTCAATACCTACACCCCTCCTTTCATTTAGTGATTTTTAAATATCATTTCCCCCGAGAAGGATTATCACTGTGAATCTCATGGGGACCAGTTGGAGGATTTTCTAAATACTGTTCCTCTCCTTGTTATGAATATCAACACTTATACTATTTCGATCCTCGTACTCGTATTCTTTCATGAATAGATCTTTCTATTTTCTCTTCTCTGTGAGATGTTTAAACTGGCGCCTAGGGGTTAAATTGTCTAGGGGCATATAAAATATTAAAAAATACAACACCCTAGGGCCACGAAGGTAAAATCACCAAAAGCGCTAAACAGCTGGACAATAGGGTTGATTATATACAACACACAACACCATTACAAAAAGTACCATACACCAGTATACCTTTACCAGGTACTTAAAGTAATATTATTACAATGAAAAGTAAGTGCTAAACCCTCAAGGGTCATCACTAGACCACAGAATAAAATATTAATGGAGATTGTATGCGGAGAAAAAAACTCCAGTTTTAGCCCTCTCAGAAGGGGCTAGTGGATTCTTCCACTTCCTTGTTCCCACAACAGCTTTATTAAAGACATATGTATACAAGGCGTCACCAGACATACCTCTCTTCATACCAGAATTTCTGCGAAACTACACCTACGAGTGTAAATTTAGAATAATTGTTCTTTCCCCATAGCAGGAAAAATACATGGCAACTGCATCCCACTTGATCTACAAGTCACGGGTATTATGAGTATCAGCCCACAGCTAAAGAACAAGAAAACAGCCCTCTTGTGTTAAACTCTGTTGCAAAAGCTAGCAGTGAATGTCAGCGTTTCCTTTCTGGGATGGGTAACTCGGGTGCTATGCAGGGCCCATGAAGCAGATTGACTAAGTATTCAGAGTGTGGATGTCACGAAATCTGCTGATAACAAAGACAACAGTGAATTTGTGCGGTAAACTCTGAAATACTAACAATCTCCACTAGGAAATTTAACTAGTGTAAACAGTGGAAACTCGAGTGTAGTAATCTGCGATAAAGTGTAAAGTGTTTTTTTGCAGTGTTGTATTCAGGCGTAAGCAAACATTGGGGGGAAATCTCTCCCTACTCTTGATAACGAATGGTGGTATTGAAAAGTGACTGTACAGACTCAGTGATAGGACAGTATAACAATGTATCTGGGGAAGCAGCCTACTCAAGACATCATTCTCGGGGTCAATAAACTTTCCCTACTACAGGCTAGGGGTATTTGGGTCAATTACAATACCCAGGTAAGTCCGGTCACACTCATATCGGCTAGTGTTAGTTGCAGCTAATAAGTAGATATGGGATTTGATTGGGGTTATCAATAGACCTTGTGAACCGCGGGCTTTATGCCCAACAACATTAAGTAACATTTATAATCAAATGTGAAATGTTTGATATATGTGCTCCTTTGGAGCAAATTTTAATTAGTTATTCACCATTCTACAGCTCGAGAGTAGGGATATTATCCCATTCGAAAGAGAATGCTTGAACCATAGCTGCAAGGAGTCTGAGCTGTCAACAGAAGCTAAGTATCTTTCTGTTTTATCTTTATTATGTCGGAAAGCGGATCTGGCATTTAAGTTTCCCCCACACTGTAGATCGCCATTTCCTGCTGGTTTCCAACCTGTCTGTAAAAAAGTAACCATTTCTGCACTTTCCACTAATCCCACAGGCCCCACTTAAAATTAAAAAAAAAAATTGTTTCCTAAAACAACTTATGGCCTAAAACGTATCCTAAATACCACAAACTTCTTACCCAAACTCCATAACACCTCTTTCCAACAACTGCACGCTCGTTACTGCCTCACACACCTCTCTCTCTCGCCTGTACACTCAAAACTGGCATTGTCGAAAACACATCCATTTGCCTGTTCAATCCACGTCCATTTAAGCATTGACACTATTTATTAAACTATATACACACTTTTTATATTTTACAACAATGCATTATCTTGTATAATACTGACCTACATGACAGCAATGATTTCCCTGTTCTCCTTACTTTTCATTCATATATCCAACTTCATCGTTACTCTCAGTTTCAACGGACAGATTGGGCGCTTTACTCAAGTCATACCTGTTCTCTAGGAGCTCCTCCTTCTTCATCCTCTTCAGATGAGTTGTTACTACTTTTTACATCCTCATTTCGTACCGCAGCCTCGATTGCAATCCTCCAAACCTTGGAAAGACATTCTCAAAAATGTTTGCCCTGGTGGTTTCTTTCTTGTGCTCGTGCAGTGCGACATAAACACACTTCACTGGACAGCTACTGTTATAATGGAACTTCTGGTTGGTTCCTAAGATTTTAATTGCACGAGGGCGTTTACCCTACGTGTAGTTCGAGAAGTGAAAGGTACTTGTTGGCGGGCCTGTGTCTTCCCTCTCCTTCACTACATCTATGAGCGCAGTTTGAAAAAAGGCGCAGAAGTTGAGTGAGAAGTATTCTGCAGAGACCGTGCGACCGTTTCTTATGATTGTTGGAGTTAATGTTGCTGATCCTGTTGAGGTTTCTACAGCAATTGGTCTTCATCTTGTCCATATCTTATTGGCTCTGCCACTTTCCCTTGCTTCTTTCTTCCAAACCTGCGAGAGAATAATCAGCTTTGTATTTTATTTCTAGCACTCAGAAACCTTATAATGTCCCTTTCACGCTACTCGAACTTGCGTCAACACTCTCCGTTTGCCGTCCGTCTGTAACTGGGCCTGATGGCATCCGTATCTTTATGCTTCAACATTTACACCCACTGACATTCCTCATCCTCTTACATCTCTTCAATAATTGTTGGATCTGTAGGGGTTCTCTCTCTTGTATATAAAATCTTCATTATCGTGTCTTTTAGTAAGCCAGGTACTGCTGGCCATGACACCTTACACTACAGACCCATTGTTCTTACCTGTACGATTTGTAAGTTGTTAGAACGGTTGGTTAAAATATGTTTAGTATTGTATTTGGAAACCCATACCTGTCTCTCTCCCCGTCAATTTGACTTTTGTAGCGTCTGTCAACCATCAACCCCTTCGTCTGTATATCAATATACGTAACGCTTTTGCTCTTAAACAATCGACCATTGCAATTTTTTTTATCTACACAAAGCTTATTACAACACCTGGCATTCCAACATTTTAGCCCATGCTCCTTCTTAACGCCTTCAAGATTTCTTGGCAGAGAGATACTTCAATGGTCGAGTTAATATGTTTTCCCTAATTTAATATAAGTTGAAGGCGTCCCTCAGGCTGGTCTTAGTACCACCCTATTTTCTTCTTGCTATTAAGGACCTTTCCTCTGCTCTCCCTTCTGATATATGGTCCTCTTTATATGTTTGTGATTTTGGTATAGCTGGTGCAGGTGCTGACTGTCACGGTGCAGCGCTCTTCTCCAAAATGCTCTTAATTGTTTTTCACACTGGGCCACCTCATATGGGTTTAAATTTTCTCTTGCTTTAACACATTAGTTTTCGTTCACAAGGTGACCCATTGTTCCACATACCGCTTTGTACCTGTATGGTTCCATATACCTTAGAGTACTGTATGGTCGCCGAATGACCTGGAAGCCTCACATAACCTCTCTAAAATCTATTTGCCATAGCCACCTGAACCGACTTAAAACCCTAGCCCATCTTTCTTGAGGTCTGATAGACGCACCCTCCTTCGTCTTCATTAAGCCCTAATCTTGTCTAAACTGGACCACGGAGATCAAATGAATTCTCCACCTCCCCATTAGTCTTCCCAAACTTGATCCCATTCATCATCTTGAGCTATGTATGAGTCTTGAGAGTTTTCTTCCTTCCCCAGCTGAGAGCTTCTATGAAGAGTGAATGTTTCAGTTTTGGAAGATCGGTGCGATGCCCATTCTTTCCGTTATTTTGTCCGCCCTGACAATCTCTATGATTCCTCTACGTATAGGTAACGGGTGCTAGCAGTGCTTCTTTGTTTAATCAGTGCTACTATTAACTACCACCCTTTCACCTCCGTATTTGCTCTCTATTGGACTTTCATGATTTACCTCCTCTTTATTCACACCTTGCATCCTTCTTTTTTATCACTAGAAAGCCCTGACCATGGTGTCTGCTCTTCCCCGCATCCATGAGTGAAAGCTTATTCGCCTTCTGCGCCTTCATACTCCCTCTTACACACACAACCCGCACATATAAAGGAGAGGAGCTTACGACGACGTTTCGGTCCGACTTGGACCATTTACAAAGTCACACTAACACACAGAACAAGGGGAAGGGGTATATATAGGCAGGCAGACAGGGAAAGGCACAAGAGAGTAGGGTAATAATGGAGGTAGTAGTAGAAGTGGTAGTAGAAGTAGTAGTGGAGTCATAGTCTAGGAAAGGAGCACTGCAATGAAGCTGGCGGCCCGTGTGGGTAGGACAAGAACACAGAGAGGAAAGGCGAATAAAATAAAGAAGGACCAAATTAAGGCAAAGAAAAGAAAAGAAACCCCTTGTTCTGTGTGTTAGTGTGACTTTGTAAAAGGTCCAAGTCGGACCGAAACGTCGTCGTAAGCTCCTCTCCTTTATATGTGCGGGTTGTGTGTGTATTGTTCCAGTCACGGTATTGTGCCTTTTTTTTGTTATACTCCCTCTTACTTGGTCAACTCTGTCCTCATTGTCATGCTGGTGCAGTGTATACCAGTTTTTTTCTAAATCCTCTAATGATGTTGAGTATCCAACAGTTTTTCCTGATACATTCATTAAAGGTCATTTACTTGGCTCTGGCAATATTTTCACAGCCGAGTTGTATATGGTTGTGTTGGCCGTCGATAACTATCCCGCCACTCGTAATTCTGGACTCCTACAGTGCGTTACACGCTATTCAGAAACTTGATTTCCCTCATCCCATTGTTCTACATATACAGGTTTGGTTATTACGAAGTTCTAGTAAACACAATAGTGTTTGTTGCCGCTCAGTCTTCTTTTTATGACTTCCCAGTTTCGTAGAGGGATATTCCTTTCTCGGGCATTTTTTTTTCATTTATCTCTCTAAAACTTCACAGCCGCTGGCAAACACAGTAGTCCGAGTTAGTCTACAATAAATTACTTTCCATCAGGCCATGTTAGTGCTTCTGTCCGTCTTATCACCACCGTTGTTGTGTTGGGGAAACCACTTTGTCCCGCCTGCGTATCGGCCACACATGTCTAACACATGGATACCTCATGGGAAAACTCACGGCACCACTCTGCAGGGATTGCCAGGGTCCATTGTCATTCACCATATTTTAGTAGATCATCCTGTCTAACAAAGAGCAAGTAGACTTCCCATCGTCTCCACTGTCCCATCATATTTACTCTGATCTCCTCGCTTAATGTTCCACCTTTAAAGTAGACTCTGACATTTTTAAGAAAAACAAACTTTTACTCTCCTCTTCCCCATTGGTCCCTAACACTGCAAGACCCTTGTGGGTATAGCATTTATTTTAATTATTTAATTTAATTTCCTGAAAGCAATACCTCTACGACCATGGTGGGGGGCACTTTGGTATTTGTTATTATTGTCTACCTGCGTTGGCATCAGCTCCGCGGTGGTGTCTGTGACACACGGAGGTCAAACTAAACACTTCATTGTGTAATTTCTGTACACGGCGACTCATTTACTCTGTTAACCTGAGGTCTTCGAATAGGCAACACTTTTCTTTGGTATTGATCCTGGTGAATTATTCAGCTTGTTTTTCATCGTTCTCCACTGTTTGGTGAGGCGGTGTATTTAGCTAAGATAAAGCAAGTATTAGAAGGCAGATAACTTTTTAGCCCTCTTTTGGTCACTCTCTGATTTCTCTGTATTAGCCCTGGGGTCGTTGCTCTTAATAAATTTGTAAGCCTCTTATTTTGAACCCGATGACGGAGGTGGGATTGGGAGCTGCAGCTTATTTATTATGATTATTTCAGTATTGTAGATGATGATTCTGCAGTGTCCCTGAATATGGATCCGGCTTCTTCCTCGTTCAGGTGATCTGAAGTTGTCTCTGCCGTACTCAACTACATTCTTCTCGCTCTCCAATTAAGGCAACTACTGTTATTTCAGATCCCCTACGTGATACTTCTCGACTTGCTCTTCACTATTATCATAAGAAATCTCCAAGTTGAGGATTATTACCTCTGCAGAAAGTGTAGAGCCAAAAATCTTGGGCAATTAACCTTTGGTCTAGTGATGCTCATGATCTTTGCAATTGCAAAATCATATGAGCGATCTTGACAGCAGCTGGCGCAGGGGCCGCTTTAAAGACCAAGCATGACGGTGTAATGGGAATGCAGGTTAATAAAGCTTCTGTAAAGGATAACCTAGAAAAATTAACAAATCGTCGATGACAAGCCTGTTACTGCGCTCAGATATACCTGCCTGAATACGTGCTGTGGAATAATTAATGGTCATTGTTTTTTGTCTTTCATTTACTTTGTTCATGGACGATATTTTCCTGGAACTACTATTGCAACAGCTACCTACCCTCTTAATAAACACATTTGTTCATCCTGCACAAAGACAACGTTAATCCTCAAACATTTATACTAAGTTAACCTTTCACGGCCGTTAGCTTTCTTCTACCTAGAATTCAGCACAAAACTGGTTAACAGTATCAGCGCTCCTAACCAATCCATAACAGGGCAGTCAGTGCTAGTATTTTAGACACCCAGCTAGGCTGAGGGACTCATTACCTCGTCTTCCACTGTCTTTTGTATATATATCTACAGTGGTCAGATTATGTCCATGTATTATATTGATAAAGCCACTGAATGGTGAAACATCTACAAATAAATACATCCTGAAGTTGCATATACTTAATTCATCATCAACCTCTACATCTCTTAGTTTATAACAATTAGGGTTATTTTCAGTCCCAAATATTAGCAGTTTACACTTCACACTGAGCTGCGTCTGCCATTTTTTCAGACCTTGTTGACAATTGTTAATCCTTCATCAAGATCATTAATGTGAATTATGAACAACAATGAACCTAAAACTGATCTTTAAGGAACTCCACTAGTGACTGCAACTCATTCAGATTTCACCTCATTTCTTGGTCAGCCTCGGTCCATGTTAGACACTTTCCTCCTATACCATAACCTGCCACTTTTCTTAACAGTACGTTTTACTAAAACCTACATAAATAACATTATATTTTTCATGGTCCACTGCCTCAACTGATTTATTAAAGGTCTACAAATTTGTCTGGTAGGAACGCCCTCTAGTAAAACCATGTTCAGACACATTAGTTAAATTATGTTCATCATCTTAATATATCGAATATAATTGATTCTAACAGTTTGCCTACTGTTGACGTTAGGCTTACTGGGCAGTAATTTGAGGATATCGACTTATCCTCTGATTTAAATATTGGAATTAAATTAGCCATCTTCCGCATCTCTGGCACAATACCAGTTTATATCAATGCGTTAAAGAGGCTTGTTAGCGGCTGATTAAGTTCTTCAAGTATCCCTGAAAAGAGTTCGTCAGATACCGGTAACTTATTTTGCTTTAGTTTGTCTACTTGTTTGATAACCATGTCCCTCGTGGCTGTAATATTACTTTACTTGTTTTATTCGGGACCTGTGTAACAAAAAGGCGATATCTATAAAGTATAGACATCTCCAGAGAAAACTAGAAGGTTCCCCTCTAGCATTCAGCCTGCTTCTAGTTTATGTAATAAGTAGTCAGAAAGTATTCTGGCCCAGTTATCCTTTAAAATTATGATATATTTTAGTAGTGCTTTAGGATTGCAACTGATAGGATAATAACTAACGAAATAAAAATTGAGAAGTTTATTAACAAAGTTGTCTAGGTGAACGAAATCAAAGTAAATGAATTTGATATTATTTAGGATATAAGCTGCTACGCTTCTCTTGAAGTGCAAAGTTAAATTGTACATATAGTAGTATAGTGCTGAAGGCATATTTTATAACAGTACTGCTCTTAAGTACCGTCTGGTACGTTATCATCAATTATTAAAATAATACTAGCATATACAAGCGTGTGTGTGATAATGTGTGTATGTGCTCAAAGTTGTTCGTTAAGTCTCAGTAAGACCAGACTTAAACAGTGACTGACTAAACGTCCTCAAATAATCTATCTTCTACACCAACAAGGCAATCAAAACAGCTTGCTTGAACAATATGACGAATCCTTCGCCAACAGCAATAATGTAGCAAGCAACAGCACAGTGTCAGGAACAAGGAGACAAAATAACGACCCTAACTGGGGACCATAAGCAAATCCTCCATAAAAGTCATAAAATTCCCTTAATACTGAATCTAATTTCAGCATAACCAAATCACCGACTACGACGGTGCGTAGATGCCACACAAAATAGGTCAGAAGCTTTAGCTTGGGACCTGGGTTGACTTAGAGTGTCAGTACGACACAATCTCAGCAAAACGTCAAAAATCACTAAGTCTTAACAAAGCTCTGTGAACAGAGTTACACAGAGTTACAAGAAGTATGTTTCGACTCACCAGCGAAATCCTTCTCTACCAAAAACAGAGTCTTATAACGAACAAACAGCCAGAGACGAGAGAGATCCCTGGAGAGATGGAGAGAGAGAGAGAGAGCTGTGCTGGTCGAGCGATGACCAGCTGTGGAGAGCGATTTCTCGACTTCAGGCTTCACATCAGGTGATCTCACATGACTCTCCCATGGTACTGCCGAGACTCCGGCAGGTAAACAAGCAAGTTGATAGTTAGCTAAACAGTTTACCAATGGGACAGCCAACCATAACTCTCAAACAGCGAGAAGTGTAATATGTTACATCCTACCTACATACGTAGCTAATATAATAAGTCAAATAATAATATAAAGCCAGATATTTTCATTTTAGCTATTAATGAAAATATCAGCAATATAAAATTATATGAAAAGGTAAATATATACATACAATATACACTATATAAGAAATAACCATTACAACGAGAATATATTTCAGTCAGTTGCCCAGCCCAAGCTATAAGTGGACCTACATTTTTCCTGATTTTCGTCTTACAAACACCTAAAAACTCTTTTGGATTTGTCTTCGTTTCACTAGCTACTTTAATTCCAGTGATGTTTAGACTTTCTAATCCTCTCTTTTACCTCAGTGAGGCAACACCTCACAATTATAATGTAGGAGGCCTACTGGTCCACAGTTTCATTAATAAATAATAGTCAAACTTTTTCCAATAAAACAGTAAATTACAAACACTCACCTAACAACCAACTGACTCCAGTTTGGATCAACACACACCTAACAACCACCTGACTCCAGTTTGGATCAACACACACCTAACAACCACCTGACTCCAGTTTGGATCAACACTCACCTAACAACCACCAGACTCCAGTTTGGATCAACACACACCTAACAACCACCAGACTCCAGTTTGGATCAACACACACCTAACAACCACCTGACTCCAGTTTGGATCAACACACACCTAACAACCACCTGACTCCAGTTTGGATCAACACTCACCTAACAACCACCAGACTCCAGTTTGGATCAACACACACCTAACAACCACCTGACTCCAGTTTGGATCAACACACACCTAACAGCCACCTGACTCCAGTTTGGATCAACACACACCTAACAACCACCTGACTCCAGTTTGGATCAACACACACCTAACAACCACCTGACTCCAGTTTGGATCAACACACACCTAACAACCACCTGACTCCAGTTTGGATCAACACACACCTAACAACCACCTGACTCCAGTTTGGATCAACACACACCTAACAACCACCTGACTCCAGTTTGGATCAACACACACCTAACAACCACCTGACTCCAGTTTGGATCAACACACACCTAACAACCACCAGACTCCAGTTTGGATCAACATACACCTAACAACCACCTGACTCCAGTTTGGATCAACACACACCTAACAACCACCAGACTCCAGTTTGGATCAACACTCACCTAACAACCACCAGACTCCAGTTTGGATCAACACACACCTAACAACCACCTGACTCCAGTTTGGATCAACACACACCTAACAACCACCAGACTCCAGTTTGGATCAACACACACCTAACAACCACCTGACTCCAGTTTGGATCAACACACACCTAACAACCACCAGACTCCAGTTTGGATCAACACACACCTAACAACCACCTGACTCAAGTTTGGATCAACATACACCTAACAACCACCAGACTCCAGTTTGGATCAACACTCGCCTAACAACCACCAGACTCCAGTTTGGATCAACACACACCTAACAACCACCTGACTCCAGTTTGGATCAACACACACCTAACAACCACCAGACTCCAGTCTGATCAACACACACCTAACAACCACCTGACTCCAGTTTGGATCAACACACACCTAACAACCACCTGACTCCAGTTTGGATCAACACACACCTAACAACCACCTCACTCCAGTTTGGATCAACACACACCTAACAACTACTAGACTCCAGTTTGGATTAACACACACCTATCAAACACCTGACTTCGGTCTGCAACACACACCTAACAAACACCTAACTCCAGTCTGCTTCAACACACACCTAACAAACACCTGACTCCAGTCTGCTTCAACACACACCTAACAAACACCTGACTCGTCTTGTTCAACATACACCTAACAAACACCTGACTCCAGTCTGCTTCAACACACACCTAACAAACACCTGACTCCAGTCTGCTTCAACATACACAACAAACACCTAACTCCAGTCTGCTTCAACAAATACCTGACTCCAGTCTGCTTCAACACACACCTAACAAACACCTGACTCCAGTCTGCTTCAACACACACCTAACAAACACCTGACTCCAGTCTTGTTCAATATACACCTAACAAACACCTGACTCCAGTCTGCTTCAACATACACTTAACAAACACCTGACTCCAGTCTGCTTCAACACACACCTAACAAACACCTGACTCCGGTCTTGTTCAACATACACCTAACAAACACCTGACTCCAGTCTTGTTCAACATACACCTAACAAACACCTGACTGCAGTCTTGTTCAACATACACCTAACAAACACCTGACTCCAGTCTTGTTCAACACACCTAATTCAGTGTTCATCTTTCTCCTTCAGAAAATATTGTCTTATTTTTTTTTATTTAGGATTTATTCAATAGCATTATTAAATTTTCTAATGAAATCCGAGAACAGCAATAAACCTTCATCTGCGTGTTGTTAACATTACCATGATATAGATAAATTTGCATAACTCAAAATATAACCACAAATTAATTAACCTGATATTACGAACACAGACAGCAATTCAAGATGTGTTGCAGCTGGCCGTCAGCAATACTGCAAGCATCCGAGCAAGACAAGAGCAAGGCAAACAGAGATGGGGTAGTTCTCTTTACCCGAGTATTCCTTCGCCATTATGTACAATATTTGCACAGTTAAGATATTAAGTTAGCAACAAAATGACAAGACAGAGCAAAGAGCCACTCAGAGCAGGAGTAGAAACTTGGGATAATAATGTCCATGTGATTACTTATGAATACCAAATCTGATACGTTTTAAATCTTCAAGGTTAATGTTTAACTTTTTTTTATTTTTATTAAATTAGCCAGATAAATACATCAAACAAAAAAATAACAGTACATATCCTTAAAACAGCAGCCATCTCATAAACCAACATTAATACAATCTGAACTTAACATATGCAAAGGACACACCAAAATATACAAAAACTTAAAGATCATAGAAAATGTGGTGGGCCCAACCTCACACACACCAAGAAATACTTCATTACGTGATAAACATATTGTGAAACAAAGAACAAAACAAAAACACAAATTAACACCAGCACATGTGTTTTGAAAAGCGCCACTAAACACATAGCACCGCTAAAAAAAACTATATTTACAAGAAACAAATCACCTCTAAGGTGAGGATATGTGCATTACTTGACACGACTTATGAAGGTTCAACAAGGGTCTAATGACCACTCAATGCAGAAATATACATTGTAAAATCTTCCCCGTGCCCCTCCCCCTTCCACTAACACACGCATCCTCGTCCATGGCCACAGGTCCATCAAAGCCATCCGTTATAAATTTACACAAAACCCAAAAGTTCACTAACCCTCCAATGTCAAAAAAACTGCCACAGCCATATGATCTGGCCTTACATTCATGATCTAATGAATACATAAAACATTCTGGTCTGTAAATGATCTTACTTATTTTACACACTGCAGTACAACAATATGAACCTACACAGTATCTTCCACACAAACTATCATCACACAGCATAACAAATGTCATAACGTACAGAGCAAAAAACACAGCCTCAGAACACATAAAACCTTAGACTTATGTCAATACCATAACATTGAAGTATATATAAAAAAACTTTTCCCAAGATGTCAAAGCTCCAAATTATCCGGTCAGAATATAACAAAAAAAAAAAAAACAGTCTAGGTAAACCCCCATCGCCTCGCCCCTTACATACAACCTCCCCAGGGACATCCCCGATAGTCTTGAGTCACATACACACCCATGCATATCTCCCCGTGTCCAGCCGTCTTCCTCCCCCTATCGTCAAGAGTCCCTCTTCAATGTACATACTTTATAAGAAGCCCCCAATGACCCCAAAACCTATGCCCCCTCCCCCAACACAAATACCACCTAACACACACACCCCTACCCACACGCAACCAATCATTCAGCCTCGTTCCCATGCCTCCACTAACCAGTCCTCTTACAACTGCCAAACTCATTCACCCCTTAACTCCCCCAAAGTTATTGCCCTTTACCCCACTGAAAAAGCCTTCTCCCATCATTTCCCATATATCTCCTGATTCCTACATCTCGTTCTATAGAATCTAGCTGCTAGTGCCCAAATCCTACCCGTACCTCTCACCTCTCTCATACCCCAGAACATGTGTAGATAATCCAATACGATATACACTAAAGCCCTTTGAACATCGTCGGTACAACCCCCGAAGTCCAAACTTAAACCCTGTAAAAGAGATACTCCCACTCCCCCTCTCACCCTCCTATACACCCAAGCCAAGCCCTAACATCTTCCAATTCCCTACAAAAATACACAGAATGATATGCCGTGTCCAACTCCTCGCAAAGAGGACACGACCCATATACCACTATACCCACTTTTACCTTTCTTTGCCAAAACCACACCCTTTTTCAGTTGTACAGGGCAAACTTTGCCTTTCCCCTTACAACCTCTATTTCAACCCCCACCTTGTCAAATATGCTTACCTTAATCCTCCCTGGTTCTTTCACAACCAATAACAATCTTAGGATCGCCTCACAAGTCATCACATCCCTCGCACCCCACCACCTCCTCACAACCCGCATTACTCGATCTACCCATGCTCCCTGATATCCCCCCCTCCCAGGAATTCCTGCTTCACATACAAACCCAACAATCTACGATGCAAAGGTATCAAACCCAACCCCCCTAACTTCACCCTCGCCATGACTACATCCTGATGCAACCAATGCCTACCTACCATATGCCCAAATAAACCTTAAAGCCTTCCTTTGCAAATGAATAATGTCCTCATCACAAAAGGGGTATATCGCACCCACTAACCACAACCTACTATAAATGAGCCTATTAATAACTATAGCTCTCTGCAGAAGGGTTACCTCCCCCGGTTTCCAACCCCCCATCATTTTTATGGCAGCATCTACCACTTCTGCCGAATTAATCCTTCGCGCCTCCTGAACATCCCTAGTAAATTATCCCAAATCTAAGCCATCTACTAAATCCACCCACCTCCCCAACGCCCCTCCCACCCACGTGCCTACCTCTATCAGCTTGGACTTCATTCTATTGACCCCCATCCCAGTAGCTTTTCCAAAAAAACCTACAATCCTATCCACATTGGCTAAACCCTCTGCACCTCCCACCAAAATCATGGTGTCATCCACATAACCCACAATTCTGGGGACAACTGGGGATCCTCTACCTGTTCCTCCACCCCCTCCCATACCAACCTATAAAAGGGGTTCTGAAGACATGCGAAGAGAAACTGAGATACAGAACAACCCTGCTTCAGCCCCCTACCCATGCTCACAACCTCCCCTAACATCCCATTAATCTGGACCCAAAACTATGCCCCTGCATAAAGCATTTTCACCCCTAGTGGTTTTTTTTATAGTGAGGGGATATTCTGCTACCGATCGTTGGTATCTTGGACCTATGTTAGCCCTACCGTCTGCTGTCTCACTCTTAAGTTTAAAGCCGGACTTTATGTCTCGAGAAAAGTTTAGCTTTATCTAATGAGTGGGATGGTTGAGGGGAAAGGCGGTCCCATTATTGTAACGTGCCATGGTGGCACTCTACCCATTTGAGGTGGAAGCCTAGTCCTGAGCCCTCTTGGGGTGGGGGTGTTGCATGCAAAGAGTACGTTCCCCTTATTCGGAGCATGTTAAACACACCCACATAGGCTGCCCCTCCAACCAGCGAACCATCGTTAAGGGTTTTGTGATGGGGCCCCATCACCAAATCAACGACTTGGTTCAGCCAATGATAATGCGGGTCTGGCAACGGGAAAGGGGACGTGGATTCCACTCGCATATTTGCCATTGTCATTCCTGCATTGAGCTGGTTGTTGTACGGTCATCTCTGTCTATTGGCTGCTGTTTTGCCTTGACTACCGTGGCGTGCACTATTACTACTCTCTCTCTATATAGTGTACATACTTGTAAAAAGCCTTATAATTTACTTGGTGAAGGAAAATACAAAACTCACATATAAATAATAGCTTGGTGAAGGAAATACAATTCAAAGCATTTTCTACTGTGTTTCTTTGCTCCAAGCTTCCTTTTACACTCAGGATAACAGGCCTTTGAACCTGAGGTTGTAATACACATAAACTCTCAAACGTTGTAATGTCATCTCAAGCCACCTTCTCTTTACCTCCTTTCGAAGGCCATTTCCGTTAACGTTCAGACACCTGAATACAACAACGGGGGTTTACCTTAAGACTTTACTACCCTGGCAGCTCCCACTGGCACCGTACCTTCCTTGCCATTTCCCCCTTTCATACCCTGCTTCGCAAACTTCCCCACTGCCCTTGCCTTGTTAGCCCCGGCCATCTCTACTGAGGCCTTTTTACCCAACCTCTGGCCCGGGGTAAGCACATCATTTTCAGCCATACCACTAGATCGTTTTCTTGATTCCCCCACCATTCCATCATCTTCTCCTCCCTGTGCACCTCCACCTCCACCTGCACTTCCTCCACCTGTCTACCAACTATCCTTTCCCTTTCCACCTCACACTCAGATACGGTGCTCACCAGTTCACACTCATCTTTCTCTCCACACTCATGCCTCTCTGTTGTCAAGCTGTCCAACAACTTACACAAATCCTCAAACAAAAGGGTGGCCAACTCGACATCCAGGCCCATGTTCCCCTGTGGCATCTCAACCTGACGTGGAGCAGGCTCCATTTCCATCATAGCAGACGGCAGTGTTGTGACCACCACCTCCGATGCCTCAACCACCTCACTCCACTTCCTGCCATGCTCCACAACCACGGCTGATTGTACTTCGCCCCTTGCATCTGTGTTTTCCTGCTGACGTTCCGTTCCCTGATGCTGCGGCTGATGATCTCTACGATGGTCACACAATGCTGCAACATAGCCAGCCACTCCACAGAGATGACAGGTTCTCACCTGCCCTGGATACGTCACATAGACTTGCGTTCTGAAGATGTCCATTTGCACATATGACGGTACCTGCCTCCTAAGTGTCATCTTCACAGAGAATGTACCCTCTGGCAATCCAGCATATAGGCCTTGAGCCCAGCAGCCCACCATAATCGCATGGATTACCCCAGACTGCTGAAACACTTCCTTCACATCCATTTCCCCGGCCTCAAAAGGTACATTTCGAATCTTAAGCCAAGTACAATGGGCCGAGACATCATGCAGACATACTTCCAGGTTTGCATTAATGATGATCCTCGACTCCTGATATTTATCCACAATGGCATCATATGCTGTACTGGTTTTTAGTTTGACAAAGATCCTTCCTGCTCCATTCAGGGAAACACCATGTCTTCACTCAGGATCTTGAAGGTATCCCTAATTATCAAGGGCAGTAGCACATCCACGTTGCTGGGGTAAATGGCTCCCTGTAGAATCTCAACACAGACTGTATTCACTCTGTGTCGATACTGAGCCGCCATGGTGTTGGAAAACAAAGCTTCGCTGAACTGCCACCAGGGCCCTGAGCAGCTCACCCGCACACCACGAAGGCTGGGCAGTGAATGACGTACCAGGTCCTGAGCTTATGTAATGCAAGATACCTTTCTATAAAGAATAAAAAGGCACATTACCATGACTGGAACAATACATAAATAACTCATACATAAGAGATTGAAATTTAAGACGCCCCTAACTGGCAGCGATTACCGTACACCAAGTTTGTGAAATGTTTAGCATAAAACTTGAATTTTAAGACGAAGCTTGTTGACAGTAAAAGAATATATATTAGCTCATTATGAAGTGCCAGAGCATGGGTAGCCCTGTTGACAAATTTACCACCATGTAATGAGGGGGATGAGAGCAACAATCCTCCTCTCATGAGGCCATGGTGCGACACACGCTAGCTTCACCCGGAGGCTAGCGATAAGATTATAAGTTGATGGGCATGACATTTGCAATGGCTGGAAGTTTTGCAAATTGCTGCGATGTGAGCAATCTCGTCACTGTGAGATACCTAGAGTGCACGAGGCTTTATTTCACCTACGGATGGATTCGTCCTTTTTTTTTTTTTTTTTTTTTACTGGGTTACACCGCTTTTCGGCTGAATTCTCCCGTTATATAGTCGCTCGTGATGGACAACAGCCACAATCAAGCCTATTGCACACATAAACGTACTGAGGTTTTATTGAATGGGTGAATGAGAAGCAACATAGTTTTCATTGGTCTTTATTGCTGAATACGTTTGACGAGCCACGTAGCCAAAATATCAAAGATGAAGCCTTGGTTTGAACTGAGCTACTTGAGGCCACTATGACTATGGGGAATGCACTCCACACATGCGCACAAAGCCTCTGATGTTCTTGAGAGGTTAACCAAGAAAACTGGTGAGCAATAAACATATATATGACTGAACTTCGAGCTCTAGTGCAGTGAAAACCGTGTGAGTGAATATTCACTCTCAAGTACAAGCAGTGATCTAAAGTTATAAGTAAAACGAATAGTGAACACCAGGCTCTGAGTGCTATAGCTTCATGAACATTACCACTTTCTTTCAAGAAATGAATGATGACGGTTCTATGTACACAAGTATTCGTGAATCAAACACTAATAGACAAGTGAATCGTAAGTCGGGTTATCGTGTATCTGACAGCTTGAGGAGCAGCAACATTCCTCCAAGGTCGAGTGAGAGGTACACGGACAAGCACGTCTGAGAGTCGTGATGCGGGAAAATCCCCAGAAATAAGGGGAACTGAAATTTAATCATTGTAACAAGGAATAATCAGAAATACCTGATACAAAAAAAAAAACCTATGAACGTAATTTTTCTACAGCCATGGGGTCACACTTACTTTGATCACAGCAAAAAGCTAAGTGTACAATTGGTTTAAATATTATCAAATCTGTGAAATCATACCTAAATGAACTACCCACATGATTCTTGCATACTGGACTTGGATCAAGAATGAACCAGACGTCAGATTAAGTATGATCCCCAGGCAAATAACAAAAGAAAATTCTCAAAAAAATGTGCTAAAGCCAAACTAATTAAGAGCAGGACAGGACACAGGCTAATGCTACCCTAATGGGACCCTTAAGACGTTGCCTGATTTTTTTTCTTTTGTGTTCCTCCTACTTTTCGAACATATTTTACTTGTAACTCGAGAACACCTCATCCAATCGGTTTCAAATTACTGAACACTTATGTACGGTAACGAGGACCAAATTCTAGGAATAATTGACATGTTCACGTGCTTTGATCATAGGTATTGAACCCATTTCTAGCATCTTTGAATGACTTCCAAAAAAACCTAGTGGTGGAATTTTAAACGTTCACAAAAAGTGCCAAACGAAATATGACGACTGCAGCAAGTGAACTTTATATGTAAAAATAATGTGAAATTTGTATTTCCATTAAATCATGTAAACAAATTACTGTTTACCTCTTCTGAACGGCTTCAGTATTAAATGGCTGAAGCCTCGTAGGGCTAGGATAGTATCTCTTAAGTTCGCATGAGTGTAGGCAAATTTTTTAACGTAGTAAAATAATAAAAAATACTTGGAATAGCTGGAATCTGTGTCATTACTCAAGAAAAACTCATCTGATCGTCTGCAATTTTCACCATTGTTGTGGTTTTTAATAACAATGATCACGCTGCCATTGTGTGCCATTAGTCCAATTTGCCAAATTTATTGGAAAAAATAGATATTTATTTTTTTAATAATTAACGAATGCTTTTTAATATATAAATATATTAAACCCTTTTCTGATCTGCTTCAAAATTCTAACCTTAGAGCCCATAATAAAACACTTCTTGTCACTCACTTCCAGCTGTGTAAATGTCAAGTTGCCAGTTTTATGAAGCAAAGTATTTCCCCTGAAATAACTAGTGAATGCCTTTTCTGATCGGCTTCAAACCTAAAATGGAGGTGTGTACCTTACTAAGAAGTATTTTACTATATTTTTTGTGTGGGTGCCAATTCGTTTTTTTTTTTTTTTTTTCTATTTTATCAAAATTCGTTTTTTTAAACCGAATATTTTTTTTTTTGTCGAGGATTGTAGAGATTTTTTCAGCTAATGCATCTGTAAATAAAAAAATATTGAAAGCTCGCGTTTTTATAGCGCTTTTAAATTTCCTGACCCGCGTGATCCCTTCAGTACTGCAGAGCGTGATGCCACGACCATCTGTCTGTCAGATGCACGGTGCTCATACCATCGAAAGTTATAGTTAATAAACCATACCACGGGTGGGGTTCGAACCCGTGGTCACAGAGTCTCAAAACTCCAGACCAAAGCTGGCCCAGTGGCTTACGCGACGGTCTGGAGTTTTGAGACTCTGTGACCTCGGGTTCGAACCTCACCCGTGGTATGGTTTGTTTGCAATCGTGTCATTACGATTTCGTGAGTTATAGTTAATAATTTCAGAATGACTTATTCAATCAGCTTCACATTTTAAACCCTCGTCAACCATTACTAGGTGAAGGTGTGTATAGCAATGGACTTACGCAGGTGCTCCTGCTGAGTTAATTATAAACCATTCCCGAAATCGATTTCATATATGGCTGTACGGGCTAAGGCTGCAGCTGCAGGACCTGTCAGACAGTTCTAATCTACTTGCACCTACGTCTTGCTGGTGTTAAAGTAAAACAGGTATCCGATATATGCTCAACTGCTTGTAGTCAAGTGTAGGAACTGCTTTCTAAATGTAGTAGTGGAAAAGGGAGAACCCAGAGGAGAGAGTGCTCCAAGTCTATCCTGAATCAGCACTCTCTAGAAATTCGTATAATTAGGGAGGGATGTGATTGAGGTGTATAAATGGAAAACAGGAATAAATAAAGGGGGTGTAAATAACATGCTAAAAATATGTAAGCACGACAGGACTCGCAGCAATTGGCTCAAGTTATAAAAAATTAAATTTAGAAAGGATATAGGCAAGCACGGTTTGGTAACAGAGTTGTAGATGAGTGAAAAAAACTCCCAAGGAACGTCACTGAAACTAAAACCTTGTGTCGTTTTAAAAATAGTTTAGACAAATACATGAGTGGGTGTGAGCTGCACCTGACAATCTTGGACAAGTAGGCTTGCTGCAGTGCTCCTTCTTTCTTATGATCTTATGTCGGTGGAGCTCTGGTCGGCTGGTGGCTCCTTCCTTTCTTATATTTAGTAACTGTTAGCCATTTATACCCATCTAGATTATTATCCCTTGGAACTCTTCTTTTACATTTGACTAAGTACATGTATTAATCTAGTGAGTCATCCAGCCCTTATATACACAAACAATACTTAATTAGAATACTAGAGAGCTGTTCCCATCTGTATGGTAATTAGGTGCTCCTGCTGGATAATTAAAAGGACGGGGATACTGGTTGGTAAACAAGGTATCCCAATTATCCAACACTATACGTATAAAGTGATTCACGAAATCGTAATGACACGATTGCAAACGATTGCGTCGGTCTGGAGTTTTATGACTTTCTGATCGCGGGTTCTAACCCCGCCCGTGGTATGGTTTCTACACGTATAAAGAAATAAGGTAAAGTGATAATTTTTGTAATCAGCGAACTTGTAAGAGCGGTATGATATGTGGAACCAAGTAGGTGGTATATTGTGGGTTAAGAGTGGAGAAGTCTTAAATGTTTATAGTCACCACTGTTGCTAAGTGCATGAGATTGACCAGCAGCGTATTTCTAAATTCTTGTATTCTCATACGACTGTGTTCACGGAAGTAAGTTCTCACATTGTGATAGAGCAGGTACAGGTACGTTCTCACACAATAGTCTCACATGGTAGCAGTGGTTGAAAGATTATTGATGAACATCAACCTGCTTTAAGACTGCTCGCTTTCAGTTATCAAACCACACTACCAATATTTTTTTGAGTTTGTTCCTTTTTACTTGTTAATGATAATTGGGTTAAACAATATCAAGATCGTTAAGATGTGACTAATTTATGAAGTGATAAGATATAATATTGTGACATTATTAAAAGAATAAGTCTCACTAGTGTGTCTCAAGGGAATTACTTGCGAGTCTTGAGACTTCTTTGACAGATGGTGATAAATTTGAATGAGGATATATGATCTAACATTCGTTCTGCCTCGATTCAAGCATAAGAATAAATCAGTCTCTTAATTGGAGTGCTTTATCTAAAATAGATTTAGAGTTTAAATTCCCTTGTTTGAATGAAACTGGGACAGAGTGTAGAGAGAGGAAATTAACTACGCAGATAACAGCTGTCATTTAAACCGGAGGGTTGACCTACTTTGACCAAAAGTCAGGTCAACCCTTCCTATATGGTTGTGCTGTTTGTTTGTTTACCAGACACGTAGCTCACCTACCACCATTCGTTTATATTCTTCTGTTTTTATATGTGAGAAGTGCAGTGCTCTGTGTGTAATGAAAAAAACAAATACGATTTGTATACAGGAATGTGAATATTAGACACGATTGCAGATAGGAGTGGAATGGCGAGTGATTCCTCGTTAGGATCAAGTGATGGGTCGAGTAATACTTCCCAGCGAAAAGTTTCTGTAGTGAATACTATAACATCAGTCGTTTTCTAGTTCAGTTACCATTGCTGCAAGTTCAGGAGTATTAACTTCTTCAACCCTAGCTGTCACTAACCCGCTGTTCTCATATTTTAAAATTGTTAGAGCCAATACGATGCATCCTTATTATAATTCCGTATTTAACAGTGCTATTACCAATGCTGAGTAATCCTCTCTTCCCCACTACTGTGCCCATCTCCTTAGTCTCGACTGTAGTGCCCTCATCATGTTCCCACTGCTGTATCTCGTGCTGTCACTAGTACTGTTCCCACTGTTTTTCCCCATACTATGTCAAGTGTTGTCCTACTAGTATGGATATCACCACAACCTCCACTGGTGTAATCCCTGCTGTGAGTTCCTCTATTTATTCCCCTACTGTGTTCCAGTCTAATAATCCTGTGCTCCCGACCCAAACCCAACCTCTGGTATTCCAGCCTTCCAGGTCAGCCACACCCTAACCCAAGGTTTTCTCAGCTGCCCGGCACTCCTACTCACGGCTCGCCTGCTACCCCATTATACTAGAGTGCTTACCCCATGACTCAACCCCTGAATATTTCTCTGGGGTGTCCTGTGCAATTAATACAGAAGAGCGAAGGTGGAGGATCGATTAGCCGGTCCCTAATTGTCAGCAAACTTTACTTGAGAGATCTGCTTAAATTGTATGTGGACGTGTGGTTTATAAACCTTGAGGGCAGTCGTTCAGAAGCCCAGGTAAAAATAAAAACTGCTTGGCGAGCTGCCGTCCTGACCTCTGGTAAGAGCCCAGAATAAATCTGATTGTTATAATAGTAGAAGTGTGAAGAAAATATAATATGAAAGAGGGGGAATAAACTCATGGTCTTCTGGTCTGAGTAAGTGATAATGGTGTCCCAAACTAATGTGATAGATGAAGGGGCTGTAGATTCTGAGATAAATGAGGAAATATCGGAAATATCACTCAGCTTGTAGAGGGATATGGAGGCATTAGTACAAGGTCTAGGACCCATATGTAAAATTTGTAAGGATATTATTGCTGGAGGAAGGAGTGTTACAGGTAATGAGGAAAATGAGGGATGAGCTAACCACTCGTCCCACCCTCAGGTTAGCTCAATACTCCAGAGACCGACCCACAACCACACATATACCAGAGCATTTGTAGTAAAATCCTGCCGTCTATTATTATCCACAGGAGATGTAGAGATGTAATTAAAACCAGGCTAGGGAATTCTAGAAATCCATTTTGCCTGGAGCGATGGAGAAGCAGAATTGGTAAGGAGAGGTTAGTATGGGTCCGGCAGAGGGCTATTATTATTAGCTAGACCTTTGGGACCTGAGGTAGAGCGAATATCCACTCTCGTGTATTCATGTGACCAGTTTGATTGTGAAAAGGATTTAGGAGTTCTGGTTAGCAGTAATCTAAAACCAAGACAGCAGTGCATAAGTGTTCGCAATAAAGCGAACAGAATCCTTGGCTTCATATCAAGAAGCATAAATAATAGGAGTCCTCAGGTTGTTCTTCAACTCTATATATCCTTGGTTAGGCCTCATCTAGATTATGCTGCACAGTTTTGGTCACCGTATTACAGAATGGATATAAATGCTCTGGAAAACGTACAAATTAGGATGACTAAGTTAATCCCATGTATCAGAAATCTTCCCTATGAGGATAGACTGAGGGCCCTGAATCTGCACTCTCTAGAAAGTCGTAGAATTAGGGGATATGATTGAGGTGTATAAATGGAAAACAGGAATAAATAAATGGGATGTGAATAGCGTGCTAAAAATATCTAGTATTGACAGGACTCGCAACAATGGCTTTAAGTTGGATAAATTCAGATTCAGGAAGGATATAGGAAAGCACTGGTTTGGTAATAGAGTTGTCGATGAGTGGAACAAACTTCCGAGTACAGTTATAGAGGTGAGTACACACACACATCACACACACACACACATAACACACACACAGACACACACACACACAGAGACAGACACATACACACACCCCGATGGCATGGTGGCTAGCGCTCTTGCTTCACGCACGGAGGGCCCGGGTTCAATTCCCGGCGGGAATCGAAGTGTTTCGTTACACACACATACAACAGGCCTAGTGTCTAATCGACATGTGCCTAGGACAAAATGGTAACTAACTAACACACACACAGGGGCCGGATAACATCTCTCCATGGGTCCTGAGAGAGGGAGCAGAGGAGCTATGTGTACCCCTAACAACAATCTTCAACACATCTATCGAAACAGGGCAACTACCTGAGGTATGGAAGGCAGCAAATGTAGTTCCAGTTTTTAAAAAAGGAGACAGGAACGTAGCACTAAACTACAGACCAGTGTCACTGACATGTATAGTATGCAAGGTCATGGAGAAGATAATCAGGAGAAGAGTGGTGGAACACCTAGAAAGGAATGATCTTATCAACGACGGCCAACACGGTTTCAGGGACGGGAAATCCTGTGTCACAAACCTACTGGAGTTCTATGACAGGGTGACAGCAGTAAGACAAGAGAGAGAGGGGTGGGTTGATTGCATTTTCCTGGACTGAAGGCAGTCAGCTCCTGGCGGGGCCAGGAGCTGAGTCTCGACCCCTGCAACCACAACTAGGTGAGTACAACTAGGTGAGTACACACACACACAGACACAGAGACACACACACACACGCACACACACATCACACACACACACGCACACACACGCACACACCACACACACAACACACACACAGATGATGTGAAATTAATGAGGAGAATCACCAAGCAGGACTTCAAAGAGACCTGGACAAGCTTGACATCTGGTCTAGCAACTGGCTTCTCGAATTTATCCCCACCAAATGCAAAGTCATGAAGATCGGAGAAGGGCAAAGAAGACCGCTGACAGAGTACAGGCTAGGTGGACAAAGGCTACAAACCTCATCAAAGGAGAAAGACCTTGGGGTGAGTATAACGCCAAGCACGTCTCCGGAAACACACATCAACCAGATAACCGCGGCAGCATATGGGCGACTGGCAAACCTAAGGTTAGCGTTCCGTTACCTTAACAAGGAATCGTTCAAGCCATAGAGTAGTTAGGAAGTGGAATAGTCTAGCGAACGATATAGTGGAGGCGGGAACCATACATAATTTTAAGACAAGGTATGATAAAGCTCATGGAGCAGGGATAGCAGAGACCCAGTAGCGGACAGCGAAGAGGCGGGGCCAGGAGCTGAGTCTCGACCCCTGCAACCACAATTAGGTGAGTACAATGCATGGAGGCAGAGAAGAGATTTGTTCCCAAGGGCAACAAAAATAATGGGAAATCCAGAAAGAGCGTTTGGTTCACCCAAAGGTGTAGGGAGGCAAAAACTAAGGGAGGCAAAAAGGTGTAGGGAGGAAAAACTAAGGGAGACAAAAAGGTGTAGGGAGGCAAAAACTAAGGGAGGCAAAAAAGTGAAGGGAGGCAAAAACTAAGGGAGGCAAAAAGGTGTAGGGAGGCAAAAACTAAGGGAGGCAAAAAGGTGTAGGGAGGCAAAAACTAAGTGCGCTAGAGAATGGAAAAATTACTGAAGACAAAGGACCCAGGAAAATAAAGAGATTAGTCGAAGACCCAGAAACGAGTATGCACGGATAAGGAGGGAGGCCCAGCGACAATACGAAAAACAACATAGCATCGAAAGTCAAGTCTGGCACGAAGCTTAGTATAGCCACTTCAGGAGGAAAGCAACAGTCAAGTACCATGTAATGAGGTTGAAGAAGGAACGTGGGGAGCTCACGAGAAACGACCAAGAAGTATGTGACGAGCTTAACTTGAGATTTAAAGAAGTATTTACAGTGGAGACAGAAAGGACTCCGGGAAGTCGGAATATGTGGGTACACCAACAAGGGATATATCAACAAGTGTTGGATGAAATACACACAACTGAGTAGGAGGTGAAGAAGATGCTTCGTGGACTTGATGCCTCAAAGGGGGTGGGACCGGACAACATCTCTACTTGGGCCCTTAGAGAGGGAGCAGAGATGTTGTGTGTGCCACTAACAACAATCTTCAACACATCCATTGAAACCGGGCAACTACCTGAGGTATGGAAGACTTCAAATGTAATCCCAGTTTTTAAGAAATAAGACCAGAATCACTGATGTGTATATCAAGCAAAGTCATGGAGAAGATTATCAGGAGGAGAGTAGATGAGTACCTAGAAAGAAACAAGCTTATAAATGACAATTAGCACGGTTTCAGAGAAGGAAAATCTTTTTTCACAAACCTACTGGAGTTTTATGACAAGACAACGGAAGTAAGACACGAGAGAGAGAGAGAGAGGGGTGGGTAGATTGCATTTTCTTGGACTGCAAGAAGGCCTTCGACACAGTTCCTCAAAAGAGATTAGTGCAAAAGCTAGAGGATCAGGCACGCATAACACGAAAGGCACTACAATGAATCAGAGAATATCTCACAGGGTGTCAGAGTGGGTGCCTGTGAGAAGCGAGGTTCTACAGGTGTCAGTCCTACGACCAGTTCTATTTTTGGTATATGTGAATGACATGACGGAAGGGTTAGACTCAGAAGTATCCCTGTTTGCAAATGATGTGAAGTTAATAAGGAGAATTAAATCGGACGAGGATCAGGCAAGACTTCAAAGATACCTGGACAGGCTGTAAGCCTGCTACAGAAACTGCCTCCAGGAATTTAATCCTACCAAATGCAAAGTCATGAAGATCGCGGAAAGGCAAAAAAGACAGCAGATTGAGTATAGGCTAGGTGGCCAAAGACTCACTCAAAGAAAGGTTTTTGGTGTGAGTATAATACCGAGCACATCTCGTGAGGCGCACATCAAACAGATTACTGCTGCATCATATGGGCGCTTGGCAATCCCAATAATAGGGTTCCGACACCTCAGAAAGGAATCGTTCAAGACTGTACACCGTGTTCGTCTGGCCCATTTTCAAGTATGCAGCACCAATTTGGAACCCACACCTGGTCAAGCACGTCAAGAAATTAGAGAAAGTACAAAGGTTAGCAACAAGATAGTTCGTGAGCTAAGGGGAATGTCCTACGAAAAAAGGTTAAGGGAAATCGGTTTGACACTGGAGGACAGGAGGGATAGGGGAGACGTGATAGCGACATAAAAAAAAACTGCGAGGAACTGACAAGGTAGACAGAGACAGGATGTTTCAGAGATGGGACACAGAAACAAGAAGTCACAATTGGAAGTTAAAGACTCAGATGAATCATAGTGATGTTAAGAAGTATTTATCCAGTCATAGAGTTGTCAAGAAGCGGAATAGTCTGGAAAGTGATGTAGTGGAGGCATGTACCATTCATAGTTTTAACACGAGGTTTGACAAAGCTCGTGGAGCAGCGAGAGAACCTAGTAACGACCAGTGAAGAGGCGGGACCATGAGCGGTGACTCGACTCTGCAACTACAATTAGGTGAGTACACAGACACAGAAACACACATACACACACACACACACACACACACACGGAAATATGCGATATATTAAAGAGGAAGGTTCACTACGTGCTTACAAAAGAGGATCTTTTATATGTATACAATTTGAAGGCCAAGCAAATAATTTGAGATAAGCCCAGTCTCAGTAAAGAAATTATAACTGGATGTTAAGAAGCAAACAGAAGAACCAGATGAGGTAACAACATGGGTTGAAATAAAAGTGTAAAGAACTGACTTATCACCTTCGGGAAATTTTTATGTTTTCACTTCAGGAATTAAAATTATCAAAGAAATGGAAGAGGGAAAATATTGTGCCAATAATTGTGACAAATTGTTGTAAAAATACTGGAAAAAGCCATTGAAGTTGATAAAACGTTTGAAGCAGAATAACCCACCGACGAAAAACATTTCGGCTAATTGGTTTGGAAATTCCTGTATTTCTAATCTTAGAAACCGATGTGACTGAGTGTAGACGCTGTTGAAGGAGAGAATGTGCAGGCAGAACATACTTATCTAGTTTTAAGGAAAGCGTTTGATAGAGTTCCCCATTACTGACTATTTTGAAACTACAGAATCTAGGAGGCCAAAAAAGTAAATTATTAAAATAGATGAAAGATTTTCTACTTGAGAAAAAACAAACATATATAAAAGAGGAAAATTGATATTCGGGTACATGTCACGAGTGTGGTGCCGCAAAGATCTGTTCTGGCCCCAGTTGTCTTTTTCATTTATATAAATGAGTTAATAGAGATAATGAAAAGCTTTACGATTATGTCTGCAAATGTTCCTGAAATATTAGGTACAATAAATATAAAGGCTGACTTGGATAAATTAGGCAAATGGAGAGACAAATGGATGTTGGAATGTTATATAGATATATGACATGTAAATGAAATGGCAGAGAGTGAAATAAGGCCTCATGAAGAATATAGAATATTCGACAATATACTGAAAGTATCAGACAGTGTGCGAGACTTAGATGCTATTAATAAAAAAAAGCTGTCACTGGAAGATCACATAAACGAAAGTTTGAAAAACTCATATGCTGCTCTAGTGAATGAATAAATAACCTTTAAATACATAAATGAAAAGAGGGTAAAAAAACCAGTTGTTCATAACATATTAAGTCAAAATAGCTACACAATGGTTACCCAGAGTTAAATATTTGAGGAAGAGAGGAGACATGATAACCACATATAAAGTCATAAAAAACAAGTAAGATAAGATAAAGAACTTATTTTCGAACATGCAATGGGGATAACAAAACTTGGCTGTAAACTGAGAAAAATGGAGTCTAAGGGATGCTAAAAAAAATTGTTCACAGAGTGGTAGATTTAAAGGAGGATGCAGTAAGTAATTCAACCATTAGAAACTTAAAAAAAATGCATGATAAACAAATTATTGAAGAGGGTACACTACGATCTCTTGTAGCTACAAGCAGCTAATTACACACACACATACAAAGGAGAAAAATAAAGGGCTAGGAAGAAGTGTGTCATATGATAGAAATGTCAGAATATATTTTCAAAATCTTCTCCAGATCCATTCAGACACTTTCCGGAAGAATTACTGAACATTTACAACAACGGTAGGCAGCAGACAGCGACTCCTACTAAACTTGCCTCAGTCTATATGAGCTCGTGAAAGGTGTTCGGCTGAAGACCTCACTTTGAGACTGGACTCCTGGCACGCTTGAAAGTGGTGAAGGGTACACCCTGGGAGAGATGAACCATAATAACGCCAGGGATAAAAGCAGCAGAAACATCGTCCAAGAATATATTCCCATCAGCCAAGCAATCCCGAAGTTGCTGAGAACGAGCCTCTGACCATAATCGAGGAAGAAAGAGGTAAGAGTGGTGAAGGTGCAGGCAATCCCAGGGGAAGTGACTGCTGCTACAGTGGTTCCCGCAAGGCACATGAGGTGAGGAATGGCCCACATGTCGAAGAAGATTTGCCCGAGGTTGAGGAAGGCCTCGATGACGAACTGATCATGGCGTAGCGGATGATTGCCATTAATAAAAGTAGTCCTCACCCAGATTCCGAGGAACCCCAGGAAGCGCAGGAGGACAGCATAGGTGAGAGCCTTTGCGATGAAACGTGCTTTAATCCCTAAGTTGACCTTACTAATGTACATGACGGTTACCATCAGGCACGTTACCCCCGCCACCGCTCGTCCAAAAGCAACAGTTGTAACCACCTAAGCTGGAGTGTCATGGTATACGCGGGTTAAAACTAGTAGGTCGCTAAAACAGGCAGCAACAGCACGGAAGACGACAATAATTATCATCATGAGCCAGTACAATGGTTGACACGTGAATTGTGACATTACAACCGGCTAATGGCCATAAGTTGCATTCCATCCTATGAAGTAATGCTCTGTCGAACTTTTCTATCATTGTACACCCCATTGAAATACCAGCAACAAACTATGAACACGACTGGAAACAAAAGGCGAATTGCGGTATTGAATAGGAGCGTGTTCACTATGTCTCCTCCTAACTTGCCGAAGAGCCACAAGTACCAGTAGTAGGCCAAGGTGGGAATTAAGCTCTTCTCACAGGCGATAATAGAGTAGAGTATTGTGACCTGGTAAGGGGAGTAGATCAGGAACACGAGAGAGGGAAAGGCGATCGTCCACACAAGGAGGCTCCCGGTACCAGAGAGGAGCCTTCCAGCCAGCAGCATCCAGACGGAGTACTGGTTTACTCCCAGCCCAAACACTAAGTCCCCGACCACTGCCGTCAACACTCCCATCACTCCCACGACATTAGGGCACTTCGGGTTTGCCTGCTTGACAAAAACCGTCAAGATGCCAAACAGGTGGGGGAAGTTGAAGGCGTGCTCTAAAGTGAAGCTAACGAGGGGATCGATCTTCACTCTAGACTTAAGGGCATCCTCGATGATGAAGAAGTCTGGGACGGTGATGCTGGTGAGCAGCATCACACTGACGAGCAAACAACCCACTTTCATACTTGTCATCACTTCAGCCAATAAACTGTAATATAAGATATAATTATAATGCTGATTCTGAATTATTATATTATGTGTTATACACTCAGATTTAATATTGGATTTTTTCTTACGTTATACCTTGGCAACTCTCGCATCATAACTGATTCATCAATGTTACAACCCCAGGTACAAATACAATAATTAACTAAAGTGGCATCGAACACTATTCTCCAACACCTGCTTTTATAGGAAAATGATTACTTTCTCTTCCAAATGCTCTAATTTCGTGTATTTGACAAGGAGGAATAACATCTTATAGGAGTGAGGAAAAACCAGTTATGAGTGTGGGGGAAGTTCGTGAGGCAGTGAGTAGAATGAAAGAGGGTAAAGCAGTGATAAAGATAGAAATGTTAAAGGCAGGTGGGGATATAGTTTTGGAGTGGTTAGTATTTTTATTTAATAAATGTATGAAAGAGGTTAAGGTACCTAGGGATTGGCAGAGAGCATGCATAGTGCCTTTGTATAAAGGCAAAGGGGACAAAAGAGTGTAAAAATTATAGGGGAATAAGTCTGTTGAGTATACCTCGTAAAGTGTATGGTAGAGTTATTATTGAAAGAATTAAGAGTAAGACGGATAGCACACGGGACGGTTAACAGAATTATCCAATGCCAATGGTATCGATGCTTGGATAGACATATTTCTTAATAAATTACTTAGACTATATAACAAGCATTGTCATATAAAAACTAAACAGATTACGAATAAACGGCTATGATGCCCATGGCTAACTAACATACTAAGATCCATTGATAAGAAACATCAAAATGAAAAGCAATATAGACAGGGCCTAATACACAAAGATATTATTAAACACTATGCATCAGTTCTCACCAAAGCAATACGAAAGGTCAAACAACTGTACTACTCCAGTAGATTCACCGAAACAGTCTCTCAGATTCTGGCACCTACAAACTGAAAAAAAATAGGGATATTGTCCTAACTAAAGCAAATGAAACACAACTACAGCCTACTGATACAGCTAACAAGATAAATGACTTCTTCCCAACCATAGGATCAAATCTCGCCAGTATAATCCCAGGTACCAACGCCCGAGCAAGTGATTACTTAGATGGGAATTTCCAAACCTCCTTCTATCTTGCACCTACCGAACCCACTGAAGTCACTACGATTATCAAGTCACTTAAGAATAAATCAGGAAACCTGTCTCAAGTCTCACCATTATTGTACAAGCGAGCGGCCCATGTCCTTTCGCCTGCTATTTCACTACTTTAAACAAATCACTAGAAACTAGCACTTTCCCGACACCCCTCAAGACAGCAATACACAAACGTGGAGACCCCACAGATGTTAATAACTACAAGCCAATATCAAACTTACCGTAGCTATCCAAAATCTTCAAGAAACTCGTGCACAAGAGATTATTTTTGTTTATTACAGTACAAAGCATACTCAACCCCTGCCAATTTGGATTTAGAAAAAATAAAAGCACAAACGATGCAATTGTAAAAATGTTGGACCTACTATACACAGCACTAGAAAATAAGGAAAATCCATTAGGACTCTTTATTGATCTAAGAAAAGCTTTTGACACAGTAGACCACGGCATCCTACTCCACAAACTTGACCATTATGGTATAAAAGGTCATGAACTTACATATTTCAAATTCTACCTTACTAACAGGTATCAGTACGTCTCCATTAAAGACACAAGCTCATCAATACGACCACTTGATACTGGAGTGCCACAGGGAAGTGTCCTTGGTCCCCTGCTCTTCCTCTTATACATCAAAGATCGTCCCAACATATCAACACCTGAAACCAATTCTCTTTGCTGACGACACGACTTATGTCATCTCCCACTCAAATCTTGGAGTGAGTGATGATGAAAGTTTTTCTTTTTCAGGCCACCCTGCCTTGTTGGGAAACGGCCAGTGTGTTAATAAAAAAAATAAGAAAGTATTGGTTTGGAAGTAGGGTAGTTGATGAGTGGAACAGTCTGCCCACTAGGGTGATTGAAGCTAAAATCTTGGGTAATTTCAAATTTAATTTGGACAAATACATGATTGAGAGGGGTTGGATTTGAGTGGGACTTGCACATTAGTAAATAGATTTATCAAAGCTTATTGCTTGGGTAGGGTTGAAAATGGGTAGGCCAAATATTCTGTTAGTGGGATGGATTGTCAAGGACCTGCGTGCCTCTCTCTCTCTCTCATGTATATCACTCCAATCCAGACAATCCAGAAGTATTTGATAGGGAGACGGGAATATGGCAGACTCTTCCATAGAGGTAAAGAAACGGCTAAAGAAAACTGTACGTCAACTAGCAGCATGTAACGAAGGGTTGAACGGGAAATATATGTGATCAAAGTGAAGTCAACCTTTGAGGCGAAGGGGGAACCTACCTTTGAGGTGAAGATGCTAGATGAGGCAGAGAGAAGGATTGTTGAGGAAGAAAGAGAAAAAATTGAGGAGGAATTCACTAAGTTTATGGAAAATATTCAAATAAGGAGAAAAAGAAACTGAGGATATTAAGAAAACAAGAAACATGTTCTGATAAGAGAAACACATGAAAATGAAAGAATTCTTAGATAGGAAGTGAAAAGGCTAATTAATATATGAGATGGTGATATTCAGTGGACAGGGAATGACAAAAAGAAACTACAGGAGAAGAACAACCAACATATTTTTAGTAGATCAAGAGGAGAGAATTCTTCTATCAAAATTAGCTGTTTGATGGAAGAATTGGGAGCAACGAGAGGAAAAAAAAAGAATCTGTGCTTTTTAAAGGGGGGGGGGAGCATATGGAGAGGGAACCACAAGGCCTTTACGAATTGTTTTTACAAAGACAATATTGAGTAGTGACAACTCCGGGATGTGTGGCTAAGGGGGGTTAAAGCCCCCTTCCCCACATGCATAAACGTTTTCTTTCATTTTTTTCAGTTACTAGCTAATTTTCACTATCAAGCTGACCAGTAATCACGAATGTACGTTGGTTTGAGAAATTTCACATACATATTGAAAAAAGTAAATTTATAAAGACGATTTTTTTTTTCAGCATCTTAGGATTTTTAAACCCACTAGATTGAAGTCCTGGTGTAAGCATTCCTCTCCCCCTTCCCCCCCACACACGCACACATACACACACACACACACACTAGACAAAAATTCTTGCTGCGCCACAAGTAACTAGAAATCTAGGATGAGGAAGAGATAAACTCTTAGGGGAAGATCGGAGAGACGAAGAAAGGAAAGAAAGAGACCTGGGAAAGGAAAATGTGACAAAAGAACAGTGGTTTCCAAACCAATGTTTGTGATCCGAATGAGGGAGACGAGGGTGCGTCTGAGGGTGCGTCTGAGGGTGCCTCCGAGGGTAGCGGGACTGTCTAAAAATATACATTACATTCTTATAAGAGAATTACTTCACAATATGAAGGATTATTGAAATAGTAAGTGAAATGGAATAGTTGTGCATAAAATAAGTTCCATATATGCTTGATATAATAATACCTATTTTCCTTCAGGTTCAATACTCGTGCTTTAAACAAGCAAGCTACGAACCTCTTGTTAAATTACATTCTTTTCTTAAGGCGAATGTATAGAAGGCGCTGTAACTGTGGCATTATGAGCTTAATTATCGAATGTACTGTTTTTTTATTTTTTTATTGTATTCTGTTGCTGAAACTTTAGTCTTCTGAATCATTCTAGAAAAAAAATATATAAAAAAAAAGTAGATTTTCACAGACTTCTACAGTTTACAGTGATTTGTTTACATGAGATTGAGATCTTGTTTCTATAACAAAATTAGGTATTTCCTGCATCTTACTTGTCTCTATTTACGTTCGACTTGTAATGCACGTTACTGTGTGTCGGGTCGAATAATATAATAATTAATAATGAATGATGTTCCTTAAGAATATTGTAATTTATAACTGTTTTCATTCTAGTCCTGGTCTTAACTGGTAAAATGATTCACCGCACAATACTAGTGCAATATAACGCGAGGCCTGGTCACAGACCGGGCCGCGTGGGCGTTGACCCCCGAAACCCTCTCCAGGTATACTCCAGGTAAGCCAAAGCTGGTGAAGTATGGCTTCAAAGAGATATGAAGACGATCTCAGGATGTCCGTCGTCAGTGTCGTCGTCAGTGTCGTCGTCAGTGTCGTCGTCAGTGTCGTCGTCAGTGTCGTCGTCAGTGTCGTCGTCAGTGTCGTCGTCAGTGTCGTCGTCAGTGTCGTCGTCAGTGTTTAGAAGTTCTCTTCCTCGAATCTATGAAGTGTCATTCGAATCCATTTGATCCAAACCTTGTCGAAGAACCACCCAGTTAATGGAACAATAATAAGGAAGAACCACCCAGTTAATGGAACAATATTAAGGAAGAACCACCCAGTTAATGGAACAATATTAAGGAAGAACCACCCAGTTAATGGAACAATAATAAGGAAGAACCACCCAGTTAATGGAACAATAATAAGGAAGAACAGGTAACACAAAGTTCGTTTGATGCTCTTCGAATTTAGCCTTTTTTTCCTCTGTAAAAAAAAAAAAACTTCTACATCCTTTGAAGTGGTGTGGTATATTGCAAGATGTAAAATGCCTCATAACATCGGAGAGGAGCTGGTAAAGGCAGCAAGAGTCGCAATAGTGAAAATCATTTACGGTGTTGCAAAGAAGATTAAATCGGTAACTTTCTGACATTAAAATCAAATATTTAATTGTCCTCATTTAGGATGATATTTTGACCTCTTAATTGTTGCACTGAAAAAAAAAATCAGGAAATCTTTTCTTTAGGATGAATCAGTAGACATTGCAAGGAATAATCAACTTATATTTTTTCGTAAAGTTCAGAGGAGAAGACGACACTCTGGTCTGTGAAGGTTGTCGCCAATCTTCTCAGGAAAAGAATAATAAAAAAGACTAATAACAAGAAAAATAAACACTATTTTAATAGAATGCAATTGAAATAATAAATACGAAAATATTAGAATAAACCTATATTAAGAAAAATGAAAACAAAAAAAAGATGTATATGATTCAGAGCTAAATATGTACAGCTGTGGACGTATCACTGAAGCAATGAATCTTAAGAGAGAACTCCGTGGTGGTGGTGGTGGTGGTGGTGGTAGTAGTGTTGTTGTTGCCTCTAGTTTTACCACAAATCTAACAGTCTTCCAAACTGTTACAATGTCACAGATGATGTCAGGGACTCAGTTGAAAGTTGTCCCCTAGTGACGTCCAGTTGCCTGATGTTTATTACGTGTGTACTACAGGTGAAGTGCAGAAATAGTGGTGAAACTCTGTTTCTCAATAGTTGAGTACGCCCCCACTCAGCCTTGAATCCGATGATCCGAGCGGACACAGAGGACTGTGAAGGAAACCACAATAATTACTCACCACTCTAGCATTAATTTACATAGTAGGCATAAGGCCTTTAAAAGAAATGGCGAACTGTAATAATTTACTCTACCGAACCAAGGCAGGACATAGCAGAAGTGAAAAGTTTTAAACATGAGTGAAGCTCCAAAAATAATAATGAAGATACGAGAAGTACTTACAGTGGGATCGAGCGTGGCCAGTCAAGTGATCTCAACCGGCAGCCGAAGCCCAGCATTACACCTCTCACCGGGTAAAAAAGGGGGAGGGGGGGTATAGCAGCAGCGAGACACTCACCCCACCTTAACCAGCAAACTACCACTCAACCATCACTCTACATACCTTCATACTTTCATCACTCATATCTATGGACTTTTCCCTCACATGGTCTAATTTCTTTTCTGTAATGCCCTGTCAAGTACCATCGCTGGAGAATACATCTTTAATATGATGATCTGTTTGACTGTGTGCACTAACTGAGCTCCATCTATGACAAAGTCGTTTGGGTCTTGCAGAAGATCCTGATATAATAATTCATCGTTTCTTACACCAGGAGAAACCTTGTCACCCAACGTTTGTATCAGGATCTTTTTTTTTTTTTTAATTCTCAATGATGGTATCTAAAAACTTGAATTTACCAAGGCCGGGTATCAAAAACATATTTTGCATAAAATGTGTGAAGTTGCGACCTAACATCACCAGGTCTTACTGTCATTCTGATACTCGTTGCTCTCTCTCTCTCTCGAGAAGGTTCTCCGAAGAATTATTGCACTAAAAGCAGATACTGAAGACTTATAACTGACAAAAAAAAAAAAAAAAACCTGCACTGGCAGACGGCTTGGAGGGCAAAGATTGCTTATTTGGGTGACGCTTTCTTGCACCTGAATAAAGTTCCTTCAGACATGTAGGGCCGTAATCCTACCATGGTGGACATAAGTGAAAATAATGCCTCAGTCAAGATAAAACTTACTCTTTGAAGAGGAAAGCTGGCTAAAGAAAAAACAGCTTCCTTTTCAGAACTGAGTAAGTCTGTGCTGGAAGATGCGACACAAATATCCCTTGTTGAGGTCAAAAATATTTTTGACGTCAAGGGAAGACCCTTTAGATAGAAATGGATTAATATTTTCCAGAAAACGTCGACGTCTACAGCATAGTTGGATAAAGCATATGTGCAGGCAAACGTCAGTGAAGTCGGGAGAAATATTCCAGAATTTCTAAAAGCACTTATTGAACTCCTGGAAAATAAGTACTGAGGAAATGTCTTGAAAAGTGTTCGTATTAGAATTTTTTGACCTAACTTAATGATAAGCCAATTCCGAACCAGGAATGTGGCTTTATCAGTACATTACTAAAGGCTAAAGAATGTTAAGCACAGGCAGCAAGACGTGGGCTTATGGAGTCACAGGAGTTGAAGATATCGTCAATGTTAGGCGGGATTTTCCAGTGGAAGTAGGTCATGCTCCAGCGGTAACAGGTACTTGTGAAGATATCCTCTGTACCAAAATTCCATAATGTTACAGTGTCTGACAAGGTGTATATCAGTAGAACAAAGTACCGAACATAGTATAGAAGACTGAAGAGGTAGAATATGAGGTAATCAGTCCCTCAGCCTATCAGCTGGCCCACCTCTAGAACATAACTTAATTCCACTGCGAAATCCCGTCTTCAATACCTTCAACTTTTCTGACTCAGTAAATGAACCCGTCTTGCTGCCGGTGTTTCAGAGTCATAAAGACTACCATACTGAACACCTGCTCCTAGGCTGAGGGACTGATAACCTCATATTCCACTTCTTCAGTCTTCTGTATTGTACTGATAAAGCCACTGGATGGCGAAACGTCTGCAGAATCTAGATACCCAGAGGTGTCTAATTCATCATCATGTCTGTATTATATGTCATTAATATTCACAATATGGAGATAAAATCTCACAATTTTAAAAGTATTTTATTGCCACTAAAATATTCGTCATTATTAGGATTCAGTGTCTTCAAAAACAATTCATTCATTCATCTTATTATTAGCAATGACGTGTTTTACCACATCCTGTAGTATTTGCATGGAGGTGTCTATGGAAGGCTGGATGTATGGTATTCTCTAAGATATAGTGTTCCAGTGTATGGCACTGTCTCTGTCCACACATTTGCGTTTGATGTCATTGGCGCGTCTTTATACAAACTGTACTGGAAGAAATACTTATTCCCAAGCTCTAGTCAAGCACCAACAACTTCTGCCAATCTACTCATTTTGTTACTTCCTTGACACATTCTATCTGCAAGTTCCTATCCGTACTGTTCTACTTTCTTTGAATTCGTTTACTATTTCTTTTCTGATTTTTCTAAACTTCTTTTTGAGAATCCAAAACTATGTTCGACGATCTCTCTTTTTTAACGCATGTTTAGCTATGTTATGAATTTTGTCATGCTCCTGGAGGCCTATGTGAGGGGTAAACCAATTAAGCTTAGCTCTAATTCTTATAATTTGAAGCCATAGTTTCCACAAGCTTGAGAACAAGAACTATGCCAAACACTTCGATCTGTAACGTGAAAGCTCAGTTGTTGGCTGCAACAAGGGCTAGAGCTATCATTCTTGTGGTTGTTTTGCATGTTATCACTCGTTTGTGATTACTGCATCATGAATACCACTCGCCAACTCTTATCTCAGTTCTCTAGATGCTTTTCCCACTCTTTTGTTGTTACTTCTCCAAATCGCTTCTATACAACAAACTTTCATCGACTCCGTTTGATCAGCTTCTCAGGTTATTCATATTTTTAAGAATACTGATTTGCTAAGGCTTTAAAGAAAAATGTTTTTTTATCGAAACGAGACAAACCAAACAAAGATGATTTACTTGACTACCTGAATAGGGAGGTGAGAAAAATGAGACCTAAAACTGAAGGCTACCATGCTAAAAAAACATAACAATATTATAGCACAAAGTGATTGGTCTCAGCATGCTAACCCGTATTTTGTCAGTAACGTGACGAGTGTTGAGCTTTCCCGAGACCAACAGACAACTCTAGGATATGGGTTAAGTTTTGCGCCTACCTTTGGGGACACTAACTACTACGTGGCTCTTGCTATGCCCTTTTGCAATTTGGAAAAACGAGAAATCGCTCATCATTTGCAAAGACATGGTGTATGTAGCTATGTTCACAGTAGTTGACCCGAATTGTCCTCAACGATTTGTTAAGTTATACCATGACCTAAGAAAGGACCCTGGACGCTACCTCACGAAAGAGACAAAATGAATGAGGTAGAGATTTTGGACAAACTGGACTATAGTGGAAAATTAATTTATTAGAGGATAAACTTAAGCTCCCCTAGATAAGAACCCACTACACCAAGTTAACAGTATTTTTTAAAAACAACTTAAAACATCACTTAAAGGTAATGAGGAATTAATTAAAAATTGTCAGTTAGATCTGAGACACTCCCATATATGAATGACTTGATTAAGACTCATTAACCCGGATTTCCAGCGAGACCCATTACCAGTTCCGTGGGATCCGCTGCATATAACTTGTCCAAATGGTTTGTCAAAGTGTTAACACCAATGTTAGATAACATCTCGGAAGCCCACATGAAAAAATAATGTAGACCTCACTGATAAATTGAAGAATCTGAATACTATGTCGAATGACTTTACACTGGTAAGTTTTGACGTTACTGCGTTGTTCACTCGAGTCCCAGTATCTGACCTGTTATCTTATTGGAAGATGTTGTTCGCCAAGAATATTGTTATTGACCTGATCAAGTTGTGTGTACTTGATTGTAAGTTCGTGTTTGAGGGGAAAATATTATACACAAAAGCGTAGAATGGCTATTAGAAATACCTTCTCTCCTGTTTTGAGTAATCTTTATATGGAGTTTTTTAGTACTAAACTGCTGAAAGATATCCTGCCTAACGAAGCCAGGTGGTTCAGGTACGTGGATAACATTTTTTGCTTGTGGCCGATTTCTTTGGACCTGAAAACCCTTTTACCGAGATTCAACTCACTTGCCCCGTCTGTTAAATTCACAGTGGAAAAAGAAGTAGACTGTACTCTTCACTTCTTACATGTCTTGATCCACCATGTGGATAATAATTTCAAGTTAACATTATATAGTAAGAGCAATAACGTTTGTTCCTATACCCAGGTGAGACTCTGCGAATCACATCAGTCCCAGCACTTTAGTTAGGTGAGCCGGCCTCAACCTCGGCCTCAACCTCGGCCTCAACCTCGGCCTCAACCTCAACCTGGTGAGGACCTAAGAACTTTTACTCCAACGTATTTCATTTAACACGTCTTCTCTGAAATAATTTTTAAATCGATTTTCAGCTCGTGCTTCTATTTCTTCCAGAATGTCTAGAAAACTTTGGAGTTCACTTGGTCATTGCTATTGGAGAAACTTTAAACATGGATTCTTTCATAGCCTTTCCTTGCTCGCTCTTGACTTTCCTTGCTCGCTCTTGACTCTCTTTGCTCGCTCTTTACTCTACTTGCTCGCTCTTGCCTCTCCTGTCTCACGTCTTTACTTTAGATGTATTTTCAGCCATTCGTTCCTGTTTTTCTGTTTTTCCTCTATTTCTTCGATCTGCATAAGTGTTTATTCACGAACAGGAAGGACTACGAACAGGAAGGACTACGAACAGGAAGGACTACGAACAGGAAGTGCTACGAACAGGAAGTGCTACGAACAGGAAGTGCTACGAACAGGAAGTGCTACGAACAGGAAGTGCTACGAACAGGAAGTGCTACGAACAGGAAGTGCTACGAACAGGAAGTGCTACGAACAGGAAGAGCTACGAACAGGAAGTGCTACGAACAGGAAGAGCTACGAACAGGAAGAGCTACGAACAGGAAGTGCTACGAACAGGAAGTGCTACGAACAGGAAGAGCTACGAACAGGAAGTGCTACGAACAGGAAGAGCTAGAACAGGAAGAGCTACGAACAGGAAGTGCTACGAACAGGAAGTGCTACGAACAGGAAGAGCTACGAACAGGAAGGACTACGAACAGGAAGAGCTACGAACAGGAAGGACTACGAACAGGAAGGACTACGAACAGGAAGGACTACGAACAGGAAGGACTACGAACAGGAAGGACTACGAACAGGAAGAGCTACGAACAGGAAGTGCTACGAACACACTGGTACTTCCAGCTAAGATATCTTGAAGTGGTGAAAAGACTATATAATTTATGTTACGAATGGAAAGGAAAAGTGAGAAAGTACAAATGATTTTCACATATATTAAATGATATGAGAAGGTATATAAGGAGAATTAATTTGAAGTGAGGGACCAGATTAAAGAGGGAAACAAAAATTGAGTGCATAAATTAGTCACAAGAACAAAGCCAGAATTTTCTTCAGTTTGAATCTTCGAGGAATTACACTACAGCAATGTTATTCAAATTTTATAGAAAAATTAAATATCTTGAGTTAGCTAAATTAATGTGGAAATATCGCTAAAATAATTGTCTTTTCAGCTTTACTTGGTACACAAAAACAATAACGTACACGATAAGATGAGTGGTACTCATTTGTGTCTGACCCTCAGGCACTCTTCTCTAGACTAAAGCAAACCTAAAAGTGAAGAAAATATATTTAATTAGTTTTAACAGTGATAAGCGTTTATTTTTTTTTTTTTTTTTTGAGCATTAATATGTTTACATGAGACTAACCTAGAGGTGAGATGACTAGATGTCAACCCGTGATGAACATGTCTGTAGAATTACACACACGCGCACACACACACATGACGGACGGACGACATGACGGAAGGAATAGCCTCCGAAATGTCCCTGTTTGCAGATGATGTGAATTTGATGAGAAGAATCCAATCGGACGAGGACCAGGTAGAACTACAAAGGGATCTGGACAGTCTGCAGGACTGGTCCAGAAATTGGCTCCTGGAGTTCAACCCTAGCAAGTGCAAAGTCATGAAGATTGGGGAGGGGCAAAGAAGACCGCAGACGGAGTACAGTCTAGAGGACCAGAGACTACAAACCTCACTCAAGGAAAAAGATCTTGGGGTGAGTATAACACCAAGCACATCTCCTGAGGCGCACATCAACCAAATAACTGCTGCAGCATACGGGCGCCTAGCAAACCTAAGAACAGCATTTCGACATCTTAATAAGGAATCGTTCAGAACCCTGTACAATGTGTACGTTAGGCCCATACTGGAGTACACAGCACCTGTTTGGAACCCACACCTAGCCAAGCACATAAAGAAACTAGAGAAAGTGCAAAGGTTTGCAACAAGACTACTCCCGGAGCTAAGGGGTATGTCCTACTAGGAGAGGTTAAGGGAAATCGACCTGACGACACTAGAAGACAAGAGAGAAAGGAGGGACATGATAACGACATATAAAATACTGAGAGGAATTGACAAGGTGGACAAAATGTTCCAGAGATGGGACACAGCAACAAGGGGACACAGTTGGAAGTTGAAGACTCAGATGAATCACAGGGATGGTAGGAAGTATTTCTTCAGTCACAGAGTGGTCAGGAAGTGGAATAGCTTGGGAAGTGATGTAGTGGAGGCAGGATCCATTCATAGCTTCAAAAAGAGGTATGATAAGGCTCATGGCGAAGGGAGAGTGACCTAGTAGCGGCCAGTGAAGAGGCGGGGCAAGGAGCTATGAATCGACCCCTGCAACAACCACAACTAGGTGATTACACACACACACACACACACATAAGAATCCATGAGACGTCCCCAGACATCATAGCAGTCTCAAAAAACGAAACTCACTGAGACAATAACAGACGCAATCTTCCCACCGGGATATCAGATCCTGAGGAAAGATAGAGGGAACAGAGGGGAAGGAGAGGTTGCACTGCTCATTAAAAACCGATGGGGATTTGAGGAAATGGAAGGAATGGACGAGATTGGAGAAAGAGATTACATAGTAGGTACAATTCAGTCTGGGGAACATAAGGTAGTCATTGCAGTGATCTATAACCCACCACAGAACTGCAGGAGGCCAAGAGAGCAACAGAGCAATGGTGGACACACTAGCTGAGGTGGCAAGAAGAGCTCACTCCAGCAGAACAAAGTTATGGGCGATTTCAACCACAGGGAGATCGATTGGGAAAACCTTGAGCCACACGGGGGTCCCGAAACATGGAGAGCCAAGATGATGGATGTGGTACTGGAAACCCTCATGCACCAACATGTTAGGGACACTACCAAAGAGAGAGGGGAGGATGAACCAGGAAGACTGTATCTTCGCGCCTGGCAAACCTAAAAATAGCATTCCGATACCTTAGTAAGGAATCGTTCAAGACACTGTACACCGTGTACGTCTGGTTCATACTGGAGTATGCAGCATCGGTTTGGAACCCATACCTTGTCAAGCGCGTCAAGAAATCAAAGAAAATGTAAAGGTTTGCGACAAGGTTAGTTCCAGAGCTAAGGGAAATGTCCTACGAAGAAAGGTAAAGGGAAATTGGCATGACGACACTGGAGGACAGGAGGGTTAGGGGAGACATGATAACGACATTTAAAATACTGCGGGGAATAAATAAGTTGGACATAGACAGAATATTCCAGAGATGGGACACAGAAACTAGCGGTCACAATTGGAAGTTATAGACTCAGACGAGTCAAAGGGATGTTAGGAAGTATTTCATCAGTCACAGAGTTGTCAGGAAGTGAAATAGTCTGGCAATTCAGGTAGTAGAGGCATGAAACATACAGAGCTTTAAGACGAGGTATGATAAAGCTCATGGAGCAGGGATAGAGAGGGCCTAGTAGCGATCAGTGAAAAGTCGGGTCTAGGAGCTGAGCCCCGACCCCTGCAACCACAAATAGGTGAGTAGAAATAGTAGGCGAGTACACACACACACACACACACACACACACACACACACACTACATGTGGAGAGGGAAAACGGTACCGAAAGAGACAAACCAGATTTTAAAAGAGGAAACTACACAGGCATGAGGAATTTCCTGCAGGAGGTTCAGTGGGAAAGGAAATGGACGGACATACAATAAATGAAATGATGGAATACGTAGGGGCAAAGTGCAAAGCAGAGGAACGGTTTATACCCAGAGGAAAAAGATTAAACGGGAAGGCCAGAAAGAGCCCCTAGTTTACCCAAAGGTGCAGGGAGGCAAAGACTCAGAGTGTCAGAGAATGGAAAAGGTACAGAAGGCAAAGAACCCAAGTAAACAAAGAGATTAGTAGTAGAGCTAGAAACGAGTATGCACAGGTACGGAGGGAGGCCCAGAAACAGTACGAAAATGACATAGCATCGAAAGTTAAGTCCGACCCGAAACTGATGTACAGTCACATCAGAAGGAAGACAACAATTAAAGACCAGGTGATAAGGCTGAGGAGAGAAGATGGGGAACTCACAAGTAACGATAAAGAGGTATGTGAGGAGCTCAACTTGAGGTTTAAGGAAGTATTCACAGTGAAGGAAGGAAGGCAGCTGGGTAGACAGGACGGGGTGCATCACCAACAAGGGATGTATCAAGTGCTAGAGGGCATACACACAACTGAGGAGGAGGTGAAGCAGTTACTCAGTGACCTTGATACCTCAAAGGCGATGGGTCCGGACAATATCTCCTGTGGGTTCTTCGGGAAAGAGCTGAGGTACTGAGTGTGCCATTTACCATAATATTCAACACATACCTTGAAACTGGGCAGATACCTGAGGTATGGAAGAAGGCCAACGTAGTCCCCATCTTTAAAAAAGGAGACAGAAAAGAGGCACTAAACTATAGACCGGTGTCACTTACATGTATAGTGTGCAAAGTCCTGGAGAAAATCATCAGGAAAAGAATGGTGGAGCACCTCGAGCTGAACAGGATAATAAACACCAGACAGCACGGATTCCGGGAAGGCAAATCCTGTGTAACAAACCTCCTAGAGTTCTATGATAAAGTAACAGAGGTAAGGCAAGAGAGAGAAGGGTGGGTTGATTGCATTTTCCTGGACTGCAGGAAGGTCTTCGACACAGTTCCTCACATGAGATTAGTAAAGAAGTTGGAAGAACAAGCATGTATAACAGGAAGGGCACTGGAATGGATCAGGGAATACCTCACAGGGAGGCAACAACGGGTCATGGTGCGTGATGAGGTATCACAGTAGGCGCCTGTGACGAGCGGCGTACCGCAGGGGTCAGTCCTAGGACCAGTGTTATTCTTGGTATATGTAAATGACATGACGGATGGGATAGACTCAGAAGAGTCTCTGTTCGAAGATGATGTGAAATTAATGAGGAGAATCACATCGGAGGAGGACCAAGCAGGACTTCAAACAGACCTGGACAAGCTTGACATCTGGTCTAGCAACTGGCTTCTCGAATTCAATCCCACCAAATGCAAAGTCATGAAGATCGGAGAAGGGCAAAGAAGACCGCTGACAGAGTACAGGCTAGGCGGACAAAGGCTACAAACCTCGGCAAAGGAGAAAGACCTTGGGGTGAGTATAACGCCAAGCATGTCTCCGGAGGCACACATCAACCAGATAACTGCGGCAGCATATGGACGACTGGCAAACCTAAGATTAGCGTTCCGTTACCTTAACAAGGAATCGTTCAAGACACTGTACACCGTGTACGTCAGGCCCATACTAGAATATGCAGCACCAGTCTGGAACCCACACCTGGTCAAGCACGTAAAGAAACTAGAGAAAGTGCAAAGGTTTGCGACAAGGTTAGTTCCACAACTCAGGGGTCTGTCCTATGAAGAAAGGTTGAGGGAAATAGGACTAACAACACTGGAGGAAAGAAGGGTCAGAGGAGACATGATAACGACATACAAAATACTGCGGGGAATCGACAAGGTAGACAGTGACAGGATGTTCCAGAGAGGGAACACAGAAACAAGGGGACACAACTGGAAGCTGCAGACTTAGATGAGTCAAAGGGATGTTAGGAAGCATTTCTTCAGCCACAGAGTAGTCAGGAAGTGGAATAGTCTAGAGAAAGATATAGTGGAGGCAGGAACCATACATAGTTTTAAGACGAGGTATGATAAAGCTCATGGAGCAGGGAGAGCAGAGACCCAGTAGCGGACAACGAAGAGGCGGGGCCAGGAGCTGAGTCTCGACCCCTGCAACCACAATTAAGTGAGTACAATTAGATGAGTACACACACTTGTACTCTGTGGATTAAAGTGTTTTGTGGACTACCCAAGGGTACTGCAGCGGTCAATAAGTGGGTCAGGAGTCAGTGAACAATCCCTGAAGCGATTTACAAGTTGCCCTGTGTCAGGTAAGTGTGGTGAGAGCAGCAATTTTATAAGCGAACTTGAAAGTGATAACTGTGTAAGACAGTGATGGCAGGCCTAGTGTGGTATAGGCGGTGTTGCCACATGTATCACCCAAGATACATAATAAAGTGAAATTAGTATGTAACTAGTGAAAGAAGCACAGTAAATAGGAGTAATATATATATATATATATATATATATATATATATATATATATATATATATATATATATATATATATATATATATATATATATATATATATATATATATATATATTATAACGACGAACAAGTGGTATTAATCAATAACAACACTGCGACTAGCCGAGGATTCAAACCCATGTCGTTTTGGCCCGCCTCATGGTGAGCAAAAAATACACATGATGCTCTAACCCATGGGACCACGCAATCCTAAAAGAACCAAGCACTCAGCAGAGCTATGTGTTTTAGTTTGGTGCGAGGACATACGGTGGTGTGGGTGCCTCGTTAAACTGTACGCTGAGGCCCTATATCAGACCACCATGGAGCCCAGAAAAAGATGAGGAGAATACCAGGAATAAACGAAGGGACTGAAGAAAATTAAAGAGCTAAGTTATACGCAGAGTCACTAACAGACTACAGTGGTTCCCAGAAAAAGCTGAGAAGGGGAATTAACAGACCACTGGGCACAGGAACATCAGATAGAGAAGACATTGGAGGAAGGAAAGCTGCGATGGAGGCAACTAAATCGATTCAGGGATGCAAAGGGAAATGCAGGGGAAGAATGAAAGGGAGAGATCAGTCTTTGAATATAGGCTCTAAGAAGATGAAGGGGAAACTTACGTAGCAAGAAGACAGGGGGAGAAGAAATTATTGAAAATATCATGAAAGCAACAGGAGAGAACGACATGACCCAGCTGACAAACTTTTGAGAATAGGGGGGTTTGCAAGAGGAAAAAACGGCTAGTCAAAGTGATTTTCAAGGCAGAATCGGCTCGAAACAGGATCCTGCAGGAGATTGCACGACTAAGGCACACATCGGCATGTTGGAGGGTGAACCTCGACCGCAACAGAATAGGAGAAGAAAGGCAGAAACTGAATGAGCAGGTACAAAGATGCAAGGAGGAAAGAGAGGCAAAGGAGATTGGCAGGAGAACCCAGACTCAGGAGGAAGATCAAATACAACCTCCCTCAGAACCACCTACAGAAGGCCCTTAACCCTAACAACCCCAATGCAACCAAACAATCCAACCCAAAATCCACACACCATACCCACTGCCCCCACATCCCTCATCACAAAATCCACCTTCACAGTAACCCCACATAGTTCCTCGCCAGGTCTCTCGCTTCCCAACCCCAACGTACTTCCCAGACCACAGTTTTAGAAAAGAAGTTGAAGGTTTGGTATATGAACGCGAATGGAATTACAAATGTAATGAGTGGCATGAAAGAACCATAGTACTCACAGAAACAGAACACACCGGGATGATAACAGATGCAGTCTTCCTACCCGGATATCAGATACTGAGGAAAGATAGAGGGAGCAGAGGGAAAGGAGGAGTTGCACTTCTCATTGAAAACCGGTGGGGATTTGAGGAAATGGAAGGAATGGATGGAATGGGCGAAAGGGACTACATAGTAGGAACAATTCAGTCTGGGGGCCCTAAGGTGGAAATTGCAGTGATGTATAACCCGCCACAGAACTGCAGGAAGCCAAAAGAATAATATGAAGAGTGCAACAGAGCAATAGTGGACACACTAGCTAAGGTAGCCAGAAGAGCTCACATGGGTAGAGCAATATTTTTAGTTATGGGTGATTTCAATCACAAGGTGATTGACTAGGAAAACCTGAAGCCACATGGAGGTCCTGAAACATGGAAAGCCAAGATGATGGATGTAGTACTGGAAAACCTCTGCATCAACATGTTAGGAACACTACCAGAGAGAGGGAGGTGAGGATGAACCGGCAAGACTAGACTTCTTATTCACCTTGAAGAGTATTAAATCGGACGAGGATCAGGCAGGACTACAAAGGGACCTGGACAGGCTGCAAGCCTGGTACAGAAACTGGCTTCTGGAATTTAACCCTACCAAATGCAAAGTCATGAAGATCGGGGAGGGGCAAAGAAGACTGCAGACAGAGTATAGGCTAGGCGGCCAAAGACTGCAAACCTCACTCTAAGAAAAGGATGTTGGTGTGAGAATAATACCTAGCACATCTCCTGAGGCGCACATCATCCACATAACTGCTGCAGCATATGGGTTCATGGGAAACCTAAGAATAACGTTGCGACACCTCAGTAAGGAATCGTTTAAGACTGTACACCGTGTACGTCAGGCCTATATTGGAGTATGCAGCACCAGTTTGGAACCCACACCTGGTTAAGCACTTCGAGAAATTAGAGAAAGTGCAAAGGTTTGCAACAAGACTAGTCCCGGAGCTAAGGGGAATTTCCTACGAAGAAGGTTAAGGGAAATCGGCCTGACGACACTGGAAGACAGGAGGGTTAGGGAAGACCCTATGTCTAGCCCTTATACAATGTCATATGGACTACGCTTGCTCTTCATGGTACTCTGCCTTGACAAAAAAACTGAAAGATAAACTGCAAATCACCCATAACAAAATGGTAAGATTCATCCTGGACCTGGGTCCAAGAGAGCATGTAGGCCAGGATGAATTACAACAATTGGATGTGCTGAATATTGAAGACAGAGTAAAACAACTTAAGTTGAATGAACTTTATAAAATTGCTCACAAACCGTGTCCAGAATATCTTGCTGCCAATTTGGTCAAGGCTGAGAACCAAAGCAGTCATAGTACTAGGGGGAGAGAGCACAACTTTGTAGTACCCACAGTCAGTGGCCAAACTTCAAACACCTTTTATTGTACAGCAATAAAGGAATGGAACAGACTGCCTGCACATGTCAAAGCCAGTCATAGCATGAGCCAGTCCAAGAAGAAAGCCAAAAGGTACCTAATGAATGTAGCGACAGAAAGGGAGGAGAATGATTTTTTATTTTTTTAGCTAACATTTATGTAAATGTAAATAACTATTTTTACCTTATTCCTAGTATATATCCTTTATAGTATAATAACATATATCTCCTACAGTGTATAATATTAAGGTATTAAATGGACCCCAATGGAAATAAGTCACTCTGTCTGACGTTTTTGGGTTATCCTGGGTTTTCTACACATATGCTGCTACGTATGATAATCTATGTAACTGTATTTGTGTATACCTGAATAAACTTACTTACTTACTTAACAGCAAATAAAATACTGCGAGGAATTGATAAGGTGGACAGAGACAGGATCTTCCAGAGATGGGACACAGAAACTAGGGGTCACAATTGGAAGTTGAAGATTCAGATGAGTCAAAGGGATGTTAGAAAGTATTTCTTCAGTTATAGAGTTATCAGGAAGTGGAATAGTCTGAAAGTGATGTAGTGGAGACAGGAACCATACATAGTTTTAAGACGAGGTTTGATAAAGCTCATGGAGCAGGGAGAGAGAGAGAATATAGTAGTGACCAGTGAAGAGGCGGGGCCAGGTGGTATGACTTGACCCCTGCAACCACAAATATGTGAGTACACACACACACACACACAGCAACAGTATGGAACCCACACCTGGTCAAGCACGCCAAGAAATTAGAGAAAGTGCAAAGGTTTGCAACAAGTTTAGTCCCGGAGTTGAGGGGTTTGTCCTACAAGGAGAGGTTAAAGGAAATACACCTGATGACACTGAAGGACAGGAAAGATGGGGAGACATGATAATGACATATAAAATACTGAGTGCAAAGTCATGAAAATTGGGGAAGGTCAAAGAATACCACAGACAAAGTACAGGCTAGAGTTTCCAAAGTCTGCAAATTTCACTCATAAAAAAAAAAGATCTTGGGGTAAGTATAATACCGAGCACATCTCCTGAGGCGCACATCAACCAGATAACTGCTGCAGTATATGGGCGCCTGGCAAACGTAAGAATAGCATTTCAAGACTGTACACCGTGTACGTCAGGTCCATTTTGGATTATGAAGCACCAGTATGGAACCCACACCTGGTCAGCCACGTCAGGAAATTAGAGAAAGTGCAAGTTTTGCAGCAAGACTAGACTCGGAGCTAATATGTATGTTTCACGAGGAAAGGTTAGAGGAAATCGACCTAACGACACTGGAGGACAGGAACCATAGAGGGTACATGATAATGAGGTATAAAATACACACACATATATACACACACACACATACACACACACACGCATTCAAACACACTTAAACTACCACACTTGCAGTTAGCTTCCCAACCATCCCCCCAAAAATGGCAGGATGAAGAGGCAAGTGTACTGGGGATGGCTTGGATGATATGGAAACATGGGAAGAAAGGATCAAGAGCACAGTAAAATGGAAGTAGGAAAAAACTATGCGAGTTTTACAACTCAATAGAGGAGAAGATATCTACAGAGATCAAGAAGTACGAGTTATGAGTTGTTGCTGAGGCTAAGGTACAGAGCCTGGTGGATGTGCAGGAACATCAGCACACAGTGATAGGACCGGAGATGAGGGAGTAAAGAAACTGCTTGAGGAAATGATATCAAGCCACAGGAACGTCTGTGAGACGATAAGGGAAACAACCAAGGAGATACCTAAATTGGACATGTAGTTATGGAGGGAAGTGTAATGGGAAGAGGCGATGGAGAGATCGCTTATTATTCATGGGATACATGAGGCAGAAATGAAGACCTATGTCGAGAGAAGACAGGGAGGTAAAGGAGATTGAGAGCATCATTGCGGTTGCAGAAGAGGACGTGAACAAACTGACAAATTTTCAGAAACTTGGGAGGTGATCAAGGGAAACGAACCACCCAATCCAATTGACATTCAAGACCACACAATCCAATTGACATTCAAACTGGCAACAAGAGATACAATATTTTATTTTTTAAGTGTAGAGTAGTATGATGGGTGGCCCGATGGCCTGGTGGCCAGAGCTCTCGCTTCACACACGGAGGGCCCGGATTCGATTCCCGGCGGGTGGAAACATTTCGACGTGTTTCCTTACACTTGTTGTCATGTTCACCTAGCAGCAAATAGGTACCTGGGTTGTTAGTCGACTGGTGTGGGTCGCATCCTGGGGGACAAGATTAAAGACCCGAATGGAAATAAGACAGACAGTCCTCGATGACGCACTGACTTTCTTGGGTTATCCTGGGTGGCTAACCCTCCGGGGTTAAAAATCCAAAGAAAATCTTATCTTATCTTATGATAGATGAACCGACTGGTGTCAATCTCCCTTAGTCTCAAGTCAATGAAGTTCAGTCGAAGGTCATTTCGTAGAGGTGGTAGAGGCTGAGGGGGTTCAGTGAATGCTTGTATTTGGTGGTCCTCCCGAGTCTGGGCTTCCCTACCTGTCGATGCTTGCTTTGTCTCTACATCCTGTCCCTTGTGTGCTTGTACCCTCTCTCTCAGTGTGTGTGTGTGTGTACTCACCTAATTGTACTCACCTAATTGTGGTTGCAGGGGTCGAGACTCAGCTCCTGGCCCCGCCTCTTCGCTGTCCGCTACTGGGTCTCTGCTCTCCCTGCTCCATGAGCTCTATCATACCTCGTCTTAAAACTATGTATGGTTCCTGCCTCCACTATATCTTTCTCTAGACTATTCCACTTCCTGACTACTCTGTGGCTGAAGAAATGCTTCCTAACATCCCTTTGATTCATCTGAGTCTTCAGCTTCCAGTTGTGTCCCCTTGTTTCTGTGTTCCCTCTCTGGAACATCCTGTCCCTGTCTACCTTGTCGATTCCCCGCAGTATTTTGTGTGTGTGTGTGTGTGTGTGTGTGTGTGTGTGTGTGGTGTGTGTGTGTGTTGTGTTGTGTGTGTGTGTGTGTTGTGTGTGTGCGTTGTGTGTGCGTGTGTGTGTGTGCGTCGTTGTGCGTGGTGTGTGTGTGTGTGTGCTGCGCGCTCACCTATGTACTTACCTAATTGTGGTTGCAGGGGTCGAGACTCAGCTCTCCTCCGCCTCTTCTGTCTGCTACTGGGTCCTGCTCTCCAGAGCAGACAGCGAAGGCCCAGGACTGGATGTTCTTATGAGGAGAGGTTAAGGGAAATCGACCTAACGACACTGGAGAACAGGAGAGATAGGGGACATGATGTGTGTGTGTGTGTGTGTGTGTGTGTGTATGTGTGTGTATGTCTATGTGTGTGTATGTGTATATGTGTACTCACCTAGTTGTGGTTGCAGGGGTCGATCCATAGCTCCTGGCCCAGCCTCTTCACTGGCCGTTACTGAGTCACGCTCCCTGCTCCATGAGCTTTATCATACCTCTCCTTAAAGCTATGTATGGAACCTTCCTCCACTACATCGCTTCCCAAGCTATTCCACTTCCCGACCACTCTATAACTGAAGAAATACTTCCTAACATCCCTGTGATTCATTTGAGTCTTCAACTTCCAACTGTGTCCCCTTGTTGCTGTGTCCCATCTCTGGAACATTCTGTCTCTGTCCACCTTGTCTATTCCTCTCAGTATCTTATATGTCGTTATCATGTCCCCCTATCTCTCCTGTTCTCCAGTGTCGTTAGGTCGATTTCCCTTAACCTCTCCTCATAGAACATACTCCTTAGCTCCGGGACTAGTCTTGTTGCAAACCTTTGCACTTTCTCTAGCTTCTTTACGTGCTTTGCTAGGTGTGGGTTCCAAACTGGTGCTGCATACTTTAATATGGGCCTAACGCACACAGTGTACAGGGTCCTGAACGATTCCTTAAGATGTCGGAATGCTGTTCTTAGGTTTGCTAGGCGCCCATATGCTACAGCAGTTATTTGGTTGATGTGCGCCTCGGGAGATGTGCCTGGTGTTATACTCACCCCAAGATCTTTTTCCTTGATTGAGGTTTGTAGTCTCTGGCCCCATAGACTGTGCTCCGTCTGCGGTCTTATTTGCCCTTCCCCAATCTTCATAACTTTGCTCTTGGTGGGGTTGAATTCCAGGAGCCAATTGCTGGACCAGGCTTGCAGCCTGTCCAGATCCCTTTGTAGTTCTGCCTGTCGCAGCCTCCACAGGGTATAGTGTAAACCCCTGCGTTGACTGGTTCATGGTGCTTGGATTTTGTCCTGGTTAGATCCTTTATAGAAAGATACTAAGACCAAAAGAGGCATCATTATCGGATTTTTCCTAAGAGCTTACCGAATTTGCAGTCCTGAGTTTCTTGACGAGGAATGTACATACATTCACCAAACCTTCACAAATTTACATTTTCCTTCATTTTTCATCAAAGATTGCAAGAAGAGAGCTCTTCAGATCATTAATTCTCCACGCACGAACACCACTCCAAACAAAGTTATAATTCTTCCCAACAGCCAGGTTGCATCGAACATTTCTAAGGTACTTCCTAAATCTAACACCAGAGTCGCCATCGCTTCCAGCCTTTCTATAAAGGATCTAACCAGGACAAAATCCAAGCACCATGAACCAGTCAACACTATACCCTGTGGAGGTTGCGACAGGATTTATGTAGGAGAAACGGCAAGAAACCTCGAAACACGCCTCAAAGAACACATTAATGCATGTAGGAACGATAACCTGAACAACGCCTGCGTACAACACCGAAATTCCACCAATCATCTCATGAAATTCAAAGACCCGATTAGTAATCAAAGAAACTGATTTCCGCAGACGCAAGTGCCTTGAATCAGCACTTATCGCTGTTTCTAACACAATTAAACAAAACAAAGGCAGCTTCACCATCTCTGAAGTCTTGGCAAGAATCCTCCTGAAAACAGTAAACCCTACCATCACATAGCCTCTCCTGCTAATACCACACATGCGCTTCGCAGGTGTGTAACATTGCTACAGGCGTTCTCTTTTCCAATCTCCTACAAAAATATTTGTCTAACCTGTTTTAATACTACCCAAGTAATTGTTTTTATCACCTTTTACTCATGTGCAAGTTGATTGTTCTACCTTATTGTATTACTACTACTACTACAACTTATATCACTACTACTTCTTCCACCACTAGTATTACACCTCACTTTGAGCCTATATATACCCTCTGTGTCCATGTATTGCTTGTAACGGCTTGAAATAGCTCCTGAAGAGCGAAACGTTGCCACAATAAAATGTCACATTAGTTGCATTTGTGTAGTTTTACTTAACATATTGTCAGTAATTCTACCAATATTAATACAATCAGTGTTTTACACCGAAAGTTTCACAACCATTTAATCAACTACAGAGACGCAAGACTCATCGGCAGGAAAGAAGACACTCCGAGTTGAATGATCTTGGAATCATCAGTCATCTGTATATCCAAGTTTCAACCAAGACAACAACGATTTTTACAACATAGCTGAACCCTTTTCGAAGAAACTTCATCACTATCCAGCATAGCAACAAACCTACTTGCCCATCTCAGGCTGTATTGCGACCCCAGAATGGGCCCCAATGTATATATGTAAATTTATAATGTATATTTCCATTTTCTATAATTTTATATTGCTGATATTCGCGATAATAGCTAAATCGTTAATATCGTGCTTTATACTATTATTGGACTTATATATGACTTAGCTTTTATTTGAGTAGGATGTAACATTATATATTGTACTCATGTTTGTAGTAGCTGCCTTGGAGTTGGCAAACTACCGTTTATGACACTAAGCTAGTTATACTGCCGGTGTCTAGTTGCTGGGAGGGAGTCACGTGATTCCACCTGAGGTGGGTGACTGCTGCTCCTTCCTCGAGAGCACTATGCAGCTGGACATCGTAGAGTCAACACCTCTCTCCTGTCTCTGCTTGTTTTCTCGCCTTTTAGACTCTGTTTGGGTAGAGTATGTATTCGGTGGTGAGACGAAACATACTTCTCAGGACTCTGTGTAACTCTGTTCACAGAGGATAGACTAGACTGATTTTCGACGTTTTTCTGGGTTGTGTCACATTGACAGCTCCTGACCTAATTCGATAAGGCATCTGTGCACCCCCACAGTTTGGGATTGTTTATGCTGAACCTAGCTTCAGTAGAAAGGGAGTTTTGTGACTGTTTTAAAGGATCTATTGATGGTCCCCAGTTAGGGTCGTTTTTCTATCTCCTGGTTCCTGACGCTGTGTTGCTGTTGCTTGTTATATTGCTGTTCTGCGAATTGGTCATTTTACTGGTCAATCAAACTGTTCTGATTGTCAGTTTGTTAGAGAAGTTAACTTATGAGAAGTTCATTCGTACACTGTTTGAGTCGAGTCTTAGAGTTACCTGTAGCTCACTCATACACACATATATTCTTATTTGCATATATCTGTATTATTGTACTTACTAACATTGTATCTGATGATACTTCAGATTCATTTGGATATATGTGCCCTCAGCACAGCCTTATATTATATGAGAGCAGTGTAGGAGCTAATCTCCTAATTAACCTCATAATGCATTACTTAATGAACATCCTGATCATATGTACATTTATTTACTTTGAAACCCTAGACACTAACTTTGTTAATAAACATATTAAATCTTATGCTTTGGTTAGTACCCTACCGGTTGTAATCCTCATGGAGACTATTGAATATATCGGATAACTGGACCAGGATACTGACTTTGTTGCAAAAGCCCAGTAACAGGCTGGATGCTAGAAGGGCTATCCTTTCTAGTGTTCATTGGAGATGTCTATTACTAATAGATATCGTGTCATTTTGTAACAGGCTGGTCTTTCTCAAACAACATTTTCTCGGCATTCCTCACCTTACCGTTCACGTCACTATGTTCCCTACATATACTTATGTTCTCTATGCTCAGGAAGATCTGTTTGTGACTTGATAAAGCCACTGTGTGGACGAAACAGTCAGTGAAGGATGACATTATACTGCATTTGTGTATAGTTATTCCAAGGCTTAACTAGGGTGGTTGTGTAGAATGAGAAATACATGAGGTATAAGGATGAACTTTTCCACAAATAAGGCAAGAGGAGGGTTGGCAGCAGAATGGATCATTATGGTCACCTGCGCCAAAGATCGGGCATTCCGCCAGTGACCTACAGTACTAGACAAGATGGCCAAACATGATGCCTTAAGCTGTATTGATAACTTAGTCACACAGCACACTCTCTCAGAAATTATTTACGTTGATGGTTCTGTTCACCAATCCACTGGTGCAGCTGGTAGTGCTGCTGTTGTCATGCAGAGTGATGGCTCTCTTAAAGAAATTGGAGCACGCATCAATAACTGGGCCTCTACCCTTCAAACAGAACTGTTTGCCATACTCCTTCCACTCAAATGCGTCCATGTATCTAAGCATGCTTGTGTCAGAAGCCAGACACAGGTATGGTAGGATTGTGGACAGTCAGAGTGCACATGCTGTGGATTCCATCTCACATTGGTCTTAAGATGCATGATAGAACTGATGAATTGGCTAAGTTGTGTGTTTTCAAAGAGGGAGTAGATTACAATCTTGGCTTGTCAGTTAGCAGTTTGAGAACAATAATACGAAAAGAACTTCAACTGAACTTTGACTTAAGACTCAGGGAGATTGACACCAGTCAGTCCATCTATCATCATTCTATCATGTAGGAGGAGCCACATGTCTATGGTGCATCCAACAAAATAAGCAGACTCTTGGATGTCACTACTGCCTGCCTCCGGCTGGTAAGTATCTTTGGTAGGTTAAATCACCACCACCAGATGTAGACCAAATGAAATGTAAACTTTGCCAGATGGACTATTGTCACACCCTGCGTCATTATGTACTGGAGTGCGATGAAATTAATGAATTCAGAGACAACTCACTCAGAAATGTTCAAGATATGTCGAAGTATTTTATCCACAATAATATATTACAGACCATTCTGGAAAAATACCCTGACTTTGCTCACTGTAAATAAAACATTACCACGTGTGTGTGTGTACTCACCTAGTTGTGGTTGCAGGGGTAGAGTCATAGCTCCTGACCCCACCTCTTCATGGCTAGCCTGCCATGGATTCGAGCCTTATCCCGTAAGTGATTAGTTAGTAATCGTGTTATTACGGTTTCTAGAGTCAAGGTACAAAAAAAGACCGTATATCTCCATTGCCGTCGAAGAATGCCCTCGCGCGGCTGTTAGTGCTGATGTTACATGGACACCATTCTAACCTGCATTACACACACAACCCGCACATATAAAAGAGAGGAGCTTACGACGACGTTTCGGCCCGACTTGGACCATTTACAAAGTCACACTAACACACAAAGACGGGGGAAGTGTGTTAGTGTGACTTTGTAAATGGTCCAAATCGGGCCGAAACGTCGTCGTAAGCTCCTCTATTTTATATGTGCGGGTTGTGTGTGTATTGTTCCAGTCACGGTATTGTGCCTTTTTGTTATTTACTAACCTGCATGCCAGTAAACCAGCAATCCTGGTTGACACCCTAGTATACACCGCGCCACCTCGCATCCACCGCGCCACCACGCATCCACCGCGCCACCTCGCATCCACCGCGCATCCACCGAGCCACCACGCATCCACCGAGCCACCTCGCATCCACCGAGCCACCTCGCATCCACCGCGCCACCACGCATCCACCGCGCCACCACGCATCCACCGAGCCACCACGCATTCACGAGCCACCTCGCATCCACCGCGCCACCACGCATCCACCGAGCCACCACGCATCCACCGAGCCACCACGCATCCACCGAGCCACCACGCATCCACCGAACCACCACGCATCCACCGAGCCACCACGCATCCACCGAGCCACCACGCATCCACCGAGCCACCACGCATCCACCGAGCCACCACGCATCCACGAGCCACCTCGCATCCACGAGCCACCACGCATCCACCGAGCCACCACGCATCCACCGAGCCACCACGCATCCACCGAGCCACCACGCATCCACCGAGCCACCACGCATCCACCGAGCCCCCACGCATCCACGAGCCACCACGCATCCACCGAGCCACCACGCATTCACGAGCCACCACGCATCCACGAGCCACCACGCATCCACGAGCCACGTCGCATCCACGAGCCACGTCGCATCCACGAGCCACGTCGCATCCACCGAGCCACCACGCATCCACGAACCACCACGCATCCACGAGCCACGTCGCATCCACCGAGCCACCACGCATCCACCGAGCCACCACGCATCCACCGAGCCACCACGCATCCACGAGCCACCACGCATCCACGAGCCACCACGCATCCACCGAGCCACCACGCATCCACCGAGCCACCACGCATCCACGAGCCACCACGCATCCACGAGCCACCACGCATTCACGAGCCACCACGCATCCACGAGCCACCACGCATCCACGAGCCACGTCGCATCCACGAGCCACGTCGCATCCACCGAGCCACCACGCATCCACGAACCACCACGCATCCACGAGCCACGTCGCATCCACGAGCCACGTCGCATCCACGAGCCACCACGCATCCACCGAGCCACCACGCATCCACAGAGCCACCACGCATCCACCGAGCCACCACGCATCCACCGAGCCACCACGCATCCACCGAGCCACCACGCATCCACCGAGCCACCTAGCATCCACAAGCCACCACACATCCACAAGCCACCACGCATCCACCGAGCCACCACGCATCCACCGAGCCACCACGCATCCACCGAGCCACCACGCATCCACGAACCACCACGCATCCACTGAGCCACCTAGCATCCACAAGCCACCACACATCCACAAGCCACCACGCATCCACTAGCCACCTAGCATCCACAAGCCACCACACATCCACAAGCCACCACGCATCCACTGAGCCACCTAGCATCCACAAGCCACCACGCATCCACTGAGCCACCTAGCATCCACAAGCCACCACGCATCCACCGAGCCACCACGCATTCACGAGCCACCACGCATCCACGAGCCACCACGCATTCACGAGCCACCACGCTTTCCCGAGCCACCACGCATTCACGAGCCACCACGCTTTCCCGAGCCACCACGCATCCACTGAGCCACCTAGCATCCACAAGCCACCACATATCCACAAGCCACCACACATCCACAAGCCACCTAGCATCCACCAAGCCGACAAGATATGGGTGACCGGAAACCCGCCAAGTGGCACACCCCTCTGGTCCCCACCTCCCGGATCCGACAGGCAGCCTCCAGAGATGCACTTGTCACCTTAAGGAAACACTCAGTCGCCCTCCGAAACTCAGGAGGGCAGCACAGCACACCCCTACAGGATTCCCGTTCCCACAGTAAGTACCACCACCAAGGGCCTCAACAAAATGGTGAGGACAACGATTCCTTTTCTTTCAGTCTATTACCTGTAAATAATGAGGGAAAATATTCACAGATAAGAGGAAGCGCGAGAAGGGGCGAGGGTGTTCAGATTCGATGCGAGGAAGGAGACAAAAGGTCAAGTGGCTTCATTAATACAGAATCCACTTGGCTGCTGGATTCCTTTATCGACCTTAACATATTTGTAAATCCGATATCCTAAAAATAAATTCTCTGTAAATGAAGGCATGCCATTAATTTATATTTTTTTTGTCGATGTCACACTTGGGTTTCACTGAACATAGATTAATGTGAGCACTGTATGAATTTGATCAACTAGAACATTCCTAGTATTTCCGAGCAGAAGAATTACAAACATAAATCTTTCAGTTACAGGTCAGTAATTCTAGCAGATAAATTGAAATCTACACTGAAGACAATTTCATAATTTAATTTTCGGAAGTAAACAATGTGCATAAGGCAAGTGACTTCGATGTTGCTTATATTAAATTTTATGAAGTACTGAGCTTTCAATGATGTTTAAATTACTGTTTACATACAAGTTTCAATATGTTATTTTACTATATACTTTAAATTTTATAAATGCATCCCATTTGCTAAGAAAATACCGTAGGAAATAGCAAAGCAAGAAGCTGAAAAATATAACTAATCTTTTTATTCATCATAAACTACCTTATTTTCTTTTACCAGAATCTTGTTACTGAAGTAATATGCATAAACTTATTCTCAACTTAATTTATCACTACATAAGATGGACTGATATGCCAAGTTTTCCTGAAAATTCAATTAATAATGTATTTGTTATGAATTATTCTTCAGTGAAGGTACAAGACATTGCCAAAAATAAGTAATTAAAATGATTGAACTTAGGAACATTAGCAATTATCTAAAAAAATGCCCTGATTTATCTGCCTGTCTATACAGTTTATAAATTCCAAGAATAAAAAATCAGTACTGAATAAATATTGTTTAATGCTCATTGATAATTAGTTTTCGTGTACATTATTAGTGATACAATCAAAGGCGAGTGCTTCACTTGTAGCAGAAATTTCTATACAGTATTTTAATATTTTTTGGTAATAATTTTACAGAACTATTTTTTCAGTACGGTGTTGTACCCTAGGGTTTCATATTACTTTCAATCCAGTTCCTGTAGTGAGTAATAGAGGTATAAACACCAGGCACTGGATTGGCACCGCAGGGTGACGGGCCATATGAAACCAATCCAATCTGCAGAAACGGTGGCCCTTGGGGACCGGACATAATCAGAGGGCCACCCGAATCTCCCCTACAAGAGTCCTGACCAGCACGACCTCCTGCACAGATCTATAATAAAAAAATACACATACGTTTATTAAATAATAAATAATATACATATATAATCTTGCAAATATTATTGATTAGCTACCCTATTTGTAGTAATTATATAACAAACAGTGGTTAAATATAACAAACAAATCAATATGAGCCTAAATATGGTTATGTTGTGTCCCATTTCTTTGATCTAACCTTATTACCTTCCATTTCCCTGTGAGATTAGCGCTGCCCCATAAAATTAACAATAAAAGCAATAAAACAGAGTAACTGTAATGAACCAGACTACCAGCGGTAACGAACCGAAGATAAAAACTAAATTAGATAAATTAAAGAACTGCTAAGCGAAACGTTCATATATATATATGTCGTGCCGATTAGGTAAAACTTGCGATTTTGGCTTAAATATCAACGCTCATCTTGCCATATACGACAAGTGAAAATTTGTTTATGCAATAATTTCGCCAAAATCATTCTGAACATAACGAAAAAAATATATTTCATTGTGTTTGTTTATTATTAAATTAATGTTAACGTATCTAAAATATATTTAGTTGGGTTGGGCTAAATTAAATTTCGCTTGTTGTAATAAGGTTAGGTAGGTTTTCAAAGTTTCTCTTGGTACAAAATTATAAATTCTTACATTAACATAAATGAAAAAAATATATCTTTAAACGTATAAGAGAATTTTTTAGAAAGGACTTAATTTTAGATGAGTTCTTGCTAATTGACCAGTTTTACCTAATCGGCACGACATATATATATATATATATATATATATATATATATATATATATATATATATATATATATATATATAAACATATGGAGAGATATAGAAAAGATTAAGAATAAGGGACAATATAATTGAGAGGAAACATAACAGTGAGCCTGAATGCAAACTAGAAAAATAATTCTAAATAAGGTAGAATTTAAGGGAAATTACATGATTTAGAGAAGAAGTCAGTAAGAAATAAATGAGGTTTGACAGTTTTAGTAAAAGAAACAATACAAGCTAAAGAAATTAAAATCCCAATGGCATATTTTTGAAATTCCAGAACGATGAAATAAAATATTGCAAATGCATTAAATTCATTATTTAATAACACATGCAAGAGAAGAGTATATGACAAGATAAATGGCAAACTAAATGGTCAATTTATTACCCTTCAAGAAAAGGCTAAAATTATATATAACATTTGAAAGTGGAAAGATAAATAAAAGTACAACAGTAACTCAGTGGAATGACCAGTTTCTTCTGGATTACCACATTAAGTGTTGTAATAGAAACCAACATTCCATGAACTTTGGAAATAAAAAGGAACAGATTCTCTATATAATCTTAATTTGTCTAAATTATTATTATAATAAAAAAGAAGCGGTAACCACAAGGGTCTTACAGCGCAGAAATTTGTCTAAAGCTGCCATTTTTAATGGAAATAATATTTGTTACTAAATTTCCTCAAGTGGAAAGTGAGCAAAACAGGACCAATAAATTCTACGAGATGAAATTTTGACCATATGAAGTATCTCATAGAAACAAATTATGATCATGTGAAAAAGTATTTCAAAGAAACAATTTTGTAATAAAACATTACAATTAATACTAAAAAGAGGAAAAAAATGCGACAATAAACTGGTAATTATTCTCTGCTTAGATTAAACCTGAATACACCCTGCACACACCCTGCACACACCCTGCACACACCCTACACACACCCTTTTTTTCAAGGGTAATTGACAGCTATTGTTTTCTAACGTCGAATGTACGTTTTTGAAAGGTTTTAAAGCGATACCTGGCCTTCACTCAATCCTTTTCTCCAGAATCTTTGACAGCCTTGTAGCAGTGTCACTTGTATGGGGTAAACGCTTGTTTTCAAATATCATATAATAATAATAATAATAATAATAATAATAATAATAATAATAATAATAATAATAATAATAATAATAATAATAATAATAATAATAATAATAATAATAATGAGCGACGTGTATCTGAAGACCTGGAAAAAAAATAATATGAAAAATGACTCGCTCCCATATCCCATAATTATGTTTGCAGGCCTACGAGCCCAAGCTAGGCAAGTCAGTTCACATTCACCCACACCTACTCATGCGCTTGTCTAACCTATTTTGAAAGTTACACAAGTGTTTAGCTTTAATGCGTTACCTCAGAGTTTGTTCCACTCATCGATAACTCTATTACCAATCCAATCAATATTTTCTTATATTCTTTCTAAATATATTATTTTCAACTTATACCCTTTGCTGCGAGTTTTGTCTTGTTAGATATTTTTAGCACGGTGTTTACATCCCCATTATTTATTCTGTTTCCACTGATACACCTCAATCATATCCCTCCTCTTAATTCTAAGTCTTTCTAAGTGCAGTCTAATCTCATAGGAAAATTTGTTGATACATGGGATCAACTTTGTCATCCTTCTCTGTACGTTATCTAGCACATTAAGGTCCATTCTGTAACGAGGCTTAACAAACGAAATATAGAGTTGAAGAATAACCTGAGAACTCTTGTTATTTATACTTCTGTATATGAAGCCAAGAATTCTATTCGCTTTTAAACAAATCACTTGCACACTTTACACTACTTCTAACCAGAACTCTTAAATCTTTTTGCATTCAGAGTGATTAAGATCTTCATTATTTAGTATAATTTGTCTACGTTAAGTTGCATCTGCCACACCAACCACAGCATCAGTCTATTCAGATCTTCCTGTAGCGCTCTAGTGTCCTCCTCAGAATAAATCCGGAGGCCTATTTTCGTGTCATCGGTAAACTTGTATATAGTTTTCGTCTTTTGTAATAACCTAATGTTATTTTGTGTGCATGATATTTTTCTGGCATTATTAATGTTTTATATGCCAAATACTTAAGTGTTAGATGTTCTTTCGTGTGACGTGCAGTTTTTTCAAAATCCTTTTTCTTCTGAAGTTCACTCGTTTCTGTATATCCCTGCATGATCCTAGTGAGTTACTGCACATTCATGAAAAAAAGTGCACACACAAAATGTTTCATAAATGTCCATTATGTGTTGACAGAAGGGTACAAAAAATGCAAACTTAATGCATAACTGCCCCTAAAAAAGTGAGTGGATGTATGATGCACCATAAATATCCAAACAAAATAAGATCCTTAGATGGATAAACAAAAAACGGTTGTTTTTAATGTGTAAAGTCCAAAGAAAAAACTGATACAGATTTTAGGACAAATTAAGATAAACCTTCGTGCAGCACTGTAATGATATTGATGAATTTAGATTATAATTCTTCTTATTCTTTTTTTTTATTTTTATTATTATTATTATTATTATTATTATTATTATTATTACTACATTAACGGAAAAAAACACATTAAATCTGGAGGGGTCATACAGGAACTGGAGAAGGGGAGGAAAACGGGTTTATTACAAGGTAAGGAAGGTCAGGTACTGTTCCTTGGATGAAGAGCCCTTCACCAGCTACAACGAACAATTGAGGGATGAATTTGAAGAGTAAGCAAAACCTGTTAGGTAAATTCAGTATTTTAGAATTACGTTCGAACATAATATTTAACCAAATATAAATTCAAATATACAATGACTTTTACACAATTATACAATGACTTTTACACAATTTACCTGCTCATCAACGAGTTTTTCGTGGAATATATCAAAGGTTTTACACTTCTCTATCTGAACAATGGGTAAAC